>CM035768.1:51952094-51954594 GCA_020466155.1 Pachypeltis micranthus | reverse complement strand
CATTTGTAGTTTGGTATTGCAACCGACTGAGAATCTATAAGAGGTTTGAGAAATGTTTCAGACAGCGCAACAACATCAAATAAATCATATTGAAATATTTCTCTCAGTTCATCAATGTGCGCCACCACCGACTCAACGTTCACATGGGCCAGGCTCACCGAATTCCTTTGCCGTCCAATCTGCGCGCGGAGATACTCATTGGTAGACACCATTATTATTATTATTATTATTCCCTCTCGTCTCCCCCGACCAGAAAATGCAAAAAACTTCTATCTGAGTCGCAACATGCAATTGCCAACAAGAGAGGAGCAAGTGCGCCAGCTCGAGACGCCTAACATAACATAACAGTAAATCACAAAAACATAAATATAAATATTTTTCAACAAGAACACAGTAGAAGCAAGAAAGAGAGAGAGAGAGAGAGAGAGAGAGAGAGAGAGAGAGAGAGAGAGAGAGAGAGAGAGAGAGAGAGAGAGAGAGAGAGAGAGAGAGAGAGAGAGAGAGAGAGAGAGAGAGAGAGAGAGAGAGAGAGAGAGAGAGAGAGAGAGAGAGAGAGAGAGAGAGAGAGAGAGAGAGAGAGAGAGAGAGAGAGAGAGAGAGAGAGAGAGAGAGTCCTGTGCCTAGGAATGACCAGCAGTTTAGTCCTATTCCGGGTGTCTCTCGAAGTCATGAATTCGAAGCTGTCATAAAGGTAGGCAGGCTGGTGGGTCTTCAGTACCTTAAACATCAAGGTGGCCGGCCACCTTCAGCCGCTTTCGCTCTCGCATCTTCAGCCAACCAAGGCGGTGATAGTGTGCCGTGACGTGCTCGTCCAGTCATCTTAATACTACTTTTGGTACTTTTCCAATAACATTCTTTTAAAATTGTTCTTGAAAACATCAACATTCAAATTGAGGTCAAACATTCCGAGGTTCTCATTGTATAATTTTGATGCTTGAGTGGAGAAGCTTCTTCCGAACACATTCGTGCGATGTGATGGGATAAGGAGAACTTTATTTCTGCTACGCGTATACCGGGAATCGAGGAAGTTAAAATTTTGAAGGATGTAAGATGGACGGTGGTGCTTGAAAGTTTTGAAGATCAGAGTAGCCATCAGGAGTCGTTTTCTCTCTTTTATCTTCAACCAACCTAGCCGGGAGTAATGGGGCGTCACATGCTCATCAAGGCGGAGTCTTAGAGCAAAACGGAGTGCTGCATTTTCAGCCCTCTGCAGCTTGTCCATTTGGGCACCATTGAAGTCACAAGTTGCCGCTGCAGCATAGTCAAAAAATGGCAAAACGAGGCTCTGTACAAGTTGCAGCCGTACATTGATTGGGAAGTCGGTGGCCAGTCTACGCAATTGGTAAATTGCTTGAAAAGCACGTTTACACGTTGCTGTGACCTGCGCATCCCATGAGAGTGTGCTCTGGATAGTAATCCCCAGGACTTCAGCACTCTCGACACATTCCAAGGGAGTACCACCCAGAGACACGCATTTCGCTACAGTCTGATCTATTTTATTTAACAGCTTTTGGTAGCTGCTATGTACATATTAATCCAGTAGAGCGCAGCCAATGTACATATTAGCCCAGTGAACGAACATCTGGGTTGCATTAAACCTCTACGTCGCAAGAAGTGATCAGCCGTTCAAGCCAAGCGCAACATATGTTTTTATTCTGCAGCATAGTCAAAAAATGGCAAAACGAGGCTCTGTACAAGTTGCAGCCGTACATTGATTGGGAAGTCGGTGGCCAGTCTACGCAATTGGTAAATTGCTTGAAAAGCACGTTTACACGTTGCTGTGACCTGCGCATCCCATGAGAGTGTGCTCTGGATAGTAATCCCCAGGACTTCAGCACTCTCGACACATTCCAAGGGAGTACCACCCAGAGACACGCATTTCGCTACAGTCTGATCTATTTTATTTAACAGCTTTTCTTTTGACTATTAATATACGATCTTCGAACGTTTCAACAATTATTCTAAATTGCTCACCAGAATAGAAATAATAATAATTATAATAAACAACACAACAGTAGCCCATAAGCATTGCTTTGGTTTTCCCAACGTTGATTTCCATTCCGTGTTCTTCACACCAAATCGCTACTCTTGACAATTCGGAGCTCAAAATATCTACCGTCTCATCGAAGCTCCCGATGTTACAGGACCTGTAAAATTGAAGATCGTCAACGTATGCCATGTGCCTTCTGAAAATACGAGAGACAAAGATGTAGTGTAGAGGATGAAGCATAGCGCCGACAACACCGACCCTTGGGGTGATCCTACATCAAGATCTCCCCATCTCGACAACTCGCCATTGTTTCCTTTTACTGCCAGAAGCCTTCCTGATAAATACGATTCAAACCACACTAAGAGTGAGCCCGACACGCCGACAGATCGCAGTATAGACACAAGTATATCTCTTCGGATAAGGTCGAACGCTGCTGAGAAATCTACAAGTACCATAATAATCAGTTTTTTCGAGTCCATCGCGAATCTAATGTCCAACATTCCAACGAGC
>CM035768.1:51459594-51947094 GCA_020466155.1 Pachypeltis micranthus | reverse complement strand
GTATAGGTAGTATTTCATGTTGCGTGTTTACTATTCCATAATTATGGTGCTTCATGCCAATATCAACTGTCGCCTCACATTTCAGAATTGGAGGTCTGCCAACCGATATCCAATTTTGGAATAGCAGTCCATTTCGTGACAGAAAATATAGATTCCCTCTTGAGCCCAGTAAATCGACAGTATAATAGTTGTAGTTTCACAGTAGGAATAGCGTTTTGTATCCGTTAATGTTTTTCACTAAACTCGTTATTTAGAGGCATCACATCGTCAATAATAATATCGTAGTTCGTAGTTCTCTAAATAATTTCGAGTGATAGTGAAATATCGATATCTACACAGAGACTGAGATGTACAGAGGAAGGATAAATTCTGTAAGAGCTGCTGAACGATGCCGGTCGTCTGCAGTTATCATAATGGCTCGAATTTCAACGTGTAGTGCGTGTATGTGGACCAACTACGGTGGCGTAACATGACAGCAACATTTGTCCTGAGTTCGGGATTGCTCTCTGTGGCTCGGTCGTCGATAGCGAACTCAGGCAGTATGCGACTTCTCCTAGTTTAAAAGCAGAAGTGACGAGTTTCAGAGAACGTCCATGGAATAGATTACCGACACTTTCAGCGATTCATGCGTCGTCACTGCTAATACGATCTGCTTTGTAAGAGGCCAGGCTCGTGCTTGCTGTAGTGAGAACTGGTTTGAGTTGCGAAATTGTTAGGCACGTGCTCGAACCCACAGGGGCGTTTTCTTGCATGTAGGTAGTGCCTTGGCAAAAGTAGGCTGGGATCTGGGGAGAGAAAGCAGCACTACTCCGTTGTCAGCGGAGAAGGCCCAAGTCTTGACATCGTCAACACCACTTTTCATCAGTCTGCTATGACCCTAAATTCCCAGATAGTCTCTCAAAGCTGCACCCCTACTCTCACTTCGAAGCGTATACATGACAAACCGATCTTCAAACTGCAGTGATTGCAGCCCGTAGGGTTGGAACACACAAACTCAGGACTCCAGCATTGACGAAATCCTGGCACCAGATAGGGGGAAGGAGAAGTGTGGTGTGGTGCAGGGGTGATAACAAAAGGAGTCGGATCGTGGATAATAATCAACTAGCCAATCATTAGATTATTTGTGTATTCAATGAAACAGCGATTTTCATTATTGACGATTCGAAACCCAAGACGCGATTATTTTTATTGCTCCATCACGACCCAGCAGCCTGGAGTTGTGACACTTTCCCCAACTTCATAGCTCCTACGGAGGTACGGAAGAACATTATGCATAGTTGTTACCATGACCATTCCATTTCCATCTTCATAGCATATTGGCTTGAGAATGTTGAAAAACGTAATTCTCTTCACGGTAAAGAGTCCTTGGACAAGAGTATGTTGGTTGAGACCGAAATGGGGTCCTACTGGTATTCGGAGTACGTTATGAATGAAGACGATCAAATTGCGTCTACATTACCTGCTTCTCCGATGCTGCAGCTAAGGGCCAATAGTAACATCAATAGTTCTAACATCAATACATGAGCTGTTTTTCATAAATGTTCCTCTGACTATCACTTGAACGGACGTAAACGTGAATATTTATCAACAAACTTTTCATTTTGTCATTTCAAAGTTTTCACCATAAACAACGAAGTGATGGGTGAATGTACATTTATTATATTTACACGTGCATTGTCACTGTATAGTGTCATCAGGTGACTGGGGAGGAAACAGTCCCAAACCACCCAAAGAAAAAAAAAAGCCCAAATCAGAACCTCTTAAAGAGCTACATCCCTTCATCTCCTTACACTATTTAAAACCAGCACGAGCACCCGAGGAGGCCGGCTGTTTGGATTTACCGACTTCAACGGAATGTATTCCGTTCCAACGGACTTGAAAACTGTGAACGTGAAACTGAAACGTTAACAACGATTTGCCGCATTCAGAAACCGGGACTGTCAGCTTCCATTGTTCCCAATAAAAGGTTAAAACCCCTTCCTTCAACATCCGGAGTTCAGGAATAATTAACTTCGACCCGCGGTTTCGTGGAGCAGCGGCAAGAGCAACGAGAGAAAGGTGAGACCGGTTGTGAGCCGGCCGAAGAGCGTGAGCCGCGGTCAGGAACGACTTTTCTGTTTTAGAAACAGGTAGGTCGTGGATAAATTGAGGTCAACTCTTCATTGAGCGAGGCAATGAATTGACGGGCAGAATCATGTTTGCGGCAAAGTAAGAGCTGAAGAACCGCAGAAGGAAAAAGATATGGTCGAAACGGTATCGGAAACAATGGGCTCAATTGGAGTCAGCTGGAAATCTTGGAATAAAAGAAAACCAATACCGGCGTTTGTTTCGTATAAATTCAACGGAGTGAGATACTTGACAGACGCGAAATGCTTCCAAGTGCACGGCAGAAAGAGAAGATGGAGTGAGAGAGATAAGGAATGAATGCTTTATTCCACCACCAGCGAGAATTAGGGCAAAACAGCCCTCTCTTCCATTCTCCATAGCTGCCAAGTACTACAAAATTGCCTCATACATCCATACATACAGAATAGTTGCTAGAACACTTAATACTGAAACGTTCAACAAACAAAAGCACATATATACAATAAATAAATAAAAGTATTGATATTAATAACGACGAAAAAAGTATGTCGACATGCACGAGGACAACATATCCCACTGTCGATTTTCATCTTCATCCCTTCTCCTCTTTGCAGTCACGGCCCATCAATGATACGTACATTCACGTTAAATAAATTACATTCATACCCACAAATAGTCACTCAGACGAACCAGGATTTATAGTGTGGGTGGATTTGAATAGAATTGTAAGCCCGCCCTTTTTCACTAGGACTACATTCACGCCTGGTAGTACTCGAGTACGTTTCCTCATCATAATGACTGTTTCCGAACACTGATAAAAGAGGTTTATCAGTTATTTATTAACGTCACGGAGGTTGCAGTTTCCGCCGGAGGAAATTAGAGCTAGTAGGGCCTCTACGATACACGGTCGGTGAATATTATGACACCTTTTTCATTCATTTAACACATTTCTATTCCCGGTAACTCCCATTCATTCCATATTAAACCGCACTCGTACCCAAAATGTAATAATCTCCATTCGTGGCAAAAGGAATTACACCCATACAAACACAATCACACCCACTACAGTAATACGGCAGCGTTAAAGACGAGCGTTTCTGTATTCCTCCCTCTCTCAGCAGCGGAGATGGAGAGAGAGCAAGAGAGTGACAGTTTGACAGTCTATTTCTATATCTGCACATAAATTAGGGATTCAAAAATAATTCTTCCTTCTTTTCAATTGATTGCAAAAATTACAACGATATTTGGTGAGGTTGCTTGTACAACGTCTGCATTTTCAACAGTTCCATTTGAACGTTTTTTCAAAAGACTGGACCCTAATTCTTAAATACATCACTAAAATCATTGTACCATTGTACAATCATATGGCCTGTACATAGAACGACTTCTCATAGAATATTGGTTTATGGTATGGTACTATAAGACGGTGAGGAGGGGGGTGGGGAGAGAGAGAGAGAACCAACGAATAAATAATGACTTTAATTGATGGTAAAATGATTTGGTTGTGCACGACCGTTCTTACGCCTATCAAGAAATTACAAAATTAGCACAAATGCAGTAGGCGTCAACAGTTTCCAATTTCCCCTCATCTCCAAGCTAATTACAAAAATTATAAGTATTATCTTAATTTGGAACGAAGTTACTCTCTTCACATTATTTTAATTTCAAACAAAAATTCAGGCTATTTACAAATCCTGTCAATACAGGTTTTGGGGAATTTATAGATAGTAATTACTCTTTCACACGTTTTGTTGAATGTACCATGATTAGTTGTTTTATTTATAACGAGAGTCTGTCACAATATGAGATGATTAGTATAATGAATGATAGACGGTTGGCAGTGGTATGGCATTGCGGTAAACGGTAATTTAAACATTTGTTTCTGGTTTATAAATTACGAATTTGTTAAAAAATGCAAGATTGTTGCGTAAGGTGTAACGGTTTTTCTGTAGAGGTAAAACTGAAGATCATTGAAGACAGTATCGTATTAGTTCATCTATTTTAAGGACTTGTCTTTAAATTTTGCTTAACTTCGATCATTGTATTTCAGATTCGGAATATTACATAACGTAATAGCACATTTTCTACAGTAATGTCTGTCTGTAACGTCCACTGTAGATCATTCTGTAGAACGATCCGCAAACATGTCATCATTGTCGTTTCTCTTTACCATCAAGTTAAGCTGATCATTCAGAACAGTCTGGAATGTCTTTTGATCATGCTGCAGCATTTTTTTGGGTTCAGAATAACGCCGAGTCTCGTGAACTAAGTCCCGTTTAACTACCTCGATCGTTATCGTGAGATCTTCACGATTGCAGGCTAAAACAAAAGAAAAAAAAGGAGAGAGCGAGAGGGAGAGCGTATAAGTGGATTAATGCGTCAGTCAGAGCAGGGGGTCAACATGCAGAACAGTAGAAATGTGATGGGGTTGAGTGCCATACATAACACTTCCACTGAGATCATTATTTTCGAACTTGGCGTGCTCGTTAAAGATTTGTGAGTTGATGAGTAATTCTAAATATCGAAACTGAGTACGGAATCGAGGTTTCAAGATACCTAGTCAGAAGAGAAGGATATAGTGGGCATTCGTGCAATTTCCCAATCTAAACCGATTGTGTTTAAGGACAAGAAACGTTGGGGACCATTCATCGGGCCTTTGGACAATATTATTATCAGAGTTGGGCACGAACAGTTCGACGGGATCTTCGAAACGCAGTTAAAGAGACTCGACGGTTCGGCTTTGTGTTCAAATCCTCAACGTGAAGTTGAAACCTGAGCCGCACCATTCGCGTTTTCCCTGTCGGTTTTTAATATGTTGTTGATACCACTGCATTATATCATGGAAATATACCTTCCATGTACAATCGCGATTCTGCAACATACAAGGCACTTATAAACAACTGTTTCTAATCGCTTAGTATTATGTTGAAGGAGACACGGTGCACATCAATGTCACTAGCTGTGAGAGGATCTGACTCATTTAGCGCTCAGGTTCAGCCCAACAGTTTCGGAAGGAAGTGGATCATTCAGAGGATCTGCGTTGGGGGAAAAATTCGTATACGTCACGAAACTTTCACAACCTCTTCATCTCATTTCCCATTTGCATAAAAGCCACTGACCAAGCCATTGACTGAAAAGTTATATTACCGGCTGAAAACAATTGAGTTCTTTTCGTATCTGTACGCCCAAAGGCTTCTGAGTCCGAAAAACGCTATTTGGGAAAACGGGCTGTGAAGGCGATTGAGATAAAACCGCTGAAAGTTTTTATTTGACCTGCAGGTCACTACGCGACACCACAATGAAGGTTTGTGCGAAACTAACTATAGTTATTATAGTGATCAGATCAACAGATTTTTTTTCTTCTGAAAAACGGCTCTAACGAGATCCATATTCGTCATAGTATATCAAGATAAGGTTACCGCCAAAAGCGCCGTAATTACAACACACCACTTACCACACGGCATTTGAGCATGGTGAGATTGTTCATACCAGCCATTATTATGTACGCTGCACCAGAACCTGCCAGTTATCGAATGGCTATTGGCGGGAGAAGGCACGTACTTTACTCAACCGCCCATTTATAGGAAGTATGGAGGTTTGTCCAGATTGAGCACGAAAGAAGAAATGTGGATACCTCTAGAATCTTTGAAATGAGGGGACAAAACTCTTATACTACGAAGAGGGCTAATTTTCTTGTGTTCGCGTTCTCCTTGGATTTCTAAGCCGTACCTCATTTCGCCGCCAAGTTCCAAGCCTTCTACTTGGAAGGAATGTTATGGGGGGTGGGGGTGGGGAAGGGGGGGGGGGGGGGGGGGTGGAAATATTCAATTCGTAGACAACATGGCTTCATTTAGCTGAGAGCAGTAGTTTCCCCAACCCTCAAGTCAGACAGTTCAGGTCAAGTAGGCAGTTTTAGAGCCGACGCATTAGAATAAGGAATTATCTGGAAGCCGAGCCACGCCATAACCGTCCCATATTTCTTTCCGAAAGCCACAACCGCCCTTTTTAGAATCTCACCCACCCCAACCCTTTTTTGCAGCTTGACTTTTCTTCGGGATGCCGTTCTGCGACATTCAGGTTCGCCGTCGTTCCCCCACCCCTCCCCCGACCATCGCCGCGGCCTCAGTCCTCTATGACATTCATTTCAATAGGACGGAAAGCAGGGTGGCGCATGCGCGATTCAGAATTCTCCTTGCAATACGCATACCTTTCTCCATTTCCCAAATAAAGGAGGTCCCCTAAACGGTTCAGTCCCTGGCTTATATTGCTCTTTCAATTGGTTCTGGAATAACCTCGTATTGTCGAAAGAAGAGTTAGTGAAGGACACAACTGTTCTGCACCTTAGACAATTAACAAAAGATTCGCTCAAAACTCGGAGAGTATTAATTGTAAGAGAAGGTTCCACCGTACAACGACCACCAACGAAGGCACGAACTCGATGTAATGAACCACTGCCGAAGACCCAGCAGCCATCTCAACGTTCCACCTACACCTGACTCCACCACAGAAGGCAGTCCACGCAAATAGTGTTTTTGGGTTCACTGATTACAAAATTACCCTCAGCTAAGAGGCTTCTCCACGAAATAAATTCCATCTTAAAAAGAAAAATTCGCTTTTAACTAAAATAACGTATTCAAATTTACAGGAACGATATGTAGTATTCTTCAACATAATATCTCGAGACAATACATTTCGCACATATCAAAATCAGCTTCGAAATGCCCTTCCAACAGAAACTCCTTCGTCTAGTTTTTGACTGTTTCCTCGTTCAATTCATTTGTGATGACACAGTTTCTGGCGAGTTTCGTTCGGATTTCGGGAAGAAATGGTACCAGAAGGTGCCAAGTCTAGGATGTAAGGTGGAGAAGTTGAAACATATCCCACCCACATCGGTCAGAAACCTCGGTTGGGTCACGAACGAGGTGAGGGAGAGCTGGACGGAGGAGAAGGCAAATCCCTTTCGTCAACGAGTTCGTCTATTGTTTTTGATTGTCTGACGCAGCATCTTGAGAGCCCCTGTGTGCATTCATTGCCCCCCCCCCCCCCGCGAGGCAAATATTCGTAATTAGAAGACTTCTCTTCCTTTTCGGTATGACTAAAGAAAGTAAAAATGGTTGGACAAGTATTCGTTTGATCAGTAACTCTTAAATAGCTCTCACCGTTGTAGTAACTTATCAGTTAGATCGGTGTCTAGACGCTTAACACCACAGAAACTGCAGTACACGGCAGGATAAAGAAAATCGGGCGACTTTTAAAACTGCAGCTTTTTGTAAAAGATCATCAACCAGAACGAATTTCTGGTACTAACGCCCGATTTTAGTAAGGCGGGGAGGATACAGTCTGCCCACATCCGCGTTGAGTGGAATTTCAACAATTTAAATCACAGAAACAGCAAATCAGCAGAACATTTCTGCATTTTCGAACCTGAATTCCGGTCGCTTCGAATTTTCTGCAGCGATATCGGCGTTCTCATCTCGTAACAACCGCACGCCGAATGCGCTCGAGGTTTAATTAGAGGGACACTAAACCAAAACCTCGGGTTGGTAAACAGTTCCTACAGCTTGTTTTAACTGCCGAAACAACTAACCACAGCGGTTCTCCGTGCCTCGACTATGTAGCAGGATCGTGCGACCCCTGGGGTAGTCACGTACTGACCGTAACATTGTCGCTGTGGCAGTGTTTGCTGACTAGTACGGTAATTAAGGAGTGCAACATCGGACCGCAGCCAACTGTGCTGGAGAACGGTTTTCTGAACAATAATCATTAATTGGAGAGTAAATGGAAAATTTTCGAACAGGGAAACTTGGTTAGTACTAATTATTGCTTCAACAAATGAATTATAATATTTAGTCTCTAGTTCTCTAACGCTGGTGCCAGTGCAGTAGAAAGGGAAAGACGTGTAGCTTCTAGTGTTACACTACCATGAAAACACCAGCCTTAAACTTTCAGACACCGCGATCGAACGCCCACGAGGTTTAAATTGCACTTCCGAAAACTCAAAACAACGAAACATTGAGCCGGTCACATAGTTTGATTGTATTTGATATATCAGTTAATCTTTTCCAAACTAAAAACCTCAAGTTTCTTTGCTAGACCAGGCCAACTGTTAATCCATAATCCTCATTATATACTGCTGCCGAACATTTAACGCTATGTGCAGCACCCAGGGTCCTGGTCTCAGATACCGACAAGGGAAAAGCTATTGAAATACGAGCGAAAGAAAACTCGTTGAATTCAAAGGTGAGCAAAAGTGGGGTGCATACATCAGGCCAGGGATAGGTGCAATGTGTGAAGAGAAATAACGACGAAAATAAAGAACAAAATGTATTTATTTATTTATTTAGAGCACTTCGCATATATCAGACATGTACATATATGTATATACACAGAAGATACATAAAAGAAAATTAAAAACATTCTGCTAAAGAAAACCACACTTGATATCTTCAGTACACATACACTCACAACGTGCCCACGGAAGGCTAAGTCCACACGAAAACAAATCAATTATTCAGCCAGCTAGCAATCAGTTTCTGAAGGAATCACAAATAAGTTAAATCCTAATTATACGAGTTCAATAATATGTTTGAAATATGTTTTTTTAATGCCAATACATTCTTAAAATCACTTAAGCTAGTTTTATTTTCATTAAAAAAATTCAGAGCAACAACATAAGCGCATCTCTTGTACATTGCAATTTTTATTTTAGGCAGTCTTATGTTTGACCTCCCTACCGTTCTCGTTCCGTATGTACCCGTACAAATGTTTTCTTCGTCTATTCCCGTTTTATATACAAAAATACAAGCCTTCAGAACAAATAAATCAGGTATGCACAGTCAGGTATGCAAAGAGTTTGGTAGACTGAGATATTGTATTCAAAATTAGCATGAATTGAGCGGTGCGCTGTTTGAGATTTTGAGCTAAACTGTTGGAACGATCGAAAGACTTATGTGTGAGGTAGGGGCAAGAAGAGGGCGGTAGAGTGTGAGAGATGGGGGATTATGCCGAAAATTGGGCCTTTCTGAAATCTAAAATGAATATCGCCAAGGTCGGGAAACCCCGACATAAAGCAGCTCAAGTTCGAAGTTCTTATGAGGGCGTGAGGAATTCCGAGACGCAGCAATTGGCAGATTTGCTACTATCACGCCGTCTGAGAAATCAACGCACATGTGTATGTGTTCAAATAAGCTTCGTTTAAAATTACATTAGACCAGCCAGGCTCTTTGGGTAACAATCTGATGTATTTATAGCCCTCTCAAACCACTTGAAATATCTTGCTTCAACATTCCCGTACGTGGATGAGCAGCAGCGTGTTATGTCTAGGAACCAGGTAGCTGATGATTCACAACACACACACACACACACCGATCACATCGATACATTCCATGGCAATATTTTGGTCAAGTCACAATCGGGGAAATCATGACGCCTAGCCACGGTTGGCGCTTGCTAGAATGCTCTTTCCAACCCTGCAGCACGCATCAAAACGTAGTAACTGTAATCAGCAAGGGAGGAAGAGTGGCACGAGCTCTCGCCACTAACGGAGGTCTGCTACAATCCTCATTGAAGCAACAAAGCCCCACATTAGAATTGATTCGAGTAATCATTCGGTTCAAGCGCTGTATAACTGATTGGCCTGCAAAGACTGTGCTATTCGCGTTTTGTTTCTCTGCAGCCCATCGTGATGCTGTTGATGAATGCTCTGGACATTAACCATCGCACTATTGGCAACCTGTTCATTTTCTAGCGTTTGTGGGTAATTCAGTAAAAGTCGCATTTTCCGTCCAAAAAGGGCCTTTTTGCTCTTAAAAGAGCGTGTGGCGCTGTCTAACTCATCCTGACTCCATTATGCCACGATAAATTAATTGGTGAAGACAGCATCAGTAAAACATTATACAACTTTCAGATCCGAACCAATAAACTACTAGGATTACTGCCGTATTTGCGCTAATCGGGCTAGAGAAACGCTGCAGAGGAAATCGCGAATCCTAAAAACAGGCGTTTGTGGGCTTCGAAGCTGGACGTGTAAGTCGGCTAAACTTCTTTCCATCAGCGGTTAGTGAGCACAGATATTGAAGATTGAGAGTTGTAGCACACTCTGGCGCCCTGTTAAATTACTACACTTCGTAACGAATTTCATTCATTCATTTGCCCTCAATTCAAGCTACTACAGAATTTTTAGCGAATCTAAACAGCCGTTCGCTCATCTTTGGAGCTAGTTTTCAGCTGAACACATCAGTTTTCAGGAGAGCATCTTCGAAAATCAGTTATATATGTAAGGGTAGGAGATGAGCTGTTCTGAAACGTTTGTGAGTCTATATGACCCCATTGCTCAGTATTATCTTCAGGTTGGTAATAGGAAGTGCCGCGCGGGGAGTGAATGTGATTAGAGACGATTTCGCAGGATCCTTGCAGGCAATTCTCTTATTTTTTCTAATGTGGGTAATCCACCAGTAGGTTGTTTGCTTTAGCATCATTTCCAAGGTATAAATCAGCGCTGCAGTTATGTCGGTCAGTTTTGGGTTTTATAAGAACCGGATGGTTGGTTGGCAGTAGGTAGTTTCCTTTAGGTTCCGCTGAGAAAGCTGAATTTACTGTCAAATTTAGTATTCCTTTATGATCCGCTCATCAAAATGTTTTTAGTGTGTAGGTTTCCATATTCTCTAGTCCTCTAGAAATGAGGTGGGGCAGACCTGTAATTATCACACGATTTGCAAAATTTGAGCCATCTTCGTATTTTGTAGGATGTTCCATTTATCTTGTTCATATTTCCCGTCCTTTTCGCCCCACGTAAACGTCGTTGTACACGTCAGTCATTAGGCGCTGCTTTTTCGTCATGTCAACGTCAGAATGGTTTTTTGTTTTGAGTTTTAGACCGAACATTGGTTCATAATGCAATCTGTACGTCTCGTCAGTAATTTGTAATTTGGTAGTGTCCTGTTTTTATTTAATGTCTCAGTAGTTTGTTAACTATTTTCTTCGTAAATATACGCTTTGTGCATTTGAAGAGGGGCGTCGAATTCGTTTTTGCAGTTGTGTTCAGTCGTTGAAATGATTCTCAGTCGTGAGCGTAGCGTTGACCTTCTTCGGAACACTCTAAAGTTCAACGGTGCGCTCGTAGAAACGTCTCTACGCAAATCGATCCTCCGAGACACCCTTATTCTTCGAGGGAAATGGCAAATTAGTCACGACAATAGACACGAATGAAATGTAGTCCTGGCGCCTATCTAAGAGCAGTTGAATAGCCAGCCTAATTGAAGGGGAAGGAACCCCGGCGGACTACTATACAACTAGGATGACCGAATGCAAGGAATTGAGACTTCAATGGGTTTCATCATTCTCAGCCCACCGGCAATTTACAATTTGCGAGAGAACCTTAACGAGTCAGGTTATATTCTAAGACGGGTCACCATTTGACAGGTAACAAAACCCGAAGCAGCGGTAATTTCCAACACCGGCAAAAGATACATGAGGGCAACTAGTAACCAGTGCAAAATATTTCATGGATGTCAAATGTCATGGAGGTTGCAATTTCGCTATCATGCAATAGCCCGACTACTTGCTCTGGTGGTAAGGCACGTTATCATTTAGCAAGTCTCCGGGTTTAACTGTCGCCCATCTGTTACCACCTCTGGGGAATCCTTACGATCTGAAAGGAGTGCTTAATCTGGTTTCCTATCTGACCTATAACTATTTACTTGGATGGCAGGTTTCAATGGGAAAGATCAACTGCGACCAGTTTTTTTGTCAACAACATCGCACATCGATAATTGTGTTGAAACAAAGACTATTATAACACGAAGGAGTGGTGTAAAATAATTAAAGTAATAACCATCATTCGGTAACGATACAAGTTAAATAAACGAGCCACTGAGTCTGATGAGTCTAACAAGCAGTCAGCGCTCTTCAATCTACTAACCAGTCCTTGTAAAATAATTAGTTAAGTCACATCTTAATACCTTTAATTTTCATAAGACCAGTGTATATTAAAAGGCACATACGAAACGAGGAGAAGAGAACAATACATCACACAGTTGATGATACTAGAATTGGTATTTTTACATTAATAAGATCAATCATGAGCTGGTTTTAGAAGGACTGGCTGTTTCTTGCTCCCCGAATAAATTGAAAAATCAACTGCGCTCCACGTTTAACTTGGAATCAAAGTTCGTGGAGATATCTGTGACATTATGAGGCACCATGACGTATGTACATGAATCTTTCGTACGCCGCGTATGTTAATCTAAATGCTGACGGCAATAATAAGCTTCGCTTAAATAAAAACGACCTTAGCTCAAAAGTTCAAATTCCACCATGACGCCCGAACTTGTTGAGTTGGCGGTTCACTCTTATAAATAAGTGCGATACCAGGTGACCTAAGCGCTCAGTCAACTGAGTCACGCAAGAAGTTGAGGAAACGTATTACATTACCAAACCCCTAACAACGACTTATTCTCATGAAAGTGGGCGTCTCATCAATTGCGTCACGTTCTCCGCCGCTAAGAAAAATTCCGCCATTTTCGAGGAAAAATCAACACCAGGAGTTAATGAGCCCCATTCTCATCCCATTATAGCAATTACCTTTCTAGCGGTAGCGATTATTCCACTGCCCTTACAGTAAAATCTTGCGTTTTAATCATTCAAGTTGGAGCAGTCACAGAACCACCGGTAAGAAAAGAGAACGTCACTCTCGGCAGTCTCAGCTTCAGCTTTCACCCTGGGAAAGGCCCTGCCAAACGGGATGTGGGTTAATCAACGCCAGAAGGGAGCTCCGACCCATTAGAACAGGTACGTTCCAGATCTTCCAACTTGTCTCTGAGTGAGCTGTTCAGTTGTAGTGAAACTATCTTTTTCGTCAACTCCCTACATTGAACCATTCCAGTCTAGAACGGAAAGTTAACACAAATTAGTGGTTTCGCCCTTCTTTCGACGAGTAAGAGATCTCAAGTGTACATACCAGCTCTCTTTTAAGGAACTTGCAAGCTTCAAATCATGTAACGGTTGTGCAAATTAGTCGTTCCTTCAGTGAGCATCGAACGACAGGAAAAACATTCAGAACAATTTGATTTAAAACTACGTGATTTCTATTCATGAGCCAAACGGAATAGGTCGTTCTGTATTTCGCGCGAAAAATATCATAACAGATGCATGGTAAAACGTAACTACTCGTTTTACGTGAAATCCGGTAGCTCTTCAAGTTCCGGAATTTATTGAGAAGCTGCTACGTATGCCACGACCTTTAACTGCAAACTGACACACAGATAACTGATAGCACTGTTGATAAGATTTTTTTGGAGTGGTTAGCATATACAGTTTTGGAATTATACGGGAAAAACTGCAAAAAAGTTAGCTAAACAAAAACCGTTGAATTGCGGAATTTCTGAGGTTGCCCTCCATTATTTTATGGCCGCTATTCAATGTATTTATAGCATAGGGATTTTATTTGGCGACTGCTATGATTTTTAGTTCAAAACGTTAGTATGATGTGAGCGAGATTTATGATTTAAAATCGCACCAAAATCGATTTTTGTCATGAATAATTGCGGTGCTCTCGCCATTTTCCCATGGATGACAACTATACGGTAGCTCGATAACTATAGTTAGTTTTGGATCGATCATGTATATATACTTATTTTCGAGTCCGATCGATGGTGATTTCACAAATGATGTTTTTACTTTCCTTGGCTCTACAAAGTAGAAAGGAAAGTTATGTAATCGGCTGAAAAAAAAATTTTGAGTTTTCTTCAGATCATTACGTTTCAGACCCTCCTGAGTCCGAAAAACACTATTTGCGAAAATGGTCTGTGTGTATGTGTGTCTGTGTGTCTGTATGTCTGTGTGGATCACCAAGGCCTACAAGACTGTATCAACGGAAGCACTCCAGGTGATCACTGGTCAGTTACCAGTTGATTTGGCTGTTGAGTGCATGATTGACAAGTGGAGAGTGAAACGGGAGCTTCCCCCGCTTTGGGCTGAACTCCGTGCGGATCTCACCACAGAACAGAAACTTGCCGCCATCGATGAATGGGCTCTAGAGAAATGGCAAGCGAGATGGGAATCCTCGTCAAAGGGACGTGATACGTATGAGTTCTTCCCCAACATCCGTGAACGTCTTTCTAGAAAATGGGTTGAGCCAGACCACTGGACGAGCCAGTTCCTCACGGGACATGGTGACTTCAATGCGCGGCTCCACTTCTTTCCTCTGAAAGACTCTCCATTATGCACGTCTTGTGCCTCCAGTGCGGAGGAAACAAGAAACCATGTGCTGCTCCACTGTAGTTTCTACAACAGTGAGCGACGGTTGTTGGGAGGGCAAACGAACTTAGCAGCATTGACTGCTACAAAGGAAGCCTATAACCATTTTGCAAAGTTCGCAAAGAAGGTAATGGCTAAGAAACGTGGTTATAGTTGATCAGTCCTTTTGAAACTTGCCACCCAAGTAAACAGTAAGATCAGGTAGGGAACCAGATTAAGAACTACTCCCAGATGGTACGGGATTCCTCAGGTGGTCACCTCCGCGCGGTAACACACGGGCAACAGCTCTCTACGGTGAGACTGGCTAACGACCAAATACCTGCCGTACCTCCACAGGTCTGAGTTCGGTGGATGCTGCAGGGGCCGGCCTCTTGCATATTAGCGAAACCGCAACTTCTATGACTGATATAACCCTCGTCGAGGGTTTAGGCACAGTCATCAAATAAAGAAACAGACCTGTATGTGTGTCTGTATACGATTTTTAGAGAGAACCACCGTACCAAATCAGCTCAAACTTGATATCTCGCTCGCAAGTTACCATGGGACGCCAAAATAAGGGTATGAACAAAATCCACCGAAAGTTAATTATAGTTATCATAGTGATCAAAACAACAAATTTTTTTTTCTCAAAAACCGCTCTAACGATTTTGATTACATTTTTAATATTGGTAGCTCTTAACATGATAATTATACCATAAAAATCCCATTAGTGGGAAAATGACGAGAGCAGCACAATAAATTATCAAAATTTTCGACGAAATTGATTTTAGCGCGGTTTTTAGAGAAAACCACCGTACCAAATCAGCTGAAACTTGATGTCTAGCCTACAGGTTACCATGGGACGCAAAAATAAGGGTATGGACAAAATCCACCGAAAGTTAACTATAGTCATCATAGTGATCAAAACACCAAATTTTTTTTCTCAAAAACCGCTCTAACGATTTTGATTAAATTTTTTATATAGATAGCTCTTGATAAGATGATTATACCATAAAATTCCCATTTGTGGGAAAATGACGAGAGCAGCACAATAAATTATCAAAATTTTCGACGAAAAGCGTTTTTGCCGTGGTTTTTTCCTTTTAAACTCCGCTGGAATGTTAGTAGAATGTTGAAGAAAATTGGTACTGTAGTCCAATCCAATACCTATAGGGTGAGTATTTAAAAACGCTCATGAGATATATGGGGCTCACTCCAGAAATTCCTGAATTTCAACTACCGCCGTTTTGCTTACTACCAGTTCTAACAATTATTACCCAATAACTCTGCAAAAGTAATTACTATCCTCCTTCAAAAAATCCGTGTTTACAGCCTCATTAACTTTCTGGGTACCATTTGCTCAATAATGGTCCTGGAATGAGTACGAGCAGCACAATAAATTCTTTAACTGTAATCGCTGCCGCTTCATGCTGCCGTGAAGCGTTGTTTGACCAAGTTCAAAGGGACTGAGTGATAAATGAATTGATTAAATAGAATTAGCCATGTACAAAGTGAATTGTTGTAGAGCTAAAGAAAGTTGTGTGTTGCAACGCACCAGATATTTCAGGCTCAGACTCAGACGAAACTATCAGGAAAGTGAAAATGTGCCGGAATCCAAATTTTCCCAATTCGTACTAGTCTGCCTTCGATCAGCTCCATAGGTAGCACAATTGTCAATAACGTCATAACGCCCAGCACAAACCCAAACTATTTAAGTAACTCTTCACTCTCTATCTCTCCGTCTCGCATCACCGTGAGACGATCGGAAAAGTATATCGTGGAAATGCCTCGGGAATATTAAGCTATTTCTTCAATCTCCACGAAACGCTTCAGGTTATCGGCATAAGAAATACAATTTAGAATACTATTCCCACCGTATTTTCGTTCAATGCGCTTCTATAGAGGAATTTGTGAACAACTGATTTCATTTACTGGTTGCGTTTTACAAAAAATCATTAAAGCCATTTTCGATAAAAATCGAAAAAAATTTAAAATAATCGGGGAATCTCAATTCCAGATGCCTTTTAGTCCAGAAGAGTAAAATGTCAGTACGGCTCGGTTCGAGGCTTTCCCAACAATTTGCACAGTGTTACATCTACATTTAAAAGTAATAAAATGTTAGTTCGGAAAAACGCGTTTTTTGTGGACTCTATATCGCCGTTTAACCGGGAGTCAGATGAATATTATGACATAAGAGCAATACGCAGCTACTACCACTAACATTATCTTCATACAAACAGGTAAAGATTCTTCTGAAAAAACATTAGAAACAACATACGCGCACTGACATTCAGTGGACTTAAAAACACATGATGAAAATTCAAGTTCGGATAAATTGCGGTTCAGGAAAAAAAAACAGCAGAGAGAGCAGTAAGAAGATGCAGAAAATAGCAGGTGCACCGCATCATGAAACTTTCCTTAGCTTTACATAAATTTGTCCGTTTTCTCGGTTTTTGCTACTAATTCAATTTATGTTTCACTCAGTTCATTAGAACTTGGTAAAACACCAATTCACGGTGGCAGAGAGTGGTAGCGCTTAGCCTAGGAATTTATTGTGCTGCTCGCACTCACGCCTTGCCCATTATTGAACAATTGGTGCACAAATAATTGATGAGGGTGTAAACCCGATTTTTTGAAAAGGATAATCACTTTTCCAGACTTATCTTATGAGCCTTATTAAAAACTCATCGTATAGGTACTTGATTTGAGTACTACACAGATTTTATCGAAGATACTACTACCTTCTGAGCGGAGTTTATGAGGAAAAAACTACGCTAAAACCGAAATGTTTGGTAATTTATTGGGCTGCTCTCGTCATTTTCCCACGGATGGGAATGATATCACGTTTGAGCTGATTCTTTTCAATTTCGTAGAGCCAAGGAAAGTACAAATGCTCCGCGACTGCACAACTAATTTTCGGCTGCACAGGTGTGATCGTGTTTCAAGCCACAGTTGACATTTTTCTATGTGGTCGTGATGAGGGAAACATTCCATACTGCTTCACTAACTTGATTTTGTTGCTTGAAGAGATTTGAATCAATTTGAAACCTGCAGCCTCTGAACCTAATGACAGTTGAACTGATCACAAGTCTTATTTTATTCAAGATCTATGACTTCAAAAGGTTTTCACAACATTCCTTTTGGTTTCAGCCGACCTTAGTATTGATCACAATTATTCGTACCAGCCCTTTACGTTTTGTTTTCGTCCGCCACACCAGCCACGTTTAGCAGGAGGACTTCAGGAGGGAAGCGTGGTCATCCCATTCTCCCTACCCAATTGAGAAAGCTCCCACTCAGTTGAGCCTATTGCGTGGCGTCCAGGAGCCGCTTCATATCCTTTCAGTCCTTGATCAGACGTCTCCACCGTTCTCCCACGAAAGTCAATATAACCTTGAGGTCTATCCCTGCGAAGCCAGCCTTCCACAAGTACACAGTACATGCTCTACTGACACCAACACCGCCTTGCAAAATCTCCAGCTCGGTACTAATTTTGGCCAAGGGGTACCTTAGTGGACAGTGTCCTGTGAACAGGCCATCCGTATACCGTCTCTTTACAGACTGAGAACCTTTTCTGATCACTCCCCGGAGAGTGTATTGAATAACATCGACTGCCTTCGACCAGGCACATCCTGCAAATTGGCAGCCCTGCATTTCTCCTCCTACTTGCAGACCAAGTGGCCAGTGGTAATTACAAAGGGTTGGGGTCTCACTGGGATCAGTCACCCCTGGGCCGTCTCTCGACAGCTTGTTGGCTTGCTCATTCCCTTCTATTTTGCTGTGACCATGCGTCACATCATTCTTCTTCATCCCCCATCACACCAGTTTAACTTTCCAAACATTTATACCTAATGGGTGAAACGCGCCAGGCGAGCAGTCACCTACTGGCACATTGTGCACTCAAGGAGCTTCGTGATGTCATTACGACTTCTCTAATGAAAGGGGGAGGGGCTGTCCAACACCCTCTCCTGACTAGCAGGTGGGGGTGGCTGCCATGCCTCGAGGCCACGTCTCCGGTTGATCCACACCTTAGCGAATGTGGCGAATCTCCTGACTGCCACCCTGCTGCTGAGAAGCAGGGGAGCCGCCTCTGGTAAGAGGAGCCAGGCCTATTCTCGGATGTCCAGGTAGAGGGGGCAGGTGAGCACTACGTGTTGAGCGTTCTCCCCAGCCTCAGCCTTGTATGGGCACTCGTCAAACTGCTGTTGCCTGAAGAACCGGAGGTGCCCGTTGAAGGCGCCAAAGCCGGAGAGGAGCTGTGTGACCGCAAAGGACGGGTGCCAGCAATCCATGTGCACCTTCTCTCACACCGATGGGATGATGGTACTCAGGTGGCGTGCTGTGGGGCATGTGTTCCCCTAGGCCTGCCATATATACAGGATCGCCTCAAGTCCTATCAAGAAGCGAGGGTGAACCGAGTCTTCCTGCAGAAGAGCCAGAACCAGGAATGTCAGCCCTCCCCAGTATGTGGCCAAGGCTCTACGCCGGAGCAAGGCTGCGAGGTCAAGCAGATTATCGAAGCGGGGGTATGCCTGTGATCACTTGCAGGGCGAGGTGGGAGGTGGTGCAGTACGCTGGCAACAGAGCTAGGAGAATATCTCGCTGTATAGCGCGCACTCTTCGCTGGCCCCGTTGAATGGGCTGATCAAACATTCATACCCATATGCATCGCATGAACTTAGTCTTCTGAGCACTTCACTCTAAACTCTCCATCTCTATCGTTTACCTCAAGTAAACGATTAACTAACCAGTGAAATTTCTATCAATAAAGCCCTCTCTCGCTCGTCTCATTCATTAATGAATTCCTCGCATCCATTTCTCCCCCTCTTGGACCCCACACTACTCACAAAGAAGATGAATATAAAAGTGTTCGAATTAATGATCTATTTTCCAAATCAAAAAACCTTCTTCCTGTCTTTATGAAATAGAACGGCTGTAAAATTAAATTATCTGATTATACAGGTTGTTTTTCATATCGGAAACTCGAATGTCTTTTAATTAAAGGAACTTGGCTCGTTATGATCAAACAAGAGTTGAAAGAAACGCTAATCACGAACATAAGGAGAAGTTATGTCCCTTCTTTTTCCGCCCCCAACAATTTTTTTCCCCCTTCGGAATCACCCCTTGAATCATTCGTCGCCCGTTCGTTTCTACGTGTAGTCCCTAATTGGTTCTCTTATTTGAGCCAAAGTTTTTGAACGTTCCTGTAACCGCTATGCAAGGCGATTGATGGTTTCCATGTATACTACCTGGCAGGGGGAAGCACTGAGAAAGTGTTGTTTTAGCAGCAGTTTCAGTAACACTTCGGAAGGGTGGAGCTGAAAATTACTAGAGCCCCAGAGGAAGGTGAGTTGAAGCAATATCCTGAGAACATCGAAGGGTGGTCGATAGGAAGGGTGAGAGAGCAGTATATCATTGGTAAGTTTACTGGACTACCGACTTTTTAATTTCCCTGACGTGGTATAGTTTCTCACATTCTTCCAAACTCTCCAAATCAAACTTTTCTCTGATATTGAATATTGTTCAATTCAATATCTCTCGCACCATATTTGTCTGTTTCTTCCTCCTTTATTCCAGCAGAAAACCAACGGTACAAACGCGTAAGAGCACGTGCCGTAACGCTCGTAAATCGATCACAGATCGCATTTTGAACCTCAATCCTGATCAACTCAAACTCCATACTCATCTTCTCTGTAAACGCCAGGCTCAGCATAAAATGTTTGTTAGAATCGGTTTAAAGCAGAATTCAAACAAAATATTCTTGCAATCAACATTGGGTAAACCGGTTTTTTGTACTACGCATCCCAAATCTCTCGCCCCGAGTCTATTGAATAATGCGCAACATGTGTGTATCTTAGCATTTCTATATAAACGCTCACGGAGAACGACATGTGGTTAATAGTTGTATGAAAGTACCCTGTGCACAAACCCACTAATATAACCGAACGACGGTTAATTACGGAAATGGAAACGAAGAACAAATTGTGTGTGTAGGTCGCTAGACGACGATACGTCAGGTTGATCAAATTTAGTTACGCAATTACAACGAAAATGTTGGAGACATTGAAAAAAATACGTTTTTCGACTTGACGGGGTTCTACATCCGTTGAACGAACTGTTCCAGAAACATTTAGCTACAAATATATAGGCGTATTTCAGAAATAACTAAGACATCCTTCGTGTTTGATCCTAATCGTTAACGCAGTTTTTGCATTAAGTAAAAAAAAAAAATTAATAAAAACCTCTTGATGCGGTTGAAGGAGCCATTTTTTGGAAAATGTTGGCACTGAATACCCGTTTCCCCTCCCCTTCTAACTGTCGGCTGAAATAATCTAATATTTCCCAATTCCGGTACGACGATTACGTACTACTGTAAATCAGCGCAACAAGACACGATTGCGCCAGTCATGACCACGTTTTTCAGTCGCAAATGCTTCATTTCTGGCTGTCATCTTGTGAATCACGATAAATGGAACGAGAATCAACCTGAGTTACCTTCATAAACACGCAGGAAGACAGGCAGAAAAGAAGCCTGATCATTCACGGTCATTCAAATTGGAATGAAACGAAATTCGCGTGTTTACAACATGGTTTTAAAGAGCAACTATATTGTTAAGGGGAGAAATCACATTAGAGGGTTCGCACGAGGAAATGAGATACGCAGCGGTTCACTTAGCCTAATGACCCGAAAGGAGTTTCCTTAATTTTCTTTTGTGGATAACCCTGACGCTCTCAAGCTGGGTTTCAGAATGAATATAAGGAAAAAAAAGGCATCCATCAGAGGAAGTTACCAGGATTTTCAGTAATAACGTTGTAACCGAAAATGTCATCTAATAATAGTACACAACCTGTAGATTCGTCGCTGCCTCTGAAAATCAGCCGAAAGAGACATCACGGTTACAATTTATTTATACGAGCTCACTTTAAGTTTTAGCCATCATCTGTACTATGTTGACTACTTATAATAAATTAGTCAAGCTTCGCCATGCGAGGTATTAAAGTCAATATTGACTGATCCAAAACGATCTCAATAGCCGTCCAATTGCCCTCATAACTTCAATCAATTTCGGATCTCCAGTTTAGAGGTTCAATTTCAAACTCCCTTGACTTGGAATTGGAATGGAGATACTCAATCCTTCATGTTTACTTGGTAGTATCAATTAAAGCAAACAATTTCGGGATTTCACCGATAAACTTGGAATCCCCCGTCGCTACGACTAAAACCGGCATTTCACGCCTGGAAAGTTATTTCCCATGTAAAGAACAATTATTGTTTTTGTCAAAATACCTCCACGAGCAAAGGAGCGCTTTTCTCGTCACAAGTTGTGCAGTCTTCCTAAACTAATCTACGAAGATCGTGCAAGGCGAGAAGCATTTTACAACCTCGTGAAACAACAGCTACATATTTTTTTAAATAAAAATGTTAAAATGCTGAATTTTTTGGTACGCCATGCGGTATTTGGCTGAGGGATTTTTCTATAATCCAAACTTTTAAATAAGCAAACATGTAAGTTATGAATAACGTATTTTCATTTGTCTGAATCATCTCAATGTAATTTACCGAAGAAACATTATATAACGTGAAATCCGGTATTTTGCGGCAAAACATTTAACGTTGAAGAGTTTTTGAAATCTCGAACCAGGAAAAATTAATACCAAATTACGAAATAATCAAACAAACGCGAACTTTGATTAAAGAGATGAAAATAGCCCGCAGTGAAAACGCGATGACGGTGTTGTTTAGCTCGCGCTAAAAAGCTAATTAAAATGAACTTCGGGACCTTCCGTGATTGAGAACATGGTCATTTTTGGAAGAGCAATAAGCGGAACAACTAAAATAGCGCTAATGAATAACGAAGGCGCATCGAAAAACGGCAATTAATTCACGACGCTACCTTCGGAATACATAGACATTTCATTCGAAATATTGGCGAGCGACAATTTTAAATTATGATAAGACCAATTTAGCATTAGAAAACTAATTATTTCGACGTTGAAGATGGCTTTGTAATAGGAACAAATTAATTGAGTCCACGGTACACATCCCCGGAGCGTCACGCCAATAAAAGGAGAAAGAATTTCGTGGACCTTTCTACGTTAAGCAGAAGTGAAAGTAGGCCTCGAACTGTTAAAGCTGACTTAAGTCTCCTGGGTATCAGAAGATTATAAAACTACTCTTACATAAAGTTAGCCATGAAGAATAAATTAAAAACTACTTTTGTCCAAACTAATCCAGATGCTAATCGAATACGCAGCTTATGGATGTGGCCGTATCGTCTGGCTGGCTGGGTTGTTATGATGATTGGGTAGCACCTCGTTAATTGAGCTGCAGCGATACACAAACACGCACGCAATGATTTAGTTAGGAGTTGTACGACACGGTCCATGATGACAGAATGGTTTTGGATATTCAAGGTTAGTATATGTGAGAGACTTTCTTGAGGTGGATAGAACTTCGAGTTCTACAAAAGTGGAAAAAATTCTTTGAATTGAAACGATCGACGCCATTCTTTTTAGCATAAAGGCCTCTTTTTTCAATTTTTTTGATGAGCCGCAAATCCTTTGACACCACTTTCCGCCCTCCGTTGGACCTTGAGGTGAGATTGGAATGTCGATATTATTTCGGTCTTTTTGACTTCGTGGTGAGATATAATAATATGTTTGCTCCGTCGTCTCTCCGCTATACCCTTTCCAGCTTCCCCGCTGTTTAAACACCAGAACATCCGTTTGAGAACAGTTAAATTCACTCTGAGCATCCTGATGGGTTTGGAGCGCTGAGTATCTGATAAGAGTCCGAAAAACACCATTTTGAGGAGGTGGTATGTGTGCCTGTGAACGCGATCAAGAGATAGCGGTAGAAATAAATAGGCATATCGGAGATGTCGTGTGCAGGTCACGATGGAACGCCAAAATAAGGGTACGAGAAACCCCAGTTCAAAACTAACTAAATTATCATAGTGACTGAAACACTATATATTTTTCCCCTTAAAAATGGCTTCAACAATTTTAATCAACTTTTTGTATGGATAGCTCCAAATGCTTTATGACAGAAATCGATAATCAGGAATCCCAGAATTCAATCATGCGCCATTTTTAAGGTTAACTTTTTTCGCAATTTTTCCTTATAATTCCAAAACTGTCAACACAAACTCCAGAAAAATTATATCAACCACGTACCATTTGGAACGTTATGTTATAAACTGTTCATATGAACTGAGTCAAGAGTAGATTGGGTTCGTTTCTAAAGCCATGAAAATCGTTTGTGAGGCGAGGAAAGCTGTGTGATACGTTTCCCCAGATACTTTATACGTCTTATTTTATATTTCCAAATAGTTGTCCACCAGTCAACATCATCCCACGCGGATCCTCCGATTTGTCGCGGTTAAATATCGCTCCTCGTCTGATGAGTACAAGGCGTACACAATTCATTAATGGTATTCATTGCTAGGGCATTTACCCGGGTTATTCTCTTACTAGTATGTGGACGGCCATCGTAAATTACAGCCGCTAAAACCTCCTTCTCAGCAAATTACCATTTACAATCTACTTGAGTAGCGGGTCTTTTAACTTCTGTGTCTAATGCCGCTAGTATTTTTGACGTTGATTGAAAGATGAATTCCATCAAATGCATAACGAATGTTTTGCGATATTTTAACTGTTGAGCTCATTAAGCATGAGCACGTCCGTTTATTTCCCGAAGTACGTACAAAACATGTTAACTGTTGGGTGCACGAGAGGGGGAGCTGAGGATCGCAATAAAACTGAAACTCGGTGAGCGTGAGAAGGACTGTATTATACGTGCATGCGGGATTGAGTTGAATTAAAATTGAGGTGAGATGGAGTACAAATGGGTGACACAAGGGCAGTACTCGGAACGCGTGAACTGGCGCGGGCAACCGTATGAGAGAGTGAGAAGTTACTGCGGTGGTAGTTGGAAGCAGAATGATTTTGGAAGAGCTCTGTCGTCGATAGGAAAATGAAATTGGGAGAAAGAAATAAAGAAAGGGGAAAACCTAGAAAAGGTGGCTGGGGGGCACGCTGCTGAGGGGTTCCCGCAAGTGAGGGGCAGGTATTGAAATAGTTGGAGACAATTAGGCGGTCGGAGACAATGACGCAGGGAAGTTCGAGGTCAAAGACTCTGACCACTTCGACGCTTTGCGTCGAACATTAACAATTACATATATACATATTTACAGTATAAATGTAGGGGGTTTTAATTTAAGACACGCACAGTACATAATCCCACGGTGTAAATACTATTTTCGCGATTCGTCGGGATACAAGAACTTCGTTGTTCTGAAAAATCTTCAAGCGTTAATACGGAGAAAGCATCGGACATCAATTCGTTTACTAAGGAAATAAGGTCCACTAAAAGCAAGGTCCCCACCCCCGTTCGCATCTGCTTTGTTCAATTATTCCCAAATCAGCTTATCATCATATCATTAAACTGAATGAATCTCATTGGACTTGTAAATCTGAAGATAGTTCGTAAACTTTCGTTGATTTGGCTTCAAAGTTGTCGGAGGACCTCCTCCTTTTTACTTCGAAACGCACTATTCAATTCTCAACCGTTGCCTAATTGACCTTATATTTAAAACTTGCCCCTGTTCGAGAAACAGATGCGATCTCCGTAAGTCTAACATGAACGTAAAAGCGTTAAATTTTAATGTTCACAGCCGTTTATCTGAGCACCATTCATTCCTACGGGAGCTCATGCATATTGCATAAGCGAACAGTTGTGGCTGGGGACACGGAGACGTACTCACAAGAGCGTCTTGTTATTCGGAGGAATATTCATCGTTTATTGTTGAAGAAAGAAGAAAATTTGAAAATCGAGGTTTGAAAGAGGGAGGCGATAGTTCTGCTTATTTACTTTCCTGAATCAACAATGGGTGGAATCAACTGATACGTTTTCAAGCGCCAGTTAATAACGTTAAGCCAAATTAGGGATCACTCGCGTAGAACTTCTTTTTGAATTTCTCAGAATAAATCTGCAGATCCTGATGAGCTCGGGCATTTATTTTGAACTATCCCTGGTTAAACAATATATTCTTTTCGTTGATTAATCGTGCCACGGTTCACACGTCAATAAAGGGTGATGAAAAATGTTCCATGTTACGTAAATCCTGGATTCGTTCCATTTACTTCAACGCAATAACGTCATTGACATGGAATCTTCCTATACAGCTGCTTTAACCGCAAACGTCAGTCTTTACCTAGGGAATACACCTTTACATCTACATATTATGTGACGTATACTTGAGGAAGGCGCCACGACAAATACGGAAAAAAATACAAAGGTAGAAAAATAATAATAGAAAATAAAACTTCTGTCTTCTACCAACCCAACTGGCAAATTGTTTAGGTTTCTCTCTGAAGTTCTCAGCAAAGAAAGTCCCGGCAAAGAGAATTTAAACGTAGCGGGTAACGGGAGCGCTTCAACACGACGGGAAGAACCGAGCAAATCGCAGAAAACGGGACTCGAAAGATGTAAAAAGTCTGCGGTTGTTGAGTTTCTCGCCGCATGTTTTTTATAACTCCATCGGAGAGTAGCTAGAATGGCCTGAAGAGCTTCCATAACCACTTCCCTAATTTCACTGCCCAATCTTCATGCTCCTAGAATATGATACTGCGCCTAAAAGCTCGACAGATGCCTCTTAACTCAAGGCAAAATCTGGATAGAACAATCTGTGTCAAAGCATGTGGGAAAAAATGAAGAGAACGCATCGCGAATGTTGACTGAGGTGAAGCTATTTTGGACCAAAGGAACTTTCATCGGTGGCACATTACGTTCTCGAAGGGCTGAGAAGATATGAACGACGAAGCATATCAACATCAGACGAAACGTAAAAAACAATGTTGGCTGATTGTTTAATCACCTTTAGACAAGTTGCTGCTGACCTAAACACATCGGATAGTTCGAGCCCTCCGAATTTTACCAACGACAGATCGCCGCGGATTCCGTGCTAAAATCACCATAGCATGTGCGCTAATTTTCGTGCGAAAACCACTGCAGCCACCGTATTCACTAGATCTGGCCCCCTGAGGCATTTAACAGTTCCCAGAATTGAAGAAGTTCATGGAAGGACGACGCTACGCAACGACTGGAGTAATAAAGACAGCACTGAACAAGATCGCACAAAAACGACTTTTTCAAGTGCTTCGAGGATTGGGAAAATAATTTATTATACCTGAGAGGAATTACTTAGAGTGGGGATTGGGGGATGTTGATGAATGAATACAAGTTTTGTGAAATAAACACGAAACTTGTGATACTTCATGAGAAAACCTCGACCATAACCTCTCGGTATGGCAACTTCGCTAACTGGAAGCTCATGAAGATGCCATTGATAAATAATTTATTTTCTATCAATTGTTGTCTTCTGCCTATGAGTTTTTGTGCTTACCCACGTTTCCCAACTTGAATTATAAATGTTTGTATATCATATATAAATTTGACGTCCGGTACGATGCATCCTTAGCCCCCGTGCAGCGATTTTAGTCACTTCAATCAAACAGGTGTTCATTCAGTATATAATAACGTTCTACACAGAAACCAACGGCGCCAGAATTCATCGAGTCGCTCCTACTTGTGCGAAGATATTGGTCTTCAGTGCACAGGGAATCCATAAAACGGTCAACAAGATTTTTTTTTGAAGTTTTTCGGGAATTATCGGGCAAAAACTGTGAGAAATGGTAGCAAGTGAAACGGCAGCGCGTGTAATTGTGGCATTTCTGGGGCTTCTCCTGATTATCTTACGAACGTTATTGAACTTTCAACGCATAGGCAATCTATTGGACTAGAATCCTTTTTTTTTTTTTTGGAAAATATCATCTATAAAGTATCATCCGTGCGAAATTTATTTAAAAAAATTGCGCTCGTCAAAACGTTTGGTAATTCACTTTGTTGCTCACGTCATACTCCCACGCATGATAATTTTAAAATGTTGTTGTGTTATTTGGAGCCGTCCATACAAAAAAATTAATCAAAATCGTTTCCCCAGTTTTTGATTAAAAAAATATTTGTGTTGATCACTATGGCGCTATAGTTAATTTTAGGCAAGAACACGAGAATTTAGCACAGAAATAGTAACAGGTTTGATATGGTCACATCTGGATGAGTAACGTTAGAAGTGACTAATAGGAACAATGCATAACTCTGTTTGCTACCTTAGTAAGAGTGTCAATAGACAACCGCGATTAAAACGTTCGTTATTGGGTTCGTTATCTACGACGGCTCAATATAACAGGAAATAAATATGACGAATGCTCTCCCCTCGGTGTTGGTAAGGAGTTGTGTATTTGGGAGACTGAGGATGAGCCGAGGGAAATTCGATAGGAGTTTATTATATGTGAACGCTTTATTTAAAATAAAGAATACGAGAAATTTGATGGAGGAGTTGATGAATGCTATTCGGAGGTATGGAGTTGAAAACGATAGGCATTCAACAGTGAAATGTTTGGCTTTTCCGAATAATTAGGAAAGGTTAAAGGGTATGAAGATTTTATAACAATTAAATTTTATCGATGATTCAGTAGCTGCTTTGAAACCGAGAGATACGGTACCGAGGTTGTCGGGGTTTTAATTGCCTCACATTTTGCGAGGCTCACTCGGCCACAGTTCACAGGCTCCATAGACTGACTCCACCGAATACTGAACTCCGCATTAACACGCGGCAGAGCAAACGATCGCCCGTCTATGTAGGTGGTGTTAATGGAGAAATTACGGGGGTGGCGGAAAGTTGTGTGTTGCTACGCACCAGATATTTTACTTTACTTAGGTCTACGGAGTACGAAAGGAAGTTACGTAACCGGCAGAAAAATTTATTTTTCAGTAGTTTTTTCAAATTCCTTAAAACACCATTTGAGAAACCAAATCGGCTGAAATTTGATTTTCATCCGGCACGTTGACATAGGAATACAACATAACGGTATCAGCAAACTCGGCTCATAACTAACTATAGTTGTCATATTGATCAATAGAAACTTTTTTTTCTCAAAAACTAGTACGATTTTGATTATGTTTTTATACGAACCATTATAAATAAGATAGCGCTATAATAAAATTATCATCCCAGGATAAATAACGAAAGCTGCTCAATACATTTTCAAACATTTCTAAGTGATTTCAGTGCAGTTTTTTCAATATAAATCTTGCTTATATGATACTTTCCAAAAAAAAGGTTAGAGTGCGACAACCTATACGACGAATGTTCAATTATCATCATTATATAGTCTGGGACCACCGCAGAAATTCAGAAACTCAAACTAACGACGACTATCAGCCGACTAGAAGCCTTGAAAATCAGTACATAGAATGAGTGTGTGTGGTTGAGGAATGTGGTGCGGTTTTACAACGTACCAATTCTAGAAATAGTCAAAAAGGCCACGTTTGATAAAAATTCGCGGTAACTTTTCGATTCAACGCAATAATTACAGCTCCAGTTTGTTGGAGAGAGTGAAGATGGAAATACGGGAAGGGGTGGGGGGTGGGGGGAGGATGTAAAATCATATCAAGTACTTGAAGACTTGGGACAACAAAATTGTTGATATACGTAACGTTCTGACGAAAGGGACTGTCAACATGAATAGCAAACTGAGATAAAAGCCCTTACCGGCTAGGAGCTTTTGTGAAGGGTTTCCAGAGACGGGTTGTAGAAGCCCCCGTCCACGCCCGTCCCGCTAACCCTCGTCCTACTGCTCTAGACTTATCACCAGAGATCGATACATGTTTTGAGGACCTCGTTATCTATTTAGAAAATCAGGAAAACGCGATCAAGATCCAAAGGGTCGTAGAAGGAGATTATTGGGACCACCAGCTTCCCACTGCTTTCTTGAGGTGGACCGTGAAGAAGTTAACGTTAACACAAAATAGTAGTGTCAGCTACTTTCGGATGAAACGCACCCATCTTCAGATGTATTGAAGGAAGTAGGGAGCGATCGCCACACACGTCTAGGAACCTCATGTACATTCGCAGGTTTGTCCTGCAGCTTCTTTGAGATTCCAATATGTTTTCAATACTTGAGCCCGTGAAGATTTTCAGGAGAGATCCCGAAGATTGGTTATTAGGAGCCTCATCCTTTGCCCTAAATATCTAAAATGTTGTGTATTGGCTATGTAGCTGTAGGGAGGAACGACTGGGAACCAGAGGGTGGTTTTAGCTGACGTACTAATTCTCTCAGATCCTTTGTGTAGTCAAGATCATTTTGAAACGAGCTGTTAAAGCTTGCCGCCTTCAAGGCTGCTTGATTAACAAAATCTGTGATTGATGTGTACTTTTTCCAATACTTTGTTCGGCTTCTAACGTGAACTTGTTCCTGGAACGGAATGATTTATTTACTCAAAGACTCCGAAAATTTTGTGACAAGGCCAAACCGTACTGGCACACATGTGTCTTCGCTAGATTTGAGCCATCTGAGTACCGAACATACATACAAGTTATAAACTCCGCACCTCGTAAGTCTGCTGACGCAACATTTGAACATTGGCTCTTCAGCTATCGGTTTGCCTTCGTGTGTTGCAGCTGTTTCGTCTCTCCAACAAATTGTACTTTTCTCCAAGCGTTAATTTTGAAATCATTGAAAGTGTTAGGAATTGAAGAATAAATCATTTTTTAAAACTTAATTACATACATCGAACCACCCACAACAATATAAACTAAGTGCATTCATACACATGATACAGATAATAAAAACAATCCCAATATCTGAACAAAATTAAAAAAAGAATTCGAAACCATCAATACTATCGTACAAAATAATGATTGCACCAAAAAAAATGAACAATTTAATAAGACAATATGAATTTAAAAAAAAGACAATCCAAAAACACAAAATACACAGACTTTGACAAAACGCTTCACATTCACGGGACCAAAAATACACGGAATAACTAACAAGGAAGGCATACAAATTGCACACTTAGAACCAAAATAACTGCAAAGAAAACTTACTGAAAAAACAGACCCACCCGACCAAAGTGGGGTACATAAAATAACTTGCACGCGTGAAAACGCATAAATAGGACAGACAGGACGGAAAATACGGATCAGGTATTCAGAACACATTAAATCTCTTAGTACGAACAAAGACGACTCAAACTTTGCCAACCACCTCTAGAAAACTCGAGGACTGCGCTACCTTACTACATAAACAATACAAAGGACGAGAATTGAACATATTAAAAAACATGGAAATTTATGAGCAAAAAACAGCAATGGACAGATCATAAATGAACAAATCAACAGAAAATTTGACACCATATTTACACCACTCAAAACAATATACAAACGAAAACAACCAACAGACAGATTTACAGACCACCCTATAGAAAAAAGACTTAGAACCGACAATCAACAGACTATGTAAGACATATCTTACATTCGCTTTCCTTCACTTCTAGTAGGTTTCCCCAGAGGTGCATGACTTCCATCTTTCTCACCCCCACCCCCATTTGCCGACGCTACACTATCCCGTTAAGCCTTTCTCTTCCTATATGAAGACAACGACCAACTAACTGACTTTAGTACTGACTTAATGGCCAGACGATGATGTCTTTACATTGAAAGCGTATCTCACCAACCAGAGAAGACGGACTCACCAAACAGGTATGTTAGCTTTAGTAATTTACCTACTGGAAGAACTAACCCAATTACTTTCATACCGTAAACAAAACTGTTTTCGTATTCATATTGATTTCATCGGTTTGAGACGTAGTTTCAAAAAATTTAGCAATAAAATTCAGATATCTTTTCTTAGTTTTATTCCGTTTACTGCAGTAATGTTTCCTATCCATCACCAGTAGAACCGCCTTTTGAGGATCACTATATTTGCTGGAACATTCGCTCAAATACTCTGCACTAAGCGGGTTCGCAAAGGAGAAAAGCCTGATGAATTCGGGTGATTAATAATAAAACCAAGAGAATCAGAATCGAAACACATACTGAGAGTTCAGAGCAGAATAGAAAATGAGTTTAACCTCATTGGAAAACTCGGGTTCGAGTCGTCCCAATTACTGCGACACCATTCATACCTGCCCTAATAGTCAGTCGGGCGCCAATATAAACCGCCCCAGCGTTTTATTGGGAGAAGGATGAAAGACCAAGTACAATAGTTCTGAAGCCAGTCGAGACCAAACGAAGGGAAAATGTACAATTATTCAAAGCGGGACAAAAGAAGGAAACTGAATGAAGCTTCAGCTAACTCTCGAATTTCCACCGTACCGAGGCTCGTTCGCCGAAAGAGCGCCGCTGCATTATAAATGATTAAATGTGCATAAATTGGAGCTCGCACACAAGTCCTGGCATGTGACACGTAGGTAACTCTCAGGGCCTGTTGCACAATACTTTATTAAAATTAAATGCGACAAGGAATCTGTCGTTCCTGTAGCCGATGGAACACAGAAATCACCTCTTGACTGTTCAATCGAGTAATTTGGCTTCCATTCGCTGCCCCTTCTGCACTTCTAATGAGTTTTGTGTCGTTCCGTTCCTTTTAATTCATGTATAAGGTCGTTTCCGCGATGTTGAATAACAATGCAGACTCCTCGGCCCTGAGTTAAAAATAAATGACAACGGAACGTCGAATCGTAGAACTGATCCGTGTTCTGTGTACAATGAAAAGTGTACAACAATGAACTGTGCTAGTAACCGTTTGACGTTGTATCAAATCCACAACCAAATATAAGCCCCTTCTTTGAATCCTCCTGCGACGCCCCCAAATGTTTCTCCACAACCAAAATTCCTTAATCCCTTTTAAACGGTTAACTCGTGCCATCGCCGGAAATAACTTGGTTTTCCTGCAATCGCTATTTCCTTCGGCTTAACTCCGCACTAATGCCATCAACCATCATTCACAACAATCTTTTACTGAACATAATTGTCGTGGATCGGCAGTTATCTCTCCAGACGCACTTGCTCAGTCTGGACCTTAGCCACCACTTTGGCCCCACTCACTGCAACTTCCGGCGTCCCACAGTGGTCACAACTAGGTCCTCTTCCACTCTACTTGTTATTAGCAGCGTCTACAACATTCTCATAGGCCGTAACTTCTATATGGAGACAACGTAAATATCTTCACCTGTATTTACGACTGCGTTGCTCTCCACGCTCGCCTCGATTGCTTCATTCAGATGCTCGCTCTATGGTCTCGTCTTTAATCCGTCAATGAGCTCTATCGTCACCTACCATCGTTCCCTTGCTCCGTCCTTCCAGGCCTACAACATTGGCGACACACCAGTCATTCAACTTTCCACCATTCAGGACCTCAGCATTCCCAACAAGCCGCTTGTCTTCAATGAGCACGTCGCTTAGTTGTTTGCCTGAGCTATATGGTCTCTTGGATTTTTGATGAACCATACTTCAGAGTTCTCCCATGCTAAAGCTTTACTATACTGACCATACTACCGCATTGCTCGTTCTTGAATATGCGTCTGTAGTGTGAAGCTCCTTCTACGCCCGTAAGCCGCCTCATTGGACCGCGTCCCCTGGCACTTCCTGTGTGACCTCACCTACAAGGTTTTCATCCCTCACGGCCAATATGACTACGATGCCCTGTCTGTGCCTGTTCCCAGCCAGGGCTCTGGCACCGGTGAACTTGTCTTCGTCCCCTTCTCACTAACGAATTATCTCCTACATCGACCCTCGTACCGCTAACCTCCTCAGTGCTGACAGTATTGACTTTTTCAATTCCTCGACCTTTCTCTTGAACTACTTGAACTATCAGATGTCACAAAGCTACATAATTTGATTTGTTTATATTCCTGTCCTACCTTTTGTACATGTTCACTCGTTTTTGATACTGTTTCTTTGTACCATTGGGCACGTCCCTGTACGTCCAAAACTATCTGGGATTGCGGACAAAAGATCTGCTCACTGCTAGCGGTTAGAACAAATAAACACGAACACTAATTATGATGTGGTGGTTGACAGCTTGACATAGCTGTGCTCGAAAAAACATAAGCAGGACTCCCTGATGCGGATGATCTAAGCGCCTGTCCCTGTCCGGGTATGTGGAGCACAGTAGTGGTCAATGGTTATGTTAGCTACTCCGAACACAGTATCTTCAAAACAAAAAAAGTAAATACGGGGCGTATAAATCGATGTGAATCAAATCAATTTAGTTATTTCAAACGAACTGAAGAACTACAAAATGGCGAAAAATCAAAGCTCCCCGTGGAGGATTGAGGGAGGTGGAAAATACATATAGCTCTCTAACTTTCGTAAAATCGTGATGAGCACCACGGCCGAATGAACTATTTTGTCTGCCCACAAGTCCATGCCTAGCCTACTAAGGAATGCCAAGTACTTCCTGCACGAGTCTTCTTGGTTGTCCACCCAAGGAGAAGTAGCGCAAGTACCAGGAAACCGCTCCCTCTCAAGTCTCTGACACTAGGCCAGGACGTGGTACGAAGTCTCCTCATCTGTGCCAGACCGCCTAAACCGAGGGGTGTTGACTGTGCCCATAACATACATGTGTTCGTTCAGTTTGCAGTGCCCCGCGCTGATCCGTAGGTCATTCCTCTCCACCGACAGAAGATTTCGTCTTATCTCTTGCGTTCACCACGAGATAAGTGTTTAGAGTGCCTCACACCCGCAGCATTCAATACTGTGTGATGCAGTCGTCTTGGCTAATAACAGAGAGGTCCCACAGTGGGGAGGTGGCCCTATAGGGACAGTTGACGAACCGAGTCTGACAAGATCATTTCCAATGAATCAATGATGAGGGAGGTGGGAAAAGGCGTCTTTTTGCCTTATCAGGATCTGTGACGCCCATTTTAATGCTCATGGATGAATTAAAAATGAAGCAGCATCAACTTTGGTGATTGCTTAATCTTTAATGTCATTATGAGCAAAATAGGATGGTTGTTGAATATATTGACAACAAACCCGTCGGTACAACAATTTCCTACGACAAAGATTTCAGAATAATTTGTTCTTCAAGGCAGAAGATGCGGGGAGACGAAAGGTGTTTAGAATTTAAGGGAGCACATCCACTCAATTATAATTTAGCGCGCGGAAGAAGGGTTGTTTCAAAGGAGCAGCGGGAAGCCAGGCCTGACCACAACTCGGGATGATGCCAGGGGAACAAGAGTTGCGGTACGACGGTCAGACATGGAGGGGCGAGGTTTAGCGCGTGTTCCACTTCATCGAGCTCCCTTTTGAATCCTTCAGGAAGAGCTTTTGTGGGGTGAGAAAAAGTGACTAATACACCATTAACAGAGCCGATCAGAAGAAAAGAAGCTCTGCGAGCTAAAACGTTTTCCCCGCTCAACGCTTTTATAGCAAATGATTGTGTCACGGCGCCGCATGTTTGTCACACTCGATAGTCGTTAGACAAATCGGTTGGCAACCTCAAGATGACTATCTCCAATGACGTCACGGCCACAGGTCAAGTTTATTCTTGAACAGTTGCAACATGGTTTTGCCGGCTCCTTTATCCTATCATATTAGAGGTTACGATCAACACTATAGTTATAGTGATCAAAACATTTAAACGGATAAAACTCTTTTTACCGTCCTCCTCATCGACCTAAATTCAGACTCGTATGCGTCGCGGTCACCTGATATACGACTGGAGATGGTCTACCTGATCGGGCATCGCAACCATAATTTTGTAGCTCTAATAAGAACATTCAGCGATATCCGATATTTAACAAAGGCGAGCTAAACCAGTTTCTTGCTTCGGTATTTTCAAACGTGGTAAGCTCGAGCCGAAACACTGTGTGTCGAATTTAACGTACCACAAACTTTCCGTGTACGAGTTACGACTCAACAACTGCTCATACATTCGCCAAAGAGCACGTTTTTGCGAGCGAAAATTGCGGAAAACGTGGAAAATTGGCGTGGAAGTGCCTTGAAGTTCAACTGCAGTTCAGACATAAAAAATAACAATTCCTCGGAGCGTTGACCGAGACAAGGTCGTTAACTACAGGCCTGGAGAAATGTTCATTGAACATCCAGCGAATATGCTATTTATGTAACTGTCAGCGTAATGCTTTTTACGGTTCGTGTTCACAGTTGTAGAACTATGCTGAAAATACTATAAGCACGTAATTATTGTGGCTTTTTTAAATTAAAAAAGTATCTAAAATCATTAACTATTTATTTATTTTTATAACCTCTATTTTTATTAATTTCTCTTTGTTCAGATGCATTATTGGGCTATCCTCTTAATTTCGATGAGAACGATCTCTTCAATTCAGCTGCTAAAAAATAAAGTTTTGTCTTTCTTCCGTAATTTATTTTACTGCAGTAAAACTCTCCTCATTTCCAAAAACACTAGGGAATTATCAGTCGTTTGAAACTTTACGAACAACAAAGTTGCTCATTTTCATAACCATTCTGAAATATCTGGTGCGTTCCAGCACACAACTTTCTTTAGCTCTACGTCAATTCACTTTCCACATGGCTTTTTCTACTTACTCAATTCATTTATCACTCAGTTCATTTGAACTTGGTCAAACAACACTTCACGGCAGCAGGAAGCGGTAGCGCTTACAGTACCGGAATTTGTTGTGCTGCTCTTACTCACCCCAGGACCACTATGGAGCAATTCGTACACAGAGAATTAATGGGGCTGAAAACAACAATTTTTTGAAGAAGGATAGTAATTACTTTTGCAGAGTTATTGGGTAAAAACTTTTAGAACTGGTAGTAAGCGAAACGGCGGTAGTTGAAATTCAGGAATTTGTAGAGTGAGCCCCATGTATCTTATAAGCGTTTTTAAACACTCACCGTATAGGTATTAGATTGGACTACAACACCAATTTTTTTAAATATTCTAGTAACATTCCAGCGGAGTTTATAAGGAAAAAACCGCGCTAAAAACGACTTTCGTCGAAAATTTTGATAATTTATTGGGCTGCTTTTCCCCACGAATGAGAATTTTATGGTATAATTGCCTTATTAGGAAAAAGATTTGGTGTTTTGATAATTATCGTCAACTTTCGGTGGATTTCGTTCATACCCTTAATTGTGCGTCCGATGGTAACCATCGAGCATAGATATCGTGTTTGAGCGGATTTGGTACGGTGGTTTTCTCTAAAAATCGTTCACAGACACACAGACCCACAGACCATTTTCCCAAATAGTGTTTTTCGGACTCTAGGGGGTCTGAAACGTAAAGATCTGAAGAGAACTCAGAATGTTTTTTTCAGCCGATTACTTAAATTTGCTTTCTACTTTGTCCCAAGAGCCAAGGAAAGTAAAAACAACCATTTTATGTGGCCTCATGTTGACGTACTACATAGCAAACTTATCTGGATCTGGAAATTAAGGAAATGTTCGAAATAACACGATTTTTCACACATTTTGGTAGAGGACTGTCAGAAGAAGGCTCATGTGGAACAGCGTATAGGTATGTTGCTAGAAGACATCCCGTGAGTTGGTTGAAAATCGTTGCTGTCGATTTGCCAAAAAGTGAAAATAACCTATTTTTGCTTAATGGGCTTATATGTTCACCAATTTTCCAAAGGGATGTTAATCGAAAGAATACTAGTTAGGTACTAATTATAAGAAGACAACTTGAAACATTAATCAAAACTGTTATATTCATTTTCGATAAAAGTACGAATAACCTTTGCGTTCGGGACTTTTTGTACCCCCCCCCCTCCCACCCTCTTTCATCAACAACTTCATTTTCAAAAACGTGAATTGTGAAGAGAACAAAAAAATTATTACACAACGGTTTATTATTTTCATGAACAGCTTGACCTAGTATTACTGCTCCGAGACCCACCCCATTCGATTCAGCATCCAAAAATACCAGTAAACCATACGAAACGTGACCTGAACGACGAAAACTAAATATTCCAGGCACCCGTAGGTGACTGTAGGCAATTGGCACGGCGTGAAGGGTCGAGCGGGTGGGTGGTTTTGATGAGACGGGAGGGATGGAGTACAAACGACGAAACGTTTACTTCCGCTGTAGTTCCCGCGAGTTCTTTCAATTAGTAGAGTTTGATTCCCTATAATGACCGTAATTTTACTATACGCAGTTGTACACGTCTGATACTCATTACATTCGACCAAGGATGTTAAAATACCTTGAACACGATACGAAACACGGCGTATCTGTGATTATACTGCGTTTTGTTAATTTTTTAACCATTTTTTGTTCATAACAACCATGGGCTTCTTGCCGAGATGGCGGGCACAACTAAATACCAAATGGTATTTTTGTGCGAAAGAACGGATTTTTTAGACCTCGTTAAAGACACAAAACGGCCCGATGTCTTGAAACGTAAAGTATCAAATTTTGAGGGAGGGATTGTACAAAAATTTCCTGACCGAAAACATAGGGTCATTATTCAGAATGAATAATTAACCAAAAAGAACCTGCTGAATCGATTCAGTCGGTCTCCCTCAAGCTGAACTACACACAGTTTGTAGTCAGGTCACGTTTCGTATGGTTTACTGGTATTTTTCGATGCTGAATCGAATGGGATGCGTCTCCGAGCAGTAATACTAGGTCAAGCTGTTCATGAGAATAATAAACCGTTTTGTAATAATTTGCAGAGTTTATGAACTCAATAGGCCTCAAATACTTACGAATTTACGTATCCGTTTCTACTTCGATCGGAAATCATTTAAACGTTATCCAATGAATCGAGAGATTCGTCACAGCGTGATATGTAGAGAGAAGAAAACGAATTTTCGCAATATCCTTTGACAGACGAGTGTTGTAACCGCACCCGTCGACCATTTCTGTTTACAAATAAGTAGGTCATTAGACTAACTAATAATTCCCTTGTTTTACGAGAAAACCAACTACAGAAGTTGAAAGCTCTTAAGTCGCAGTTGATCGCCCTTCACAAGAAAATTTACATTTTGCTTCGTCATCAACTAATGGCGACGAGTCACAAGATTCTAACCCTGACAGAAAACAGCGAGATAGCGAACGGACAAAGCGGAAATTTGCATTAGAAACAAACAGAAGTGGACAAAGTTAAAAATGAAAGGGAGTCTTCCCAAAACCTTCTGACGTCATGAGACTTCGTCGCTGAATGAGCGAATGCGTTATCTCTCCAAGAGGCGCCGAGTTAGTTTCCATTTTTAACGCGCCTTTGTTCGTTCATAACCAGCAGGCTCAAGCGAAAACCGTAGCTGCCATTTGGTGCACCACTGAAGCAGATCTTCGGGCGTTAGTTATAAGCTAGAAGAGGCCGTATCGGAGTCGGGGTAGCTCACACGTCGACGGCATGCAGAAGTGACAAATCTGATTCATTGGGAAGAGCTACTGAAAGATACAAAAGCCCCACTGGGGAACTCCCACATGCATTGAGCTGTTTCATTTGTACATTCACTGAAAACGTTCTGCTGGGAAGGAATAAGTTGGAGGGAAGAAGTGGAGATAATTTGAACGAAAGACGATATCGCCATAGCCAGATTGAAGGCAAGCTGACGTTGAAGTATGTCTCTCGACATGTGTGGCATAAATTAATTTGATAGAAACCTCTGCGTTAGACGCACGAGAGGGCGAGAGTTTGAATTTTTGGAGGAGCTGTCTATTGTGGAGAGGAAGCTGAAAATGAGAAGAGGGGACCCCTGACCACTTCAAGGAAATCCGTTGCCGTTGGAAATAACTGCAGAGGTGGGATTCCCACAGGTGTCAAGGGGAGTAAGGGGAGATATTGACTTCACTGTTAGGGCAGGGACAAGACAAGACCAAGGACAAGACACCCAGATTTGGCTTGCTCGAACACTCGGCATCGATAAATTGATTAAAAGCCTCGTAGTAAATTATTAGATGCACAATACGAGTACTCTGTAGTTGCTGAAATAAAAATGACTCTTCAGAAAGAAATAAATACTTTTCTAGTATTTCAACTTTTCAAACTACTAATGCAAATCCTCATCCATCGTGCTCTTCCCCAAAGTTCAACATTCACGTTAAATACAATTAATTTCAGATGAGGTTGTACTTGACATTATGAGCTTTCGAGGAGCCTACCTACCCTGCGTAAGACACAACGTTATAAGTGCGATAAAATAGGTATAGAAAGGCACTGGTTAAGAAAGACGTTCATTCAGGATGCGTTGCCGTATTTCAACATTTCACGAAAGAAATAATAATTTTCGCAAGTTCCTCCGCACATTATCAACTTGTCTCACTGTATTTACTGTGATTTCGCTGTTTTCTATATAGACGCAGTCGTACACCTGTGAGGCCCGTTCTATTCGACTCAGCATACAAAAAATACCTAGGAAACGATTTTTACATTTCCCGAACTGCCTCCTGTTTCACTTCAACCACCCGTCAAGTCGAGTCGTCACGTAATGCCATTGCCAAGCGTCATAATTTAATCGTTCAAGTGTACGTGACATCGTACTTTCAAATTTCCTGTACTTAAGGCTCATCAGACTCTCACATCACTGAGCATCTTCCTAATTCATTATGTTAGAACTCCTGATAACAATTGAACTTACAAAATCTTAATTTTCTCCCTGGCTAGGAATCCTTTTTGTTGTCCCCGCTACTCCCGGTAAATCAATTGAATGAATATCCACCCATTCTGCGACCAATCCTATAGCTCCCACCCTGTTGGGGAAAGCGTGGAGTTCGTAGAACAATCCAAATTCTTCCCTCAATTAGAGAAGCCGGTATTACGTAAGTTGCGACAAATGAAAAGGAAATTGACGGACGGTACAATTATATTATTGACAGTGAACTACTAAATGGAATGCCTGTGAATTGGAAAATTAAACCTGGACTGTTCGGATGAATTGCGGATGACGGTAGTAGAGAAGATGAAGAGTTGGCGAGTCAGTTTAAGAATGGTGTAGAAATGAGGGAATGTGTGTAGAATTCCTTGGGATAATAAATTGTCTTTACCGCACTTTAAAAACACAATGGTGACTTCCTCGTGGAGGAAAAAGAACGTCTTGAACGAGAGAAAGGTCGGCAGCTGCACAGCGTAACGTTTCAAAAGGAACTGGAGAAGAAGCAATGCGGAAAATGGAAAGGTTTGGTGAGTTGGAGAAGAGAGGAGGATCAGAGCAGATAAGACTGGCCTGGCCTGATGAGCAGGAGACTTGAAGTCTGGACGATAAGGCGTGAGTCATGCGTTTGGCGAGTTGGAGAAGACCAGAGTTCAGTTGCCGAAACACAATGCACCTTAACAAACTCACGTTATTGCCTCAACACACCCACCTCAAGCACAATCACTCAAAACTTGGAAAACCGAACCGTACTTCACGACTTTTAATTTTTCACGGCTGTTAAATTAAGTTCTTGTATTGTTTAGTGTGAATCGTGTCTCGAGATATACACATTTTTGAAGTGTATGTTGTAAATCACGAGGCAATCATAACCAAGTGGACGATAAAGAATGCATTTTGTGATGACTTATATCACAGACCAAAGAAATAAAGTTAGCAGAAATTAACAATCCATATACCATGAACAATTAGTCAAAATAATAAGATAACTGGGCATATTTTGCATTTGACGTGGTCTGAGAATCTCACATGCCTGCGCTCATTTCCCCGCGCTGCCACCCGTCAGTTTGACTCGACACGTCGACCCCTAGAGAATGTGAGTTTTCGTTCTTCAATTGTATTCAGGTCATGTTTCGTATTGTTTACTAGTACTTTTTCATGGAGATTGTTTTCCGCATCTTTATTGATCATGGCTCCAAAGGGGTTCCACAAACCTGTGAGTCCTCAACTATTCAATACGTTCATAACTCTTCATAAATGTTCTTGTGGCAGTCCATTGAACGGAGAGGTGCCACTAATCATGTTTTTAACTCTATCAATACGTCCGGAGTAACCACATAATTGAATTTGGTAAACTTGGCGTGGTTTCTTCCAACAACGTTGCCACACATCAGTCAATTTTATTCTACTTCATGGAAACGCGAATTATTTTCGTTTCTAAATTAAGATAGAAAACATCAATTGCAAAATCTTTAGTTTCTGTGTCGTGATTCATTGCTAAGCGTAGAATATAACAACCAGTAGACTGACGCTCACCTATTCAAGACCCTTCACGGGCGAATGGGGATGTGGAAGTCAGTCCTCAAACACGTAGAAGCGAGAGCTACGACTAGGCACGCTCGTCTTATTATCGTACGATATTTCCGTTGACTACGAAGACAGAAAAACATTCACTCACCTAAAACCAAAAATTGATCATAATATGAAAAAAAAGGTATGCCGTAATTACGAATACAGTAAATATGAAAATTAGAGGCGAAATTGGTTGACTACTTCTTAGCTGTATTTGATCAGTTACTGACAATGATGGGGAGTAAGTGCCGAAACGAAGGAATGATTTTAAGAACTACTGAATGCAGGGAGGTGCACAGGTTGCGGAGGAATTATCAAAATATGGAAAACATAATCTAATAAGATGAATGTTTTTGAATTGGTGGAGATCAGCTCAGCTCAAGCTGGATTGGTACAGACGTTCACTGTCCTCAAATCCGATCAAACTTCCAGAACTCGAGCTTTCTGATTCGAAGCCAAGATTGAGCTCAGTGATATTGGGCCTTCGTATTGGAAACAAGGGAAACACCAAACTACCCCCGTTCTCTTTCTGTAAATATACAGACCCTTACCAACACATAGATTGATATTTCCAGGGCCGGCAACGTACTTCCCAAAATGCTCCTGCTTTGCCACACTTCCATCCCTCGCTTTGCCTCCTCCTTGCGGCAGATACGGCGTCTGACCTAGAATTCGTGCAGTTAAATATTTTTTTCCTGTTCACACCAGTTCAACTATCCAGGAATTGAGGGGTAATTGTAACGGAAAAACTGTGCAAGATTAGGGTTTAGGCTGTCGCATAGTTTTCCCCGGAAGAAAAACACCAATGTCCATACCACATTATTATGAATTATCCACGAAACCGTTTGACAAAAATCGTCACAGCCGCCTGGGGGAGAAAAATATTCGGTGTATTCATTTGTCAGATAACTAGAGACCGTTTTCGATCGATGTTGCCCAAAACTTGAAAACTGTTTTTCGGTCGATGACGTAACTTTTCATTCTTACTTATGGGAACAAAGAATGTAAAAAGAAATTAGCGCAGTCTCCCTGGGGGTAGTTAGCTGGATTACCTTTTAACTGCCGCCAGCCGATTAGAAGGCAAAATGATCCTTGCCAGGAAAGACAAATGATGTTCACGACCGAGTGGGAAGAGTTTTGAGACGCTGTATAATTCAAGTTAGTCCGTTCCTTCAAATCATACAGATAAACCAACGAACTCTGATCATGAGTGAAACGATGTGATTCAAATGAGATTACTTACGTTTAATGCGGTTAATCACAGTTTGATGCGATCGTAAAGATTTTCAAACATGATAGGAAATAGAGAAGTAACTAAGAAAGAGATAGTTTACACTCAGTTCCTCGCACAGGCATTAAGAAATGTGAATATAAGTAATACGCACAATTACGTCTAGAATGTGTCCACACAAAGGGATGCTGTCAACGAAGAAGGCAGAAAAAAGTAGTGCGATGTCACGGATAATCTTACGCATAAACTTAGTCCTCGTCTCTCTCACTCCCTCTTAAATCCTTTTCCTAAGAAGTTCACAACAATAGAATCTTCAGTCTTATTCTTTTCTCTAGCCTTGCCGTCTTTCAACGTTGTGAAATGACTCCAAGGTCTTTACAAGCTCTTCTTGCGCGGGACAGGCTCTTTCCCCTTCTTTACCCGAGTTTCTTGACAGGTAGCAGGAAGCTTCTGAGATTTTCATCAGCATTATAGGCTTCGCTCTCATACTGCATTGTCGTTAGACGGTTCCATTCATCGATTGAAATGTACGGTTTTACGGCCTCTTTTCCATAATTAAATTTCCCCTCTCAATTTCACATATTTATGAACTCAATTACTTTCGATGTAAAAAAGATTTTTTTAACGGCTTCTTTCCATTACAAACTTACTGCATTCGCCCCTTTCAAATATTGTATTGTTGACGGCCAACTTATCAACCTTCTCACTGCTTTTAAAGTCAAACATGATGAATCATCCACCTGTGCGTCATGAAATGTTAGAATCAAACCTAACAAGAATAAAGAAAACTACTTCACAACGACCAGTGAGCTGAGATTTTATTTGCCTGAAGTGGGCATGTGGGGCCGGTAAGAGTATGGTAGTAAGGCTCCATTTGAACGCTTCAATAACTTCATTAATTGGATGTTTCAGAGAGCAATCGCCCAAGACGATATCCGTTCGTCGAAATGAGGATTTAATCTCTCGCGTTGAAGCCGCACGACGCGCCGCAAATATCGTTAACAAGAGAACGAACATGACTTATCCTCTGACGAGCGAGGCTTGTTATCGCCACAACAACGAAAATCCTTGTTTACACCAACAACGCCAAAACCTGCGGTTCGAGTTGCTGGAACACGAACCAAAAGCCGGTAAAATTAACTAAATATCAGAGAGGACCTTTACGCTATCTATATACATTTCGTCTTGGCGTTCACGAAACATCATTCATTTGCCCACGCGTTGGCTGGCCTTCAACTGACGACCTGCTTGTTGTATTCGTTGTTTTTGAACTGATACAGGCTAATTGGCGTAAACAAATAGCAGAGGCACTTCACTGAGTAATCATTATGTAGATGTCGAACTAGACCGTGGACATCAATTCAACTTTCACAAAAACCCAAAACTGCGTAAGAAAAGGTATTAAAGCAATTGGGTTAGTTCCTCCAGTAGGTAAATGACTAAAGCTAACGTACCTGATTGGTGAGTCCGTTAGTATTATTCCTATAAGAGTGAGGTTAATTAAATACGAGCACGTCAAAAGTGCTAAAGTAAGTTCATATAAGTTCATTATCATACAACGAAGTACAACTTGGTGGTTGTGGTCTTAATTGTGCAGAATGAACGTCTCAGGTACTAACGCAACACACAGACGAAAATGACACACAATGAGGCTTTCAGCTTAGAATGTAGAGTGAGAGGGGTGATAAAATATTGACGGAGACAGGCATTTCTGTGGAGAAGGGAATAACGACCGTTGGCTTCGAGGAAACCAAACTTACTGCCTGTCAGTCAAGTGAAAGGTTTAAAAGTGATAAGGGAATAACGTTAGTGACAGCTTTCAAAGGCTTCTTGGGTCGCTCCAGAGATCAGTCGGCAGAGGATTAAGGTGCAGTGTGGCTACTGATTGTTGATAGTGTGTCGAACGAAGATTAAAACGTCCTTCATTTTGCTTATGAGACTCCTTCTGAAGAACCTTGATTTGGGCTCGCCTCAGCTAGGGCTTCGGACCCTTGTAAGGCGTAATCAACTGACTGAGTAATTTCTAAGCTCCATGGTCCCAGTATTGTATTTCATTGACAACCCGAGCACTAGGTTGAATTTTTATTTCTTATTTTCTTATATCGATTGAGTGGGATTCTATTTGTTCTTCTAGGTGTTTCTATTGAATTGAAGCGACTTTGAATTTATTTCTGCAGTTAAATTGAGTTTTGCAATTGATTTTCAGCTCACGTTCTCAAACGGCAGATTTCGAGATTCATTCTGAGCGCACGTTGGGTTCTGGCCTCGACATCTACAATGAGGCTTTCAGCTTAGAATGTAGAGTGAGAGGGGTGATAAAATATTGACGGAGACAGGCATTTCTGTGGAGAAGGGAATAACGACCGTTGGCTTCGAGGAAACCAATGCGTATTTTGCCTCCCACTCTCAAAACTCTGCAATTAGCTAACCGATTTTGGAGAAATTCACTAGGATCCCCATCTCGGAATGTAACCTTTGAGAAGTCCGGAGGGACTAGGGGTATTGTTAGTTTGACTCCGATCTAAACAGCTCTTAAAGGATAAATATCTGGTGGGTCGCAACACACAACTTTGAGCAACCCCCGTTAATTCTACGTCCTCGTATTTATACCAATACTGTATCTTCGTTCAACGTATTTCAATGGGAACGTTTATGCAGTACAATATGCAGCTATTAGTTAGTAGAGAGTACTCCAACTTTGATCAAAATCGGTAGAGACGTTCAACAGATAGATATAAAGATAGTTGCGGAGAACAAGATGAGAGAATAAGTTGCCAAAAGAGACTCCATTTGTTGGGCGCACGAGAGATGGAGCTGAAATAAAATAAAAGGGAACTCGGTGAGCGGGAGAGAAGGACTGAATTACACGTGAAATGAATAGTGCTGTGATTTCGAGTATATAAAGGCGATACAAGGGGAATTGGAATACGCATGAACTGATTGAACGGGAAACTGGAGTGGAAGGAAAGAGTGAGAAGAGCTGTGACTGGCCTGAGAGTTGATAGAGGAATAGCTCTGTGAGAGCACTGGGAGACGAGTGTATCTGGGAAGAGCTGTGTGTGTTGGGGAAGGAGGTAAATCAAGGGAGGGAAGGGCATTTTGGAAAGTCCATAAGGGGAAATCCATTGTTGCTGTTAGTTAAGCTGAATGGGGTTTAACGGGGTGTGATGTTGCACCTGGGAAAGGCCGAAGCTCATGATCCCAACTACTTCAGCCCGTGCTGAACAACATTGATCAAATCCAGTGGGTCAGTTACTCCGGACTCTACACACAGCTTGACGCAGTCTCATGCATCCGAAACATATCCCCATACGATTCAGCATCGAAAACACCAGTACATCACACGAAACATGACCTAACCACTACGGAACGACGAAAACTAAATATTCCAGGCACCTGAAGACAATTGGCACGATGTGTGGTTGAACTGAGACGAGAGGGAATGCAAACGATGAAACTTTACTGTGTATGATTACTGTGATTTTACTGTTTTTGATATGGAAGCAGTCGTACACCTCTGAGACTCGTTCGATTCGACTCAGCATCTAAAATGTCTAGGAAAATTATACCAAACACAGCGTAATTGCGATAAAACTGCAAAAATTTCGTTTTTGTTAATGAGCTTCGTCCGATCGAACTGCCGAGAAGGGGAGAACTACGAATGAGAGATTTTCTCAAAACAACGAGTTTTTTAGACCACGTTAAAGGTCTTGAAAGGGCCGGACGAAGGATAGACATCGCAGAGTTGGAATTCCATTTTAAAGGGGTGGGGGGTTGTAAAAAATGTTCTCGGCCGAAAACATAGGTGTAGTATTCAGAAAGAATAAACTAGAAAGGCTCAAAATAGCGGTTTCAAAGTTTCCGCAGTAAATAAATAACTGAACCTAATTAACTCTCAAACAAACTATGCTTGAAACCACATTCCGTTACCTGCAAAAATCTTTATAACCACGAGTTGAGCCGAAATACTCCTCGGAAAACGAGAAGACTATTTGATATACGGCTCTGGTGATCTTGATTAAACTGTATTTATTACATTGTGGTATCCATAAATTTTCCTATCTAACTCCTTATAGAAATGCGTTGATTGAAATTGCCGTGCGCATCACGAGTCATTGTGTTGTGTGATGCTTCCCACCACACACTTACTGGGCATGGTAAGAGTAAGTGGCCTTTGCAGGAGCAGCATCCTGTTTCTATGCCAGAACGAGTGCTGTCAGCCCGTTAGTCGGTGTCTGCTTGTTTCTGAAAGGGAACTAAGACTATCGCGGTTGACCTTGAACACAACGGCGTTCAAAGGCGGGGTCATCTGAGAGATCTGTATCTATCTCAGCATATTATGTTTCCCACCTTTTTGTTAGCTGCACGAAAAGCAACGAAGTGTAACTAAAAGCGACCACATTTTTCGTCAGTCAAGAGAGATCAGACCACATAACGTAAGGCCGAATATTGATATTTTTCTACCGGAAACCTTCGTATCCACATTTTTTGAACCGTTCAATCACATATTTACTTCACTTCTCTTCTCACACTTCAAAATTCTGAGTTCAATCACGCGCAACACATTTTGCATATCAAGTTCTTCCTTCCAATGGGTATATTGTTCTTCATAACTATTCTTTTACAATTCGTTTAACAGGGACAACCCAAGAAACATGACCTCAGAATGACGACAACAGAACATTTAAAATAGACATTTTCCAGGCGGCGCTAATAAATCGGCACAATGTGACGAGACGAACTGACGTGTGGTTGGAGAGAGGCCGGAAATGAGCGCGGGCCAGGGAGAAACGGTAACGTTCGCTATACTACCCCGCAAGTTCCTTCCAGTAGTAATATTTTCCTCAATACATTTTTAACGATTTTACTGTTCCACTGTTCCATCTAGAAGCGGTCCAACACCTCCGACTCGAAAATACCTAGGCAACGATACAAAACACGACGTAGTTGCAATGAAACCTTTTAACCTTGCGTTTCGTTCGATCAGATTGCCAATTAGGCTGGTACAGCTCGAAATATGGCCAGGACGACGGGCGGACATTGCAGATTTGAAATCCTCTTGCCATTAAACGTATAGCGTCGAATTTTGAGGGAAGGTTATAAAATCAATTTCGGTTTTCAGTCAATCAGGAATTAACCAAAACCTTCATTCTGCTTTTCGTTTCGAGGCAGCGAGATTCCAAATCCACTATCACCGTCCGCCGTCCAGGCCATATTTTGCCTTTGTATAAAAAATCCGTTCGTTCCCACAAGAACTCTTTGCATGATCTAGTTTCGCCTGCCTAGTGTACAATCCGATCGGACGGAAATCATGGTTGTAATGGGCAAAGAAAGGGTTTGAAAAAGTAGTCTCAGAGATATACGAATGCGTCCAGATGGAAAACAATAAATCACTGTAAATATGGGGAGGGAGATTCTACTACTTGAAAGAACTCGAAGGACAATGTAGCGAAGGTTCTCGCATCTCCCCTCCGCCAATTTTCGTTGTTCCGTTGTAGTCAAGTCATGTTTCCTATCGTTAATTAGTATTTTTCGACGCTGGATGGAATGGAATGGGTCTGCGTTAAACTGTGCAAGAAAGTAATAAACCGTTGTGTACTGTTTTGTTTGTGATTTTTTGAAGGCTCGAAAACAACTTTAAGAGCAAACAAACATAATCAATGGGAAAAGGAGGTGGGAAACCAAAATGTACCAAAAACGAGGGTTTTTCGTATTTTTAGACGAAAACGGCCAAGTTAACGTTCCGCTTCCTGAATCACATTCACGATCTAAGTGATAGTGGACCATTTCGTGGTCCTGTTGGGTTTAGTTGCACAGTCGGCAACACAATGGGTCAATACCGTCCACATACACCAAGATACCTACACTTTCGAAAATACTACAAACTTTAACAGATATTTCTTCGAGAGCATTCCTCAAGACACGCGTCAAGTTTGTGAGTTGGTAATGACTTACAATAAAAACCCAAAATTGCAACGTCCTTCGAAAACTAGACAACATGAATACGCTGCTATATAGCATTTTCAAATTTATATCAACCGTTTACGCATGTATTCATACTGTTGACAAAATGTATTTAAACCATGGATAATTTTAATCTTTTTACAAATATACGTAAACTTTTTCCAAATGTGCATATTTAAGCCATTACCTACCTCAACAGTTACCTACACCTGTAGTGTTTGTGTGAAACCACCGAAAACAGGTAAGTATCTACTGGTGTTTATGAGGAGTGAACACAAAATTAATGATGTCGTTCAAATGCCGCATCGGGCAGTAGTAAGAACGTGTTCATCTCGTCATTCGTGCAGTCTTGAAGACACACTTCTCTCAATTACTTCCACAAGATGATGTTCTCATTGGCAGCTTAACATCTGCCTTGCTACTGTGTTGATTGTGGAAAAAACTCGCTCAACAGAGTTTACCATGGGGCAGTAGAGTGGTAGAAATTTGAGATTCATCTGAGAAGAACCCATAAATGATGCGACCACGGCTGATCGACGAATTTGCGCATTGTCCACGGGAGTCCTCTTGAAATTTCAATTCCAGTTCCCTTGGAAACTTACAAAATAGTTGTGCATTCGGAGTGCCAGAGGAAATTATTTTAAAACGAACAATCCCATGGTTATTGACTGTGACAATGAGGGAAGTGTTTCTCCTTGGACAGTGGGAATAGTCACAACAGCCCTTGGACGTGCTGGAGATTGAATCCACTTTCGTCATTCAATATAATTTCTCTCGGGTAATTGTTACTGACTGAAGATGTCCGGCGAAGCCGTGTAGTTCTAGTTGTATCGAGGCTTTTGATAAAGCTATTTTCAACTTTCTCAGAGCATTTTGTTCAGTAATTCAGCTCAGCCGAATAACCCTTTCACTAAACTTCTCTTGGATTTTTTCAAGTGGGATTTCGGGGTCGTTTTCAATCAGCTCAATTATTTGAAGGGTGTCGTACGTTAACTTTAATAATTTGCCTACTGGCAGACATAACCCAATTGCTTTAATACCGGACGTTACAACTTTAAGTATAGTCATTTCTATGTCGTATTTTATTCCTGATGTTGAAGCAGCTTCTTACACAGAATAACCTTCCCCATACAAGTTGTTTTTTATTGTGAACAGAAATTACCTCATACTTCCCTCGCCGTCGTCTAACGACATCAGAGGGTTGACAAGAGAGTCCGAGGAATCCGTATCACTAACTATTCCTTTAACAACAAGTCGGCGGACAACAAAAGAGTGAATGCAGTCAATCATATTGAAGACTCAATCAATGCCGTTAAAATTTAGTCAAACAGGACAAGAGTAACAACTAACTAACAAATCGCGGATTGAATAAGAAAGTCTTATTGAGCTGAGCGGAGAGTATATGAAAGTGTAACGGTGTGGAGCGCACCGTGAAGTGATGATGACATCTCTCTTGAATGGCAAATGAATTCTCTCGCCATTCACATGGTATTCAGAATTGGTTCCTACGCGAATCGGAAACTCTACTGACCATTTTTCATTCCGAAAAATTTAAATGTTTAAAGTTAAGTTTGTAAATGGTTTAAATATTTTTGTAAATAGTGTAAATAGATTTGTAATACGAGTTATCGGGAGAAACGAGACGGAGTTGTTGAGAAAGTTGTTCACTTGCTTTGTGTTGGGAAGTAGCTTCTAGAAACCGACAATCGATTAAAAATTAGTACGGTAAACGATTCATCATTAAATTCCTCACTCTCGACTCTCTCAAAGGCAGGAACAAATTTGTAGAAGCAGTTTGGTGGTTCTTGAAGTCTTCCAACATCTCGCTAGATCTGTTCAAATTATTTGAGGTGCTGGGCAAAGGCCCTCCCTGTTCAAACAGTCTGGGAATGAGATGGCTTCAAAGGAGCGTAATCTCAACACGCAAACCATTAAAGAGCTTACAGTGGTTGATAGCCACATTTTGATAAAACTCACTTTTTCTTTTTATTTGTTTATTACTCCACCTGAATTTGATATATTTATTCATTATCTTCTTCTCATTTAACTCTAGCAATATTTATTTTTTCTCCTTTGAAATGGCCTTCTAGATCATCCCACACTACGCACGCCACGCTCCATGTGCACACGAAGCTAAATCTGAGGAGCACATATTTCCAAGAAAACGGAAGGGAGGTGATGAAGGTTTTTTTTCTATGAAGCTCAGAGTCATCTGAGGGGAAAATAGTTGATATCGAGGCATTCAAGTGAGTCCAACAAACAACAAGAATAGTCAGAAATTCGGGTTGCTTCCGCGAATCGGCCTAATTACCGATGAACCTGACACTCCAATTAACTTCTTGAGTCAGGGCCTCACCAAGTAAGTGAGAAAAGTATTCTTCCGCTCCATACTCACATTTTGCTCCTTCAGATTCGGTAAAACGAGGCTTCCATTAATAACGTTCCCGGAGGAGTTAAAGGGCAGGTGTGACCTGAAGTGAGCCCCTTCACCCCTCACCAATTCGCAAAACTATTATTATATGAATCAGCGGATTCGTACAAAAACCGATAAAAATGGAGCATAACAGCGTTAACAACGTGAGATATTCTTGGCCCTACGAACTGCAAAAAATACATGTAATCGGCTAATTTTTTTTTTCTCGCACTTATTTGCCTTTTTTGAAGCATTCCTCTTGTCATCGGAGAATTTCGGCCAACCGCCTTTGCTCGTCGCTAGACGCCTTCTCCTCATCGTCTTCACGTTATAAACAGACATTTGAGAGAAATTAAAGCGCTTCAGTGGGCGCTAAATAATTAAATTGAAGGGAATGAATATCAGAGAGAAAACAGGCAGTTTCGAGTAGGACGACATAGATTTTTTAACGAGATCGTTCAAAAGCAAAAAACGGGGAAGTTCACTTAGTTGGATTAAACGAAAATGGAGAAAGACCGTTTTAACGAGAAACTAGAATGAAAGCGTAAACTGCGTATTAAAACTAGCCCTGGGGATAGCCAGAGAACTGAAGTGGTAATAGCAGGAAATTAACAAACTGGAAACGGAATAAAATATGAACGAAACGATTGATCCAAAATTAACGAGTTTCCCTTCAACCAACGTATTAGTCGAAAAAAAGGCAATCAGTGTGACAGAGCAGCGGTGAATTCGAAGATGTTCCCAATAATATATCTTTTGGAAGGCATCTCCCAACAATGTTTTCTTTACATTGTATACATCTTCCCTCCTATGTTCCATAATGCTCTATACACAGAAGCACTCGATCTTCGTTGAATAAACTGTAGCCAAATCACTATCAACTGAAGAAAAGTCGAGATTCCACTGACAATGTGTAGCCGACCCATCATTTTGTTCAGCAGAGCATGAAACACGGTGGTAACCTCGTACTCGTACTGGTGAGAGGGACGCTCAATGGAAATGTCGAACAAAATCTTAAACAAATTATTGGCGCACGCGAGGAATCGCGCGCTGGCTCCTTCCGGAATCAATTTTATACAGTTCAACTCGATTAGTGAGGCCCCAGTGGTTAGTATATGTAAGAGCCGCACTATGAAGAGTAGATCGTCCGGACTTCAGTTCAAATTTGAGATCTGAAAGATCGAGGCCGTGGGAAAGGTGACTTCAGTGAAAGGACAAGTACCGGTGGAGGTCGAGAAGAAGCGTCCAGTCGAGACGGGTTGAGCTCACGAAATGCCGACGACTCAGTTAGATCATTTTCAACGATTGACGTATTTTGCGTTCGAGAGACGAAAAATATGAAATAACAGAGACGTCCTATTAGCTAGTGTCAAGAGCGCCGCGTAATGTACAGATCTTCCCTATACCGCAATCACCAAGTTCATGTCGCCACCATCATTTCATAATGAACACCCACTCGATTGGTCCACAGTACGTGCAAAACACATCCGATCGAGGAAAATATGATCAAAATCGATCGACAGTTGTCACCTACACAGTTCGAAAAATCAATAATCTTACAGTATTTCCCCTTTTCGCGCGATGGGTTTCATTACCGTAGATTTTCTGAGCAACCTAGGATGTTAACTGGATCGCACAAACGTTCGATCTGCAAATTGGCCGACGATTGCGAAAATATCATTATTTAACGGTTAATTACCCCGTTAAATGCAACATCCCCGAGGTTCGTAGCAAAATTTTACATCTAATCGGAATGGAACGCGGCAAGAATTGAGAGAATAGCATGATTTACTCAATTCATCTCTTCCAGGAATGAATATTGAAATTCAAAAAATCATCGAAATCTGTTGACACCGTTTTTAACCGGTCAGGTTATCGATAAGTATTTTTTATGGATACTTATTTTTTTCGCTTGAGTTGTGTCCCGTCCCTCTGGATCAATTCTATCAGAGCTTCTCTCTTAGAGACAAAGTCTTTCCAACATAACAGAGATTCAGAGGGACGGCCTGGGAGAGGGATAAAATGACGATGAACCATTTTCAAACAATAGAAAGACACTTGAGAGAAACACTGCGCGTGTTGCGATATCTTCAAAGGATTCTCATGTCGACGGTAGCAGTTAAAATGCTGCAAGTTAAATCTCGTGGACTCAACGAGGAACGCCGAACGAGAAACCGCGAAGTGGACGTTTGTTTTCAAAACGTGAAGCCCTATGTTGTTTGCAGTTGCGGGGGGTACAAAGGAAGCTGCTCCGGCTAACTCGGTTTCCTCGACACTCATCGAAGCACTCCCCTCCAGTTTAGTGAGGGAAATCACAGTCAACAGCAGCTTCTACTTCACACGACCGGCATCGGGCAAGAGCTCGAAAACTATCCAACTACCCAACACCTACTTCCCGTGTCAATACAACGAACTTTCAAACTTTCTGACTATTCCAGAATAGTAAACCCCAGAAAGTGAACCTAAATAGTGATTCACGTGGCTTTGTATATTGTATACCAATAAGGACTCTGTCGAGTTCGAACTGACCAGGTTCCGGTAATCTACACTTTCGTAACCGCCTGAAACCCTCACAATATACGACGCTTGCATTCGGTTAACGGCAGCACTGTTTGGTGTTAAGTGCGCCGAGTCCTCCGGTCACCAAACTAAGAGAGAAACCAGAATTCAACGGTTTACCTCGATGATGGCGACACACCCTCATACGGCTAAAGCCAACTAATCGACAAATCAAGCTGTGATAATCTCCACCGTTTCAATTCAAGAGTCACAACTAGTCACATCTAAGGAAGAACTCGACCAACTTTACCTCCTCTACAATGGACGAGCAGAGGAACGTTCAATTTCTATTCCGTGATGGGACGCCTCACAAAACTTTCCTCACCCCCTTGTGCATTCAGCGTTTCCAAACGCTAAAGCAACTAAAAAAATCTGGTTTTCATTCATTTCACAAGAACTTGAAAACTGGAGGCGATTAATATTCCGGAAACTGTATAAAGACAATGCATCTAGCAATTTTTATTTGATGATCAGTGGTTTGTCGTTGGTAGCTCGCTACCTACTTCCCAGTAGTGTCCTAGTTCGTCACTCCGCTTTTATCGTTTCCCTCTACACAACCCTCTGCCACCTTATTGGGGTTTTTTTTGCAACCGGGGCAGGGGCGGATACTCATCACACGGCCCGGGTCGTTCATATCTCATTTTGTAGATAACAACGCTTGCTATCGGGCGTTAGGAACACTCAGTTAATTCCGCAACAGAAACGAACAAACATAACTAAGAACAATCAAGCGTCAAGCATCACTTTTCATTCGCTACCGAATCAAAAGTTCGTGTCTTGAGGATGGTCACAGGAAAATATTGGAGCGCAACTTCGAGGTGAGGGACAACCGCTCTAGAACGCGTTAACGCACCAGGTTCGAACACAGATTGCAAAGTCACCAACACTAAGCGCCGTAGAACAGATTGAATTAAAAGCAGCTCGTTAGGGCTTCAGGAGTATTGTTTTGAGTAGAGCAGTCTTGAACCAGGTCAGTGTCACCATCTTTCAGAAAATGGATGAATTAGAAAGAAGGAACTACGTCCCTTGCAGATCACTTTTAGGAGATTACGCAGAATTTCGACAGGCCCCGCCCACTAGTTGTTTGCACACCTACCGTTAAATTATCCTAATGTCAAGGCTGCTCTCATATTACGAGCAGTCTCGTTGAGCTAAGGATATTCAACTCTTCTAAATCGATAGCTCACGTCTTCGGAAGACAAGACAAGTCTGTCGCCGTTTATTCAATAAAGAAGCCGCATCTAATTAACTATATTCATGTAACCTCCGTGAAAACTGTGACTGAATCTTCTAATTCCCGCATTAATATTAATACAATATCCAAAAATTGAGTATTCCTCCATTACATAAATCAAGACTGGATTAATAGGGCTTATGCAAATCCATGTTTAACTGCGATTTGTGTAGATCGGATCGTTGAGATCCGGATCGGTGGAAAAAGAGGGGACCTCGTCGGGCTGCCTGAGCATCCAGTTGTTGGGAAGATATACGAGGCGATAGAACGAGAGTGGGCGCCAGACTGAGGCAGTTGGGAGAGAAAACCCACAAAACCTATCCACCAGACGAAGAAAACCTTCCACCTAACGAGTCTAAATTTTAGAGCTCTCCCGACAAAATTAAATAAAAGGTTTGCTCACTGCAAATCTCTTCTTTTCTCTAAGGGACTATGCGGATTAGGGTCGATCCACACATATCCGTGAGGTAACCCCGGCCGAGCTAAGTGGTATTCGTCTCAGTATCATCCCGTTATTAGAAGTGTAAGCGAGATACTTGTTTTTACCATTTTTACGGGTATTTTGTTATCTCTATGAAAGCGATAAAACTACGTACGCGTGTATTAAACTAGCGCCTTATACTGTCTCCCTACAATGAATAATTTCAAAGTCAATCCCTGACGCCCCACGTGTCATCAAACGACGCAACCCTTACAATTAAGGATGGTCAAAGGTTCGTCAATTAGGGCGCAAATACGTAACATACTACAAATATTTACACCACAACCAAACGATCTGTAAACAAACGATTATTGGGTGCAACGCACCACACGTGTCACAAGTATTCAGCCATCTTTACCTTATATGTAACAGGCTGAAACACAGTTACTTTCCGCGACCCAAAAGGTAAATAAGGTTATGGGCGATTTCCATCGATGGGAAAGGGGGTGGGGGACCAAACACTAGAGTTTTGTTCTCAAAAAACGGCTCCAATGATTTTGATTAAACTTTCAACTTATCTTCTACTAGTTAGTACCTTACTTTTCTGTTCTATAAATATCTCCGATGATACAGACCTAGAAAGCGAAAATACTCTTTTAACCAATAATTTTCACCAAACTCCCTGAGTACTGTCAACCAACTAGTACTTACGTTATGTTCTGCATAAATGTTCCCGTAGAAATGCGTAGAACGAAGATATAGCGCCCGTCGAATTTACGGGGGTTGCGGAAAGTTGGGTGTCGCTACGCACCAGATATGTGACGTGTTTTCTTCCGACCTATAAGGACTATTTGGGAAAACGGAGAAAACGGCGGCAATAAATCGACTTCAATTCCATATTTACTCTGCGGATAACCATACAACGCCAGAATAAAAGTAACAACGAAATCGGGCTAAAACTAACTATAGGTATCATAGCGATCAAAACAACACATTTTTTGTTTCTTGAGAACAGCGCTACGGGTTTCGATTTTTTTGTAAGGACAGTGCCAAATGACACGACACTACTGCGAAATTTTTCATCCGTGGAAAATTTCGAGAGAAGCGCAATAAATTGTTAAACACTTCGAAGAAAATTGACTTAAGCGCAGTTTTTTCTATTTAAATTCCTCTCATTAAAATCGCTGAAGTAGGCCAATAAACTACCTGTACGTGGACGGTTTAATAAGGTTTATAAGACAATTAGTAGCACCCGCTCAAACGCCGGAATTGAAACCACCACCGATTCACGTACCACGTTTCCTCAAAGTTTTTAGTCAAAAGTTACTAGTGACTCAAAAATTACTAAAGTTAACGTACCTGTTAGGTGAGTCCGTCTCCTCTGGCTGGTGAGTTACTGTGGGCAAGCGCTCACCTAACAGGTACGTTAACTTTAGTAATTTGCCTACTGGCGGACACAACCCAATTTCTTTAATACCTGACTCAAAAATTGTCGTAGCATCAGTAGAAGAAACTCAATAATTCTGACTGGGCCACCAGTTTCTAAATAGTTACGTTTTATCACGTCGTATAAACTGAACTAAAAACATATTTGACCAGTTGCTAGGGTGATGGTAATCTTTGAATGAACGGTGGGGTGGGGGGGGGGTGAGTAAAGTTGTTTGATGTGTCACTACAACCACTCAAATCTGGTTTTCATTCTCCCCCCTCTCCTGAACTTGTACGATTTAGACGCGGAAAAATTATGGAAAGGCATTTTTAAATAAAAAGACGAGATATATTGACTTTTCTACTAGTTTAAATAAAATATAAACCGGTTTCGGTGGTTAGGCTATCATCAACAGAATTATCGAACTGAACTGTACGGTGATGGCCACCGCCGGAACCGGTTTACATTTTATTAAAACCAGTGGAAAAGATAATTTCTCTCGTCTTTTTTTTAGTCTTACTTAGCTCAACGTTCTGTACAAAACAGGTTGTGCTCAAGGTTCCACCATTTATTGCGTTGCTGCTATTTCTGTCAGGATATTCATTAAATTAACATTGCATAGCTAATTTTTCAGACAGTCAAGTTGACTATTTTTTAAACGTTCACGTCAATAGTTCTGCAATTACTGATAATTACTCTTAAAAATATCAAGTCCGCCGCATCTCTCAACTTTCCTTAGCTCTAAGTCAATTCTCTTATGTTAATGGCTTATTTTACGAACTCAAATTATTTTTCACTCTTCGAAACATCACTTCACGGCAGCACCGCTAACAAATTCGGAATTTATTGTGCTGCTCGTACAAATGCCCCGATAATTATTGCACAGAAAATTAATGAGGCTGTAAACTCGATTTTTAAAAAAAGATAATATTCACTTTTCCAGCGTTTTCGGGTAAAAACGTTAAAAAATGGTAGTAGGTGAAACAGCGGAATTCCGGAACTTCTAGAGTATCCCCCGTATAATTAATGAGCGTTATTAAAGACTCATCGTATGGTTATTTGGATGGAGTACCACCTGAATTTTTCTGAAGAAGCTACTAACATTTGAGCGGAGTACATAAGGGCAAAATTGCTTTAAACTCGATTTTCCTCGAAATGTTTGGTTACTTATTGTGCTACTCTCATCATTTTCCCACAGATGGGGAATTTCATAGTATTGTTATTTCATTAGGAGCTGTCGATATAAAAAATTTAAACAAAATCATTAAAGCCGATGTCGAGAAGAAAAAATTGTATTTTGATCACTATGATAACTATAGTTATTCCAGGATAGATACTGCCCATACCCTTATTTTGGCGTCCCATGGTGACCTGCGGGCTAGATATCAAGTTTGAGCTGATTCAGCCGTTTTCTCTAAAAATCGTCCAGACACCCCCCAGGTGGTGATGCTGTGGAGAACGCCTTCTGACACACTCAGTCGACGCATCTCCTCAGCATTTCTCTGGCACCACACATCACGCCAGGACATGGTTGATGCTGCAACCCTGATGTTACCTGCTTCCACCCCACGAGCTTCTGACATCGCTATACGAAGATCTGTCCAGTCGTATTTGCGCTTCTTGGCTTGCCAAGTTAGCGCAAGATCCCGGCTGTCACATACTACCTGGATATCCAGGATCACTGCAGACTGGTAGGGACCAATGGCGACAACGTCAGGCGTCAGTCCTTCACCAGAAACGATCCGGTAGTGCCACTCTCTCTCCACTCCCTAGCCCTCAGATGGCCATGCGCCAGCAACGTGCCTACAGACAGCATCATGACGGTTGGCACAGCACCTATGAGTACGCGGAGACACCTGCACCACATGAATCAGCGACTCAAAAAGGTTAACACGGGCACAACAGCGATCATTCACAACGTTACGATCCCGACCTCTTGTACACATCACGCCACGCGAACGGCGTGACATTGCGAGTAATCCTTCCCACAAATTCCCTCTGAAGCCCACTCCACCGATGCAGAAGAGTAGGGGGAGTCAGGACACTGCTTGAGTTCCCGTACATCCACTGAACCATGCAGAGCAGCCGCAACAACTGAAGGCTTACTGGGCTTGGGGCACAGACACACAGGCTGTTTTCCCAAATAGTGTTTTTCGGGCTCAGTAGAGTTTGAAACGTCAAGATCCGAACAGAACTCAAATTCTATACATATTTTTCCTCTCTATTTCGCGGAGACCAGGAAAGTAAAAATTGCGTTCAATCGATTTTCTTCAAAATTTCGTTATTTGGGGCGGTCCATACAAACCGTTTAATATATATATCGAAGGCGATTTGGTTAAGCCTTCCTTTCTTAATAGCGTTAACAGACATCCTCAAATGTTATTTTCGGTGTTTGTCTTTCTTCGAATGGTGTAATTTGGAGTCAGTAATCCTTGAAACGTAAGGATCTGAAGTGAACTCACCTTTTTTTCTTCTCTGCCGATTACATACTTTTGAGGACGTGTGTTATGTCAAAAACATGATAGCAGACATTCCAATCTGCTTCCTCGTGCGCATTAGCAACAGTTTCCTGTTTCTTAGCAAGCGTCCACCTTCACTTCCTCAGATCTAATTTATATATCATTTTCCACCTGTTGAATGAAACAGATGCGGACGACGTTCATTTTATTGTCTTAGTTGTATCGATGACCAATCGAGCATTGTCTTCCGTTTTTCATTTCATTCAAGCGAAGCGATTTGTTCCATTTTCCACTCGTTTCCGCTCGGATTTTGCGAGGAAACGAATTTTATTCCTCATTACAGCGCGCATAGACGTAATGCACCTCGCGCACATTCACCGTTACAACAATACTTCTGTGAATCGCTAAGGAGGTTAGGGGAGAAGAAACGCTATCGTCTCGAGAGTGCGCTCGAGGCCACCGCATGTGGCAGTTGCTAAAGGAAACAGTGACGACTCGTGTCAGATGTTTATCGTCGACAAAAACCTCTCATCGTGACGTCGCGATGCGTCCGACGAATACAACTCGTGCGTTCTTATCTTTTTCCCGAGTCCTTAAACAGCATTTCAATACCGACAAACGTGAGAACGGCTTCTGGCCACCGGCCCATCATCAAAGCCTGCCATAACCCCGATTGGCTGGAAGAAGTTAGAAGAAGATTTGGAATCAGAGATGAGAAATGATCATCACGAAGCGTCTCTTGTGCGCTGGAACATAATCTTGAGACAAGAACCACATTTGAAGCGAATGTTCCTTCGATCCCGGTTGATCACGCGTTAAACCTAATTAAAATGCGCAGTCTCGAAATAGGATCGTTGGCTACAACAAGTTTTGTAACGGCGTCGAAATTAGGTAACAATAAGGTAAAAATCCACATGAACATTACGAAATCACACCATGAAAACATCGGAAAAATCGATCAGTTTCCTTTTAAAAGTGTACGGAAGCGTCCCATGAATGTATCCTTTTAATGCTCATTATCGAGGGTTGGGGCCGATAAATTGCAATAACTGTGTGTGTGTGTGTGTGTGTGAGAGAGAGAGAGAGAGAGAGAGAGAGTGTGTGTGTGTGTGTGTCATGATCGTATATGATACACCTGTCAACCGCAAACAACAAGATTTTTTTTTTTTTTTTTTTTCGGTCCATACCATAACAGCCTAACCTCATTTACACGACCATGACATCTGCCTGTCAGTTGTACAGACGACTAAGTTCGAAACGAGCCTGAGTCTGCCTTTTAATCTTGGCGCCCAACCTACAGACGACTTCTCGAGTAATAACGTTAAACGTACCTCCGTCGTACGTCCTCTGGACGTCTCATATCATACATTTTCGAGTAACACTGAAGGAATGTCATCAAATTTGATGGATAGGGGAAATGAGGTTAACTAAAGGGTAATAACAAAGCATGCCCGAAGAAACCAACGATAGGAATGAATTCGGCGAACGAGATTGGCGGGCTTCGGTAGAAGGGTGAAAGGAGGCTCGTCAGATAATTTGTTGAAGAGAAGGGAATGTGAAAAAAAGAAGGAATAGAGCGCGCAGAAAAACGAAGGGCCAGGAGATCGATTCACGCAGGAAAGAGAGGAGTCAATTTCATCATTGAGCACCTCAAAGCGGAAAAGATCTGCGAAAGTCACCTGCGAGGCGGCGTGGCGTGATTCCTCTCGTTCGTATCGAACGCTCGCGAATCGGTCATCAGTCGAGAACATAACAGAAGAATAATCGTCCTGTCCAAAAGCCACTTTTCTTTAAGGGATGTCAGTCGAGTGGCCCTCTGCGTGCGGCGGGTGATTTATTTATGACTCAACCACACAACCCCACACTCAATACGGTACATATTGTCTCAGTTGATAACTATGCTTGCGAGGCTCGATCTAATACACGTGAAAATATTTACAATTTCAGTTCCCTAGCTCAAACTGTTCAATATTTACCTGTGCACGGACAGGCAGACACGTTCCCATTTGGTAGGCAAACTACAAACCATCTAAAAGGGATTGAATGATGATATAATTGTCGATTACAAGTGTAATGCTTAGGTGAGGACCATATTAGCTAAATGTACACATTGTAGAGATATTGGAAATTAATTAAACGTAATACACGTCAGGGAACCCATATTGACAACCCCTCCCTTATGGTATGGATTCCCCACAGTCACACCCCTCCGCGTGGTAACACAAATTCCCGTACCTCCAAGTTCGGTGGATGCTGATATGCTAGCACCCAAACAACCTCCGTTCATTAAAGACTGATAAAACTCATTCATTTTTTTAATAAGAAATCGGACCTGAGAACAACTCTGAAAAGGTGGTCACTCCGCTCGGCAGCTAAGACCTCCCAGAACCCGGATTACTCTGCGCTACTAACGACTTCGATAATACCCAACATCGCCGTGTAACAACAGAAAACTCCAGTTCAATACCTAAACATCGAGTAACAGTATCGTAAATATTATTGTTGTCAATCGTTGAAGATTTATGCGCTCAGCAGCTTTTCTTAACCAAAAAAAAAGAAAGAGGTAGAGTGTTTAGCGTTGAAAGAAGAGGGCAAATGTTTAGGAGGAGTGTCGCAAATCAACAAGTGGTTTAACACATTCGATCGAAGGAAGCATTGGCTGTTTGAAAACCTTTTCTGACGGCAGTAGCAACAGGTGGGTCAAAGCAAAGAGTTCGTTTCACCTGTGCCGCCAACTAGAAACTGATTGGCTTAGAAAGACGAGAGATGAATAATTGAAGGGAAGGAAACGCCGTGCCCTTTGATATTCTGCGGAATCATTTCCCGAGTGATCTCTTCGTTGCCTTTACACACTTTGTGGCCTTTAAACTAGTTGAGATCATGAGTTATACAGTGACTCCTACAATAACTCTTAAGAGTCGATTACAGACATGACAATATATTTCCTAATTTTGTCATTCAATTTGGGATCCTACTCAGGGCGTGAGAATGGGGCGGTAAACCAATTTCCATGTCAACGTCACTCTTCCTTCGTGTTCGGAATCCTAACAAAGCACCTTAGTGGACTCTCACTAAGGCAATACAAATATTTATGGAAGAAAGAAAATCGGCTCTGCATAAAAAGGCCGCTTATTGAAGATCAGAAAGAATCTCCAGTCAGTATTGCCCTGATGTTTAAACCCTGCCTTTCAGAAAAACATTTCTGAGTTGAACAAGAGGGAGGATATTAAGGATTGGGAAAAATGAGAAGCAGGGTTACCCCAGAGAAGGGTACTTGGTCCAGTTTGTAACTTCTGTACGAACGAGATGTTCCTGAAACAATAGGAGCAGTAGGAGACGTCTTAGCAGTAGGTCTCTATCGAGAAAGCCTCATTGAAACTTCAAGATTATCAAATTTTGTGAGTGTGTGTCTGAAATGGAGGAGGAAATGGAGAACGAAACATAATTATGGAGAACTTCTCTATACTTATGGGGGTTACATAAAAAAGAGCAACGTGAAATCCACACAAATAGTACACAACAAAAACTTGGGAGTCAATGCCGTGGCAAATTCGAACGAATGAACTCCCCCGTGACCTCAACATAGAAATCGTGGATGAGATCATCAGAAAAATTGCCCGAAAAAAAAAAAAATTCCTGGATAGCAACAGTGACATAAAACGACTGCAGAGGACCATACCCCTGGACCTAGTTACACAATGCGAAAAAGCGGTTGGTAGCGACTTGTGAACTACAAATTGTTAATATAAAAATATAAGATTAATCCCCCTTCAGAGATTCACTATATACAGTTGTGATAACATAAAAAATATGGTTACTTTGGAAACATTGAAAAGCGTTTAGGAAATAGAAGATTTTCAGCCCATTTCGGCGGTTATAGTTGTTCAATGGACAGTCAGCGATATATTTATTGAAAACAATATATAAGCATTAATTATTTGAAAACATCCTATGCGTTTAGCGACAACCGTTAAAGCCGTTTTGCTGGAAAGTGAAAAAAACTATTTTCGCTTCATAGGCCTATCTCCTTCGACGAAGAAATAGAGATATTTATATGAAAGAAAAGTTGAGTATGTATCAATAGAAAAACAATTGGAAAGTTTAATCAAAATCGGTAGAGCCGTTTTCGAAAAAAATTCGAATACCCCTGGTTTTTCACCAACTTTTTCCATCGATGGAAGTCCCTCATAACCTCATTTTCGCGCCTTCAAAAACCACCAACAGAACAAAAACGCTGAAAATGATTATACGACGGGTTGTCATTCTCTAGAACAGCATGGTTTTCCGGCTTGAAGCAGTTTCACCCCTCAGAAACCCATCCCATTTGATTCGGCATCGAAAAATACTAGTAAACGAGACGACTAGAACGGAACGTTTTGTAGGCGACGATAGGCAATTGGCACGACATGACGAGTCAAACTGACGGGTAGTTGGAGTTTAGGCGGGAGGCAGCGCGGGAAATGAGCGCAGGCCAAGGAGGAACGATAACTTTGTCCTGCGAGTTGCATCACGTAGTAGAACCTGCCTCACTATATTTACTGTGATTTGACTTTTTCCCATCTACACGCAGAACAGTACAAAACATGTTGTACTCCAACATGTTACAGAATCTTCATTCAAACGTTTATCAGGAGCACGGTTATGTCAACAAACTTTCCCACCTACTTGTCGGTGGTAGTTGCCACTGTGTAGACCTAGCTTGATATCCACACATGCCTGCTACACCATCCGGCCCTATCTGTATACAACAAGCATGTCCCAATCTGCAGCAGCAAGTGGAATGTTGACGCATTGCCGACACCACGCTATTGTTTCCCCGACGCTAGAGTTACGTGGATCTAATTTACTTCGGACTTTACTTTTACGCTGCCAATCACGTAACTTACCGCCTGAAGTAGAAATGCTGCGGCAATCACCAACGATCAAATCCGCTTTACCTCTGACAAAATTAAAGTCTCTGTCGTCCCTGACTAATTACAGCCACGAGTTTCCTTGTGCCACGTCCACAACTCGGTTTCAGACAACAGAACGTTAAATTTTGTTCTTCCAAGTTAATATAAACCAAGTGACACGATTGAATTAGTAGGAACAGTACGTGAAGCTGAGAAAACTAATGTGGCGCGTCGTACCAGATATTTGAAATTAACAATCCTTTTATTGGCTTCGACTAGTTTGGCAAGAGGCGGAGAGAAAAGTCTGAAAGGAACGAGCAGTGTAACAGCTCAGTCTTTCAGATAGTGAGGTCAAGAGAAATTCTTGTAAGAGCATCCATCGTCCACTTGCTTTCTCTACCACTCTCAGATCGCTGTGCCAGGAGTCACCTAGTTTCTTCATACTCGCTGTTTCAACTCTAGGGAAATTCACTCGCACGTTTGAGCTGCTGGTACGGATATACGTTCAGGAATTATAATCAAAATCGTAAGAGCAGATTTAGAGAGAGAAAAAAGCTATAGTTAGTTTTGGATTGATGCAGCTCATAAGCTTTTGCATTTCTGATCATCAGGCTGAGTTGACTTGATACAGGTCTGCTTTCTTCTCATATTGACCGTTCCTGCACCCTAATAACAGAGTCTGATGTTCATTTACGAGTTTTTCCCCACGAGCGAGAGAACCAACCTTCCCAAAATGCGGCTGGGACAACATATACCAGAGTCAATGATAACATCTTGAAATTGGGAGCTACTTTGGAGTCTACTATCTACTTCCGAGGGATCATCAATGAACGAACCTAACAAAAGTCTCGTCATCTGATCAAATTTGCAACAGCCGCGATATCTGTCTGGCTGAAGCTCGGGAAAAGAATCAATCAACGACCTCAACCTCTGATTTCTTGTCATAACATTCGTTGAACAACCCAAGAACGTGACGAAGAAGAAAGAATGGCGCTCAACGACACTCCCCCCACCCCTCCGTGACTAGTAATGCTTGAAGAATTTGTCTCAATCAATTAGGCAATACTACCTAATCAGTTTCCACACTACGAGCTTTTGAAGCTACCACAAGAAAGTTCATCGAGTCGTATCTGCGCTTTTTGGCTTGTCAACCCACTACCCAGACCTGTTTTCTTTTTCTATAAGCCGCTCCTGAGACAGGAAACTTCCGACCCGTGAAGACCCGTGGAGAGTATCCAAGAGATAAGTACGCATTAAAGTCCACATATCCCGTAAGAAATTAGCCCGTCTGTATGGTCTGGCACGACCCTTACAAACACACTCACCCATATCATGGAGGCGATGGCGTGATCTTGATTTATTACTGTTCCAACAGTCAAGCAGATGTGTACGCGATACTTGAGGTTCTAGAGTTATTTATGACCCCTGATTACCCTGAAACAGCCACAACAGAAATCGATCTCCGTCAAACGACGCCACAACAGGTGGCGGGCATAATCCTGACTGTCCTTGCTTCACTTGTAGCTACATTCTTTCCACGACGAGCTCGGGAGGTGGCGATAGCACCATAGGAACCAGCATGAGAGCAACCGCCTCACACAGCCCCGCCTTAAAATATTATTCCCCGGTGTGCAGGACCGAATAAAAATCGATATACGAGTCGTCTAGCGTGATTCGAAGCATTGACGCGTCACGGTTGGATCAAGTCGCGTTTAAAGAGATTTATAAGAGGATTCAAGATGACTCCTGAACCTGTCCATGAGGGGAATCTGATGGGACCATCTGATTGACGGGTGCGAGTTGACGGAGGCTGGAATAGCCAGATTGCTGAGAAAACTTGTTCTCTCCATGTGAAATAAGCCGATTGGTGAAGAAACATTTGACAGACTTCAATATTTTCATCAAGCTGGACGTTCTCGACAGCGATTGACATTTTTTCATTTTATTAATATTTATACAACTACGTTACTGGTTTTATGTAAATAGAATTGTCAATTAAATGTCTTTAATTTCAAGAGGGAGCAGGCAGGAAATAAACCATTGAAAAAAAGTAAAAACCATTTGCACCACTCGGAAGACTAAATATGGAAAAGAAAACTCGAAAAAAATAACAGCCGACAACGGAACTAACTTTTCTTCGTACTTCTTCGGCCTGAGGAAAGCAAAAATATGAAACCATCACAACTCAACGACCAAAAACGCATTCAAAAATAATTGAGCTGTATTCTTGAACGCATTCAAATACGGTTTTCTGAAGTTGTGGAATATGAATCCAATGACGTTAAAATCTTCGATTCGCACAATAATACCGTGAAGAAAACTTTTGTGCACATTTTTTCCGAATATTCTCACTCTAATTCACCTGACACGGCTGCGAGTGATTCGCCCAAAACCGATCGTATGTCCTGGAAAACGGGCGTCATTTCTTGTGCAATAAGGTTACCTAAATATAAGAGCATACTGTTTGTGGCGGCGATCATACGTTTTAAACAGCTGTTAGCGCGCGCTTAGCAACGAAGGACTTCTTGTTATTTTTATAAGCAATTATTGTGAGAGAGTGTGTAGACAACCTGAGTAAAGCTAACATCAATCTACGGAAAAACTAAAATCTTTCTTAAATAGGACTTCCTATATTGGTGACCCCGACGTGATAATATAACGTGAAAATATAACGGGAATTTCAACGAGAGTCAACTTCGCAGTCTACGGTTAACTTTTTCCAAAATGATTCGTGACGAGGTCCAACTGCTCGAGCTACGCGAAGAAAACCAGGAGCTGCAACGACAGATCGAAGCTCTACGCCTTCAGAACGAGCAACTGCAACGTGAGCCGTCGATTCAACAACAACAGCAGTAGCAGCAACAACAACCTCCGGGTACCGCTGCTAACCTCGCTGATCATCGCCCTGCAGTCAACCGTGTCGCTGTCAAATTGCCGCCATTTTGGTCAGACAAACCAAGCTTGTGGTTTATTCAAGCTGATTCGCAATTTACTCTTTCCGACATTACGAGTGAGGTAACCAAATTCCACTATGTCGTTTCTCAATTGGACGGTCGCATCGCTGTTGAAGTTGAGGATATCATTAAAAATCCTTCTCCACTAAATCCTTACACATTTTTACGCACCAAAATAATTGAGCGTTTGTCTGCATCCGAGGAACAACGCGTCCGTCAACTCATCAGCGCGGAGGAGCTCGGCGAACGTAAACCTTCGCAGTTTCTTCGTCATCTCCAATCTCTCGCTGGCGCAACCATCGTGCAAGACAATCTCCTTCGTCAACTTTGGCTACAACGTCTTCCGCCAAACGTCCAGGCTATCCTTGCACCGCAACCTGAAATGGCGCTCGACAAGCTTGCAGAGCTCGCCGATAAAATTATTGAAGTTTCACCGTGCTCTCCGAATCTCTCGGTCAACGCTGCATTCAATAACAGAGGTATCGAAAACGATTTATTAAAAGCAGTTGCCGAGTTACAAAAGCAAGTCGCCGAGTTATCAGCTTCTCGCTCGCGACCTCGTTTTCGTCCACGCAGTTCTAACCAAGATTCTCGACCGCGGAGCAAATCTTGCATTCGGGATGATTCTAACCAACACCCTGGCAAAATTTGTTGGTATCACAAAAAATACCAAGAGAAGGCTCAAAAATGCATCGAACCGTGCAGCTTTTCGGGAAATGGCCTAAGCAGTTCGTAAGGACGGCAGCCGACTGCTCTTCATCTAGTAGCCGTCTTGTTGTTTACGATAAAAATTCAAAACAAAAATTTCTCGTTGATACCGGCTCTGATTTGTGTTGTTTTCCTCGTCGCTTCCTCCGAGATCATCGCTCTTCTGTTGACTATGATTTGTGCGCTGCAAACGGAAGCACAATCAAAACATATGGTTTCGTAACCTTAAATCTCAACTTAGGCCTTCGACGTAGTTTCTTGTGGAGATTCATCGTAGCTGATGTTGATTTGCCGATCATTGGGTCCGATTTTCTCGCTCACTATCATCTGTTACCTGATTGCCGTACAAAGAAAATCATCGACGTATCCACCGGACTCCATGCTCGGGGTTTAACCCAACGTTCTTCGCAGAGCAGCATCAAAACTGTTCAAGATTCTTCGTCGTACGCTTCTCTCGTTGCTGAGTTTCCTGAAATTACTCGTTCACCAGGTTTACCTCGACTTATTAAGCATGAAACTGTTCATCACATTCGCACGACTCCTGGTCCACCGGTTACACATAAAGTTCGTCGATTAAGTCCTGAAAAATTGAAAATCGCTCGGAAAGAATTCGAAGACATGCAAGCTGGTACGACTCGTCCTTGCGAGAGTTCCTGGTGTTCTCCTTTACACTTAGCGCGGAAAAGTGACTCAACTTGGCGTCCCTGTGGTGATTTTCGCGCGTTGAACGCCCGAACGATTCCGGATCGTTATCCTGTTCGTCACATTCAAGATGCCACTTTCTTCATCGATGGGTGTACGGTGTTCTCAAAAATTGATTAAGTCAAGGCTTGTCAACAAATTCCAGTCGCTGAAGAAGATATTGGGAAGACTGCTGTCATCACTCCGTTTGGTCTTTTCGAATTTCCATTCATGACGTTTGGACCTCGAAATGCCGGGCAAACTTTTCAAAGATTTATGGACGAAGTTTTGCGTGGTTTAGACGTTTGCTTTGTTTATATGGACGACATTCTCGTTTTCTCTTGTTCTAAAGAAGGCCATGAACGTCATTCGAATTGTTTTCGGACGTCTTTCCAAATACGGATTAGTCATCAATCCACAGAAATGCATCTTTGGAGTTTCTGAAATTCCTTTTATGGGTTATACGATTTCTGCTGCTGGTATTCGTGCTCCTGACGAACGAGTTCAGGCAATTAAAGACTACCCTCTACCAAGAACAGCGCAAGGTCTTCGCCGTTTCCTGGGTATGCTGAACTTTTACCGCAGATTTATATCTCACGCCTCCGAGTTTGAAGCTCCTCTACATGACTCAATCAGCAATCCACTCTTGAAAGGTTCACAGCCGATTTACTGGACACTTGAACTCGAAGAAGCTTTCTCAAAATGCAAAAACTGCATTTCTTCCACTTCACTTCTTGTCCATCCTCGTATCGGTGCGCCACTTGGTTTGTTTACAGATGCTTCCAATCATTCTGTGGGCGCATGCCTACAGCAGCTCGTTCATGACGTTGGGCAACCACTCGCATTCTTCTCGAAGAAAATGTCCTCGAAAGAAGGTTCTTGGCCTGCTTACTATCGCGAACTACTTGCGATCTACGCTGCAATTCAGCATTTTCGTCACATGTTGGAAGGGCGAAAATTATGCGATGAATGGAAGTTGTCTGAGTTGAACTGGTGGAAGTTTTTCGCGTTTTTGTTGAAAAGCGTAAACCAATGGTTTGTGATGACTATAGATCGTGAATCTATCGATCGACTTTTGGCGTTCCTGAAACTTTAACCTCAGATCGTGGTGCTCAATTCACTTCTCAACTCTTCAAAAATTTCGTTGAACAATTTGGAATTCGACATAACATCACAAGTTAGCATCCTGCCGCGAATGGTTTGATCGAACGTCTACATCGTCATTTGAAAAGTGCAATCATGGCTCATTGCGACATCGATTGGGTTAAAGCTTTACCTTTTGTTCTTCTTGGCATTCGGTCTCAGGATATCAAGGCTACATCTGCTGAGATGGTTTATGGAGAAACTCTTCGTTTGCCTTTTGAACTGGTCTCTTCAAGCGTCGCAAACAAGAATTCAAGCAGCTTTCTTTCAAGCTTACGAGAATTCATGTCTCGCTTACGACCAGCTCCAGCATCAAGACATTGTCAACCTGGCATTTTTGTTTTTAAGGAGCTCTCGACGTGCAGTCATGCATATTTGAAGGAACGACCTATCCTTAAGGCACTCCAACCACCATACAACGGCCCCTACGAAGTCATCGATCGAGGCGACAAGACAATCACACTAAAGATTTACAACAAACCTACAAAAGTCTCTATCGATCGAGTGAAACCTTATTTTTCAGAGTTATTTTACAAGATGATGTTCCTGTTCCTACGCCCGTTCCTGTTTCTCCACCTGTTCCTGCGCCTGCAGAACTGACACCAGCTCCCGACCGCGCAACGCGATCTGGCAGAAAAGTCAAGTTTAGAAACATTCTGAATTTGTAGCCTAATTCTCTGCCAAGGGGGGTAGTGTGGCGGCGATCATACGTTTTAAACAGCTGTTAGGGCGCGCTTAGCAACGAAGGACTTCTTGTTATTTTTATAAGCAATTATTGTGAGAGAGTGTGTTGACAACCTGAATAAAGCTAACATCAATCTACGGAAAAACTAAAATCTTTATTAAATAGGACTTCCTATATGTTCATAAACTGGGTTATTTATGTAAGACGTGTTGAGTTGAGTCTGATGAGAAAAGTGGTCTCGCTTAACGTTCAGAAATTTATTGCGTCGGTCCCACTTACGTCACTGTCTTGATACAGTAGCAAAAGAAGAAAGAAAAGTTGATAATTTGTTCGGTTAATTACATTGATGCTCTCGTTCTTATCTTACGGATGAAAATTCCATATTACCGCTATACCATTTGAAACTGTCGTCGAACAAAAATAGATCAAAATCGTAAGAACCGTTTTTAAATAAATAGCCAGTTTTAGGCCGGGATTTCTCATTCTCAGTTCGGCGTTCCATGTTGGTCTACAGGCACATTTATGCTCATTTGGTTTAGTCGTTTTCCCTATAACGCGACCACAGGCACCGACCAAGTACGGTTCGTTCATTTTTGGACTGAGGACCTAAGAAAACGTGAAAGATCTGAAGAAATAACTCTACTTTTCAACCGGTTACATAACATTTATTCATAGGTTGATTATGAGTTTCGAGAAGATCGATTGGAAGAAGAACAACTAGACGCAAGCCACATTTAAGCTGATCACCCGAAGTTATCGAATAGGAAACATATATACGACCAGTTATCTCAGATGTTAACTGCAGTTGGTTACCCTCAGCAACCCGTACGTGAGCCAGAAGGTCCGTAATTTCACCTCCTCCAAGAAAAACTTTCCAATCGTAAAACCCTCATTTGTGAACGGCCGGGCCTAGCGATGGAGCTTTTATATTAGGCTGGAAATCTAACCGGGAGACGACCTCTCCTCGTGAAGGCAGGTAATGGTAATAGGTGAGGATGGAGAGTGCAAGAAAGGGAAGCGGAAAGGGGTTCTCCAAGGTCAAGCACAGGTGGGCGTACCTGTCCACTGTACCAACACCTGAACCTGAGCCCCCTTACGTTTCTGTTCATGGTGACCGGTTTTTACCTGCCTTCGCCTCAACCGCAGCTTATCTCGTTCCCTCTCACTCTCGCTCTCTCACTCTCTCTCTCTCTCTGATCATCTCCCGACCATCTCACACGCCTCCACTTCCCTGGGTTACCCAATAAAATTTGAGTCCAACATATCGACGGTTTAATTATTAGGTTTCGTGAACTGTAAGCTCGCGAGCCTCCAAAGGAACAGTTATCCGCGCCCTCGAAATTAGTTCCGACGGCACAGTTTATTTATTTATTAACATGGGACCTTTGCCCAGATTTACCAACTTGAAGGAAAAGTGAAATTTTGAAAAAAACAAAAAACAAACACCAACTTTTAACAACACATCGTAATGTTATTGAAACATTGCTTTAGAACTTACACGCTCCAATATTCTGGATCAAAATGTCAATATTCATATAGCTACGTTATAGTTACGGTGGTTGGATGCATAATTACTTGTTGCAGGATGCGCACCGTACTGCATGAGCAGGAGAGTGGAACTTGCTTGAGTTGCTGTGAAAGCTGCGGTTAAATTCCGCAAAAGCCCGTACCACAACGCAGTGTCACCAACTAACCGACGCGCCTCTGAGAAGTTAAATGAGAGCCTATCCAAGATGGTTTCGGTGGTTTTGACTTCAAAACGTGTTTCGTACTGGTGAACAAACAATCGAGGCAAACTAGAGGAGTAAGCCTACTAGAAATTACGGCGGTATTAATAGTTCCCACTCACATCGAGCATTACCTCACACTTACTCAAGTTGAAGGTTAGGTGCATTGAGTCGTTCTTCACGACGCCAACTCAATTGAGGGCGAACTCGAGGGCTCGCTGGTGGTTTTGAATATCAGTTGGTAAAAACTGGTAGAAAGGTTTTGCAATGCAATCATATTATTCACATCGACTATAGTCTACATAGTGTTTGGTGCAAGCGTTTTATTCGTATGATTCTCTACATTTTGTTTTGTTCATATCGTTTAGTTCGAATTCATTCTTATTTTTTCAGTTCCGCAATATTCCTACTATTTTGCATTTGTCACTATTATTTATTTTCCTCGGAAGGCTTTTCATCCAGATGGAGTAGCAAGCCTCTTTCTTTGCGTTCTTCTTCCAAAGCAACGAGAAAAGGTTCTTTCCGAAAGCTGCAGCTTCTAAGTCGTTGTTGACGAGAATTTCGATGAGATTTTCAGCATCAAGGACGTACAGTTTGGTCAGCATAATATCAGCACGTGATAATTGTACTCGTAAATGCCTCCACTCTGGATTCATTACTTCAAACCCACCAAACCAAGTGAAGGAAAAGTTGGAAATAAGAACGGTTGCAAAACAATTAGACAATATTAACGCTCAAAACTGATTTTAAAAGTGTTAGGGATATGGTAAGAATTCCGCTGATAACATTTTGAGCTTCCACTTGACTCCCTTCATATTTTCGGGCGCGAGTTGAGGATTTCCTCCGAGTGACCACTTACTCAGCGCCTGCGAATACGAAAATTCTCTTAAGTAGCCCTCAGCTGAGTGCCCCACTTCCCTTAATCGACGACAATAAATACCGCCCATAGACCAACAGTGCGGATCTTTGCGATCTCGGTTATCCCAATTCATGAACTCCAATATTCAAACTACAGGTCTACACATAAGCTCAACGCAGCCAGTAGTAAAAAGGAATGGGGGGAAAAATATCTGGTGCGTTGCAACACACAACTTTCCTTAGCTCTACGTCAATTCACTTTGTAAATGGCTAATTCTATTTAATCGATTCATTTATCACTCAGTTCCTTTGAAATTAGTCAAACAACGCTTTACGGCAGCAGCAAGCGGTAGTAATCACTTTTGCAGAGTTATTGGGTAATAACTGTTAGAACTGGTAGTAAGCGAAACAGCGGTAGTTGAAATTCAGGAATTTCTGGAGTGAGCCCCATGTATCTCATAAACGGTTTTAAACACCTCACCCTCTGGGTATTGAATAGGACTACAATACTAATTTTCTTCAACATTCTACCAACATTCCAGCGGAGTTTATAAGAAAAAACCCGCGCTAAAAACGCTTTTCGTTGAACATTTTGATAATTTATTGTGCTGCTCTCGTCATTTTCCTACGAATGAGAATTTTATGGTATAACTGCCTTATCAAAAGCTATCGATATAAAAAATTTAATCAAAATCGTTAGAGCCGTTTTGGAGAAAAAAATTTGGTGTTTTAATCACTATGCTAACTATAGTTAACTTTCGATGAATTTTGTTCATACCCTTATTTTTGCGTCCCATAGTAACCTGTAAGCTAGAGATCAAATTTGAGGTGATTTGGCTCGGGTCGTTTTCTCTAAAAACCACTCTAAAATCCATTACGTCGAAAGTTTTGGTAATTTATTGTTCTGCTCTCATCATTTTCCCATAGATGGGAATTTTATGGTATAGTTGCCTTATTGGGAGCTATCAATATAAAAAATTTAATCAAAATCGTTGGAGCCGTTTTCGAGAAAAAAAATATTTGGTGTTTTGATCACTATGATAACTATAGTTAAATTTCGGTGGATTTTGTTCATACCCTTATTTTGGCGTCCCATTGTGACCAGCGGGCGAGATATGAAGTTTGAGCTGATTTGATACGGTGGTTTTCTCTAAAAATCGTTCACAGACACACTTTAGTGACACACACACAGACCATTTTCCCAAATATTTTTCGGACTCAGGGGGACTGAAACGTAAAGATCTGAAGAGAACTCAAAAAATTTTTTTCAGCCGATTATATAACTTTCCTTTCTACTTCGTAGAGCCAAGGAAAGTAAAAACTGTTCGCACTATCAAGGAGAAACCGTAGCTTGTGGGTCACGGATCGGGCTCATAATTGAGAGTATGTTTTCTCTCGTCCGAAAATGGAAGAAGCCAGATTGTCACATCCCCGGGCGAATTGGGAACCGTTACGTAGAAGAATCAGTTGTGTTAGCCTAAATACGCGAGCATATTACTGTTTCAAGATACATTTGACAGTTCTGTCTGTTAGGTAACTTGTGTCAGCGAGTACATGTTGCGGGGTATTCCTCTACCTTCAAGCTCATTGAGAAGCGTTGGCCACCGAAGGTTGTCAAACGCTCCTCTGATGTAAATCGGAACAGCTACTACCTACTTAGCCGGTGCCTCCAGGGAAACATTGCGGATTTCATCAATAGCATCCTGTTTGGACCTTCCTTTAGTATACTCGTACACAAAACACGACTTGACTGCGATAAAACCACAATTTCGTTTTCGTTAATTTTTTTCGCCATTTTTTGCCCATAACAACCATGGGTTCTGTCCGGTCGGTTTGCTGAGCAGGTGGGCACAACAAGATACCAAATGGGATTTTATTGCGAAAGAACGAATTTATTATACCACGTTAAAGGTAAGATATGGCCCGTAAGAGATGGCAGAAAGACATTGGAGATTTGTTAATGTTACATTTTGAGGGTGTAAGGGAGGGGGATTAGTAACAAATGTTCTTGCTGGGCTGAAAACATATGCGTATCATTCAGAATATATGGATGGTTGCAGAAAAACGTAATACATGTACGTGAACTGTTCGTGGGAAAATGAAAAGGGCAATATATTATCGGACATCACATTATCACAAAAATTTATTTTAGAAAACTCTTTACTTATGACTCTCGTTTGTGTGGCACCAACATTCTCACTAAAATCATGTTGGAAGGCGAACAAGCTACTTGCACGATTCACGTGTAACATTAATTAATGAAAACCAATGTGCCAATATTGTGGTTTCTTCGCCAGACATTTTCTCACTGTCCTTGCTCTATAAGTAAATCCAGAAACCTGAACAAAACAGACCATACTCGCATTCATATTCATAGTACCATGAATTACCTGTAGGCCGAGGCATTCCCAAAGAATGCGACGGTAAGTACCAGATATTTTTCGTAACCTAGCCGTACGTAGTAGGTAGGTAAGTTACGTAATCGGCCGAAAATAAAGTGTTGAGTTTTCTTCGGGTCTTCACGTTCAAGGACTACTGAGTCCAAAAAACACCAATTCAGTAGAACTGAGTTGAGAGAGAACTGATGCACATCAACATAGGAAGCCAAGTGATGTAAAGTATTTTGGCGTGATTCGTAAATTTGTTGTTCAATCTTCCACAGTAACGTAATCGAACGTCTTTAGATCCGTTACAAAGACGATGAGATAAGTGTCAGTCGTAGGTGGGAGTGACACGGTGCAAATATCACGGTAAAATGTTTGCGTATCTTTAACGGGGAGCTTCGCCACGCTAGTGTAAAAAACGACAAAAATATTCAAGTTTACGCACAAAAGTGAGGTAACCTAGTTTCAAAATATTTTCCGCCATTTTATTCTTCCTTTCCTTTGGCGTTGATGGACTTGAAGGGTTGGTTGTCTTTCAGACCTTGACTAAATGAAAACTCGAGCGCGGGACGAGGAGAGAAGCACCGGGGGAGATCATCGTTGGAGAGGGACATCAAAGAAAATGAGGAGCGGGATGGCCGCAGGTCTCTCATACAGGAACGACGAAGAGCTTGAGTAACGTGAATAGGAACGCAGAAGGTGCCCAAATAAAAAGAGACCGCGGCAAAACCGCCGGCTGTTGTCTCTCACTCACTCTCTCTCTCTCTCTCTCTCTCTCTCTCTCTCTCTCTCTCTCTCTCTCTCTCTCTCTCTCTCTCTCTCTCTCTCTCTCTCTCTCTCTCACTCTCTCTCTCTCTCTCTCTCTCTCTCTCTCTCGAACGAGACGCGCCAAGCTGTCTGTGGGAACGTGAAAGTGATTGGTACGCTCGTTCCTCAACTATTGCAGAGAAGCCGTGAGTAAAATAACGTGGTAAAATGTGAGACGAATGAAATCTTCTACATAACAAAAGCTGGAAGTGCTTGAGTGTGGGCGAACCTCGCGTAAACTACAGTTCTGATTTTGGAAAGCATTAATCAACTCTCTCCTCAATGGAAGAACACACATTCAGACCTGTTACACGAGTTTTAAAACCCCAGTTTTCTTTTCCATTAAATGCAATTCGAGAAACAAGCTGAAAAACTCGGCCACGATTTTCAACCTTCTTTTCAATGTTCGTAAGATAATTAGGAAATACCGCAGACATTCCGGAATTCAAACCACCGCCGTTTCACTTCCTACCGTTATTTTCATAATTATAATGATCACATACCACAACTATTTTGATTCTTTATCAGGTTTTAATTTGCATGAGCTCGGTCACTCAGGAAATCCGGATTAAGACTGTTGGGACGCAGGCACTGCATCCCGAATTACTAGAAAACACGGCAGTGCTGAGCGTAGAACTCACAGTCCTCGCCTATGAGAGGAGACTGGTGAAACGGAGCTCATAAATTCGGTGTAACGTAAAATGAACGATGATCTCCGAAGAAAGTAAAGCGGGCGAAGGAGAATAAATTAGCCGTCAGGGAGAAAGCAGTACCTGGGCAGTATTTTACCATTTCATTTTCTACAATAAACAGAGAAGAGGGTTAATAGAGGAGAAACGCAAATGCTCAAGCTCTAGCCATTGCTAACCAGTCTGTTCAACGACCGCACTCTACTCTTTGGATCACTTTGTCTTACTGCTCCTAGCTGTCACCTCGAATTAATGGCTTACAGCCAACATTCTGTCATTTTGTGGCGTATAGTCAACATTCCCAAAGATGAGAACGTCTTAGAAGAAAAAGGTTTGAGGCAGATCATTGGACGAGCCAGTTACTTATGGGACGCGTCTACTTCAATGAGCTCCTCCACTTCTTTTCATTCAAAGACTCTCCACCCTGCAGGTCTTGCGCCTCCAGTTCGGAGGAAACAAGAAACCATGAGCTGCTGCATTGTGATTCCTACAACAGCCAGCGAGGGTTGTTGGATGAGGAGTCAAATCAACCAGTTGTCTTATAACCGTTTCGCCCAATTTATGAAAAGGTTATTGATTACGAACGGTGAACGCAGTTGACCTTTGACACTTGCCATGCAAGAAAAAAAGGTTGAATCAAGGTTCAAAATATCGTATAGGATACCTCAGGGTCATGCCTCCGTGCGCAACTTTCCACTGGCTAAATGACACTACTGCCGTACCTTTACAGGTCAGAGTTCGGTGGAATACCTATGCTCTTGCATGAAAAGCTACAACGCTCTGCATGATATTCATAAACGACTAATGTAACCAACCCTATTGATGGATCCCAAGACTCCTGTCGGAGGGTTCAAGAACGCTCAATTAGAAGAAAACAAACATGTGACTTATAGCCAGTCCTCTTTCCATCATTCCATGTCGCACAGGCATTAAAATCTACGCCGCAAGCAAAGTTAATGTTGTGAGTCGAAACCTTGTGTTCATTTTCCATGCCGTGATTTGCACGATGCTCCTCCGGTTCGCCAGTTCTAAATCCCCCCGCCTAAACACGGGATCCTTCATAAATTCTTCATCCATCCGCCAGTTCAGACCAAACGGCAAGTGCGATCACTATACGTCACAGCAATAAGTCGAGTTGAATTCGAATTGCTCATTCCCTAACTACATGCAGGGAAGATAATGATGTGACCAGCCTCCACGCCTTTTTGCTTTTCGTCTCTGAAGTGAGAGAGGCTGCTTCCTTATTTTTCTTTAATGGCCTCCCGCCTTTATTGAGCAGAGGGTGCCTCCACTCCTCTTCAAGATAATGACACAAGACCCGCAAAGTTGGAACTCGCGCAATCAGATTCCAAAAATGCCCCACTACCGACGGTAAGGTCAGTGGAGATTACCTGTTCAAGTTGCAAGATAGTTCGCGTCATACGGTCCCAAAAATGAAGAATAACTCGTCTTCGAAACGATGAAGGGGCGGAATCAGAGCGGACTACTCAAGCTACTATGTTGTGAACGTGGCAAAGAAGGACCTGACAATTAATATGCACAGGGTAATGCTCCACAAGCGTGGGCTCCAGTAGAACGACAATGGTTTGGCCGCCCTCCATTTCTTCTTCTTCCACTTAGCTGAATTGGGATCGCGCCCGCCACTCCTTTTCAAAGATCCCGTGATAGTAATCAGAAATCGATTATTTTGCAATCCAACATTTCGCTTTATTTAATATCTTGAAGCTTCAACTGCACCGAGTTAACTCAATACAACAGTAAACTCACTATTTTACCGAATGAATTTGTCACAAATTCGTTGCTACTTTTCGTACACGCGAGTTCGACGGTTTGCTCTCCATGAGTTCTCTAGAAATGTGTAACGAAGATCGCCAGTGGAGCCAGTGTATAGAGAATGGTGGCGCACTTGATATTTGTTTTGAGTATTTATATTCTAAATCCCTTCACAATTATTGGTAAGAAACTACGCTCTCAATTCTGAGTGTAAACCATGAGACAAAAGCGATCTTGGCAAAACATCCGAGGTTGAACCAAATAGGCATTAAACCGAATGGAGCGGGAAGAACAGACGAGGTAAATATTAATTGAAGGGTCGGATATATCCCTGGGATCAAACACACCATCAAACACGCGGTTGAACTTTATAAGGGAGTAGTGAATCTGTGCTTCACATTTTCCTGTTTCATTATAACTTGATGCGGTTGAGAAAAATAAATTAAATAAAAATGGCGTACTAGAAGCAGAAATAGGAGGGAATCATGAAATTAGCAGAATTACTCTCTTTATAACGTTAACGTCGCAAGGTGGTGAAATGAGATTGATATCAATCAGTCGACAAGATCTTCCAGTTTCAGTCTCTTAACAAGGGATTGACATCATCAAGACTGGTTGAAAGATCAGATCTGAAGGTTTTGATACGGGCGTTTGTTGATAAACAAAGGCAGACAATTCTTAGCGAGAAGGACGGTGACTTGCACCAATAATTACAACGTTTTGAGCAACGTTAAACTCTGCTATCCATACTTCACGTTCGCTTCTTTCGTTTAGTCTAACACGCAGAAAATGACAAACGTCCACGTCATTACAAAGATCTGGCGTAAAATGACTCACAATTAACACGCGTGAATTGCGTCACTGCGAGTCCAAGGATCATTCCTCATGTTTTGGACCCCGAAAATGGTCAAATTGAGAAATTTGATTGACAAACTAAGAGCTCCACCACCACCACCACCATCTGCATGCAAAAACAAACCGCCTCGCTTGGTCACAAACGTGAAAAATCTCAAGCTTCGCGCGGCCGTCGGATGATTGACAAGCAAAAAAACTAAGATAGTTAGAGGAGTAGATCAACTACGGATTATGGACCATTTAAGATTTTTTACGAAAGTATGAGACAGTAAAGTAACGCGTTCACGCATCGACCTTCCCGTGCTACTTGACTATACGAGATGGAGAACGTGAAAAACAAGCACAAACATACCAACGCTTTTTATCCTTTTCCGGGACTTTAAAGTTACTTTCGGGCCCAGGCAATGGATCGCTAAATGTTCAATACCCGTTCTGGATGAGAAGGTTTCGAGACGTTTCGCCTCTTGGCTTTCACGTACCTGCAACAAATAACGAAAATTTCTTGTTAGATTTGATTCGTTACCGTTGAAATAATGAACTCAAAAACTGTTAATGAATGTGAAACAGGGTGGGTGCTGGTGTTAAATGGTAACATTTCGGAGGCGCCCTTTTAATCATCATCATAATGAAGAATTTCAAATGAAGTTTCCAGTTTCGTTTCACGCACAAGTACCGACGTTTTTCAAGTACCATTATTACTGATTTTGTTAATCCCCGATGATGATGGATTTTCTATTTATTTATAGCGTTATGAGAATGTAACTATAATGTAATTATATACATTTTTTATTATATTTATACTCCGCATACCACAAAACCTTGGCATTTGACGAGTTGAAGCGGTGATGTTTGAGAGGAGCCAAAGTTGTGTGCTTGGTTCCTGATGGAGTTTAGTGAAATGAATAATATGCACGCTACACAGCTCACAGATTCGATCCGCTGGTAGAGATGTTATCATTAGAAAGAAATAACTTCATTCGGTTACAGATGAGCATTTGTTTCAACAACGTCACCTACCAATCCTGTGTATTTATGCACCTATTCGAAAAACATTTTCCATGTCTGCTTTGATCCTTGATCTGAGCTGTAATAATTCGTTGGTCTGGATAGTCCCACAGATTTCATTCTACATACATTTGGAATCATCAACACAAACCACTACCAACTAGACCCTTCCAACGGTCTCTTTTTAATAAAACGAAAAACAAGTAGATAAAGAACCATAAAATAAGATAATTAAAATAAGATATATATACAACAAGTGGATCTGGGTCGAATGTTTTATAATTTAATATGCTCTGCTCGTTGGAAATATCGATCATTATACGGCAAGGTCTTCACTGCCCAATATCTAGGGAATATAGGATTAAAACTGAAAACTTCACGAGGTGCAAAAACTAAACCAAATGATGCTTTGACGCTGATTGCCTAGGTATAGGTTTAAATGATAACTGGTAGATTGTGAAGATATCAGTAGAACAGTTACCTCGTGGAACGCGTTCATCAATTATTCATGCATATTTTGCCACCGACAAACCAGACTACTCTCGGGAATCAGATCGTTCAAAGAAGCCGTTAGGTTCCCTTAAATGTTCCACACCATGTTTGCCCCTGTATTTCAGTATTCGTGGACGGTTCCGACTTGGACGTGCGTAACCAGTTAAATGATCCTTGCAAGATTTAACTCTACAACTCGCTGACGCGACCGATTTCCGCCGAACCGCTTCCTCTTTTCGATAGCAATTTGCGTTGTTCTTGGGGTCGTCTCCACGGATAAGTTATAGGATTCGGAAACGAAGAGCCAAGTTGGGAATAAAACGGTTTTAATCGACGGGAACGGGAACCTAACCACAGGATGAGGAGGGGCGAAGGACGAGTGAGTCAGAAAACAGGACTACTAGCTGCCCGTTACCCTTTAGTCTGAGTCATTTCTCCCTGGCAAGAGATCCAACTACACATCTAGCGAATGAGTGCTTCCTCCTTTGCGTTGAGTTTCCATCGCATTGCCTTCAAAAAATCATAAAACGGCGCACGAAGATCCGTGGGGAATAAAATACTGCTCGTATTCTACGCTTCACCGAAGAGCAGCCTTCCCTTCCTAATGTGGACGCAGTCAGTCGGGCGTACAGCCTGTTAGTTGACGAGCAAATGCTAACTATGATAATTACCATCGGCGAGGAAATGTCGCGAAATTACATAAAACATCAGTGTAATGAATCATTTCGCCGGCTCACCCTCATTTCTAGCTGAGCACCACGTCGTAGTTGTAGACATTTATTTCACTTTCACTTGATTCATTTCAACTTTAAATCTCGATGTGAGATCGCCAATGGCTTTCAGAGGGCGCTGCACCACTACACAAGGAACTTCGGCGATCCTCTTTTCACCCTAAACGCACTGACACCCTTCGACCTGCGCGTTGAGATCACTAAAACCTGTCACTAAAATTAACCACTTTTAATTGCGTCTCTAGCGGCGTTTTATACACTCCTCCCTGTCATGAGCAAATTTCCATAGAAAATTATGGCTATCCCGTCAGAACAGTTTGAATGCGACATTTCGAAAATCGTTGAACCGAAATTCGTTTTTTGCCATATCATAACGAAATCCGCGATTTCAACTCTTTTGACAAGTAATTACGTGCATTTTCTTCCAAAACTATAAACTTGGATGTTTTAAAACTGGGGATACAAAAATTATGAACATGAAACAGGAATCGCTCTTGTAAATGATATACTTCAGAGAGGTGGACGGTCGTGCCAAATTGTCGGTGTACGGGACTCAGTAAAAGAGGATTTTAACACTTACATGGAAAGTTTTACTCTAAGCATTAAAAAAACTGTATTGGTGGTGGAGTTAGTCATGTAATTACGTGTGACGAGAGATAAGAACGTGGCACGCCGTACATGCTTATATATCATGTAAAGGAAGGAATACAGTCGATCATCAAGGGTCTATAAACTGATTTGGGCTCATGTCAACGAGTGCGAATTTTAATTGGGGTTTCTCATTCCGAGCGATTAGTCGCCGTTTTCCAACTCCCCCGTAATTTAAGTCGTGGTTAGTGGCGTTTATTTCACTGATTTCCAGTAAAGATCTGAGTGAATTAGTCGTCTCTCTCATTTAATTTTCATTTCAATCAATAAAAGAGTGAGGTAAACATTGACTTTTAATCACAATGAAGTAGTATTCTCAAATTCTATAAGGTAAATTGGGTGATACCTTGAAACTTCGTTACGGTACTTGAGCTTTTTCTAGTAAATGAAACTTAATCGCCTTTGTGTAATTTGGAATAATTGAAAGCGACGATGTACTAGTCATTCTGGAGATATCGAAGGTTCTCATTCGAATTCAAGCCATTTTTCGTGAGACTCATTTGCAAAAAAAAAGATAAAAACAATCACCCACAGATTTAGAGAATTATAAACGCGCGTAGGATTCTGCTTGTATGAGATACACAGTTCAGACTGACCAGCGTTCGTCAAACTGAGATACTAGACGGTTGCACGACTGCGTATTTACAAATAAAACATTGAGAGTTAACGGTCTTCTTCCTCTTCAGTTGTTTAAACTGCGAGCCATTAATTTTGAACATTATCCCATAAGATAAGAAATAGAATGTAAGCAGGCGGGAGAATGAAGTTCCAATGCTATCTTTGCGTTATGAATATAGAAAACATAATTCAGAAAACGTTCTACCGTTCGTTTTTCTTCTTGTTCATAGTTTTTACTTTCCTTGCTCTACGAAGTAGAAAGGAGAGTTATGTAATCGGCAGATCTTTACGTTTCAGACCCTCCTGAGTCCGAAAAACACTTTTTGGGAAAATGGTCTGTGGGTCTGTGTGTATGTGTGTCTGTGAACGATTTTTAGAGAAAACCACCGTAGCAAATCATCTCAAACTTCATATCTCGCCCGCAGGTTACCATGGGACTTCAAAATAAGGGTATGAACAAAATCCACCGAAATTTAACTATAGTTATCATATTGATCAAAACACCAAATATTTTTTTTCTCAAAAACGGCTCTAACGATTTTGATTAAATTGTTTATATTGATAGCTCTCAATAAGACAATTATACCATAAAATTCCCATTTGTGGGAAAATGACGAGAGCAGCACAATAAATTACCAAAACTTTCGACAAAATCGATTTTAGCGCAGTTTTTAGAGAAAACCACCGTACCAAATCAGCTGAAACTTGATGTCTAATCTAAAAGTTACCATGGGACGCAATAATGAGGGTATGGGCAAAATCCACCGAAAGTTAACTATAGTCATCATAGTGATCAAACACCAAATTTTTTTTCTCAAAAACGGCTACAACGATTTTAATTACATTTTTTATGTTGATAGCTCTAAATAAGGCAATGATACTATAAAATTCTCATTCGTGGGAAAATGACGAGAGCAGCACAATAATATATCAAAATTTTCGACCAAAAGCGTTTTTCGCGCAGTTTTTTCCTTATAAACTCCGCTGGAATTCTTGTAGAATGTTGAAAAAAATTGGTATTGTAGTCCAATCCAATACCTAAAGGATGAGTGTTTAAAAACGCTCATGAGATACATGGGGCTCACTCAAGAAATTCCTGAATTTCAACTACTGCCGTTTTGCTTACTACCAGTTCTAACAGTTATTTTCCAATAACTCTGCAAAAGTGATTACTATCCTTTTTTTTTTAAATTGTGTTTACAGCCTCATTAGTTATCTGTGTACAAATCGCTGAATAATGGTCCTGGAATGAGTACGAGCAGCACAATAAATTCCGGAACTGTAAGCGCTACCGCTTGCTGCTGCCGTAAAGCGTTGTTTGACCAAGTTCAAATGAACTGACTGATAAATTAATTGATTAAATAGAATTAGGTATGTACAAAGTGAATTGACGTAGAGCTAAGGAAAGTTGTGTGTTGCAACGCACCAGATATTTTTTTTAGTAGCGTATGTAACGCGTTTTCCTTTTTCGCTCCTTAGAAAAGCGCGGAGGAGCCAAAATGTCCCTGGAAGGAAGGTTTTTCGAACTCCGATTAACATTAAACTGACACGTCGATGCTTTCATTCTGGGCTCAGTAAAAGTTTGGCACCCCCATGCGCTTTTTTTGCGAAAACGATTTGGATTTCACAGGAACTCACACGGTGTCATAACCAAATCCAAACTTCTTGAATATAAACTTTGGTTAAGGTTGCGTCCAACCAAAACAACACGTCGCAAGCTCTCCATATTTCCTCGAATTTTGAGTCTCAACTGGAGATGAACGTCAGATGATTCAAAGGGGCCTAAACATTTTTTCGAACTTTTTCAAATTATTCGTGATCGGATCAATTTAACAAGAATATGTACATAAGTACCTATGTTTTGCCTCCATGAATGAAACAGCATTACTCTCTGCGACGGTATTGACGACTACACTCAAATTACGAAGGCTCGACATTCAGTACATCCCTTCTCTTTCCTTTCACTGTTCATTCTTGCATCGGACCGCATTGAGATTGGACGCGCGATGTGCTTCATGCTCGACATTTGTTCGACTAATATCCTTTCTTCAAGGTCGATAGTAGAGTGGTTCCCTCTTTTCTCCATCACTCACCTCTTTCTAAAGGAACGGCCTTTATATTATACCGGCCAGTTCTTCTCTACCCTTTTCCACCTTTCTCGGATTTGAGATCTTCACAGCTCAAAAGACACCTCAAAAATATATTAATATAGCCATAGAGTCCACATAAGTATCTCCGGGTATCTCAGGATTGTGATTATTCCAAATCCGAGTTCAGTTGCTGAAACGGAGTCGTTTGGAACGAATTCGAGCGTTTGGTTCTTTGCAGGCAACTGATCTGTTCCGCTATTTTTGTTTACTGACAGTAATTTTTCGGGGCAATTTGCAGTTACGTTCGTCGCTTGGCTGACAAGATCGGTCTGGCAAGGGATTGCACGAGGCGTCTGACCACAGCCACGAGTTTGAACAGGAGAGACGGGAGTCAGTATTCGCGAACTCGTTGAACGTTTCAGAAAACGATCTTAAATGAATTATTTCTTAATCGCTACGAAATCATCTCCCCATCATCCCCAAATCGAAAATATCTGTTAAATATAGTTTTGTCTATATATTCCAACTTGGCAGCTTACAATTTTATTATTGTGTATATTAATTATTTATTGGTGGCATTTACTATAACTAGGAAAGTACGTTCCGAGATTCTCGTTGCGAAAATCACGCAACTTCGTAATCGTATGATAGAGATTCACTTCCCACCTAAAACTCTCTCTCTCCAGGAGAAAAGTAATTTTTCTCACGAGATCGTGAGATTTCGACCATTTAATTCGCTTGCATGAAGAAGCAGTAATCGAATTGGAGGAGGATAAGTTGGGTTTAAGTTAAAACACAGTCCAATGATAGGCCGCACACTTCGATCAAATAATCAATAAAGTAAAATTGGAGCCATTAAAAGCAGTCGATTTGGACGATTCGCGTGTAAGTTTGACTCCCTTTTACCAACTAACAACAAGAGTTTACTGATGTGAATCATAGTTTTTCTCTCTGCCCTTTTTCGACTTCTTCGGATTTGAGGCCTCCACAACACAAAACGTAATACCTAACGAATATATTATTAGAAATATGCAGTCCGCAACTACATTACCGTCTATATTTATTTGAATTGAATCACTTGGGAATTGAATTCATGTCGGAACGTGGAATGTTCAATATTGCGTCGCTCCTAACTTTTCCATCTTGAATCGAGTACCGCAACCATTCGGTCATCTAAACCTACAACGGTGCAGTTTCATAGTCAGTGTTCACTGCATCTGACGTAAGAACGTACTTAGTATGTGGTTGTGTCATCTCTTCATCGCATTATACGGAAAAGATTTTAGTGCAAAGCGTGCTGTGATCAGCTCGTTGTTCTAATACGTGCAACACGTCAAGCAAGTAAGTGAAACGGCGGTAGATCTAATTCCGGTATTTCTCGAGTTGCTCCTAATTATCTCATGGGCGTTATTAAACGTTCGTCGTGCAGGCAGTTTATTGGACTACAAGTTAACTTTTTTCGGGAACTGCTAGTACCATATGGGCGGGATTTACGAGGAAAAAACTGCGCGGAAACTCTTCGACATTTTCGATAATTCATTGTGCCGCTCTATCATTTTCTCACGGACGTAAATATGGTACGGTCGTAAGGCTAGTAACTGTCCATACAGGGAATTTAATCAAAACCGTTTGAGCCAGTTTTGTAACGAAACAATAAATGGTGTTTTAATCACTATGATGAGTAGTGTTAATCACTATACCGTAGTACCTTTTCACCAACTCTGTTCATACACCAATATTGGCATCCCAAGATGATTTGAAAACTAAATACCAAAGTCGAGCCGCTTTGGTTTATTACTCATTCTGAATAATACACCTATGTTTTAGATCAGGGCAATTTTTTTACAACCCACATTTTTTTTATACATAGGGGTTCCGAATCTGCAATGTTCGTCCGCCGTCAGGGCCATTTGAGCCTATAACGTGGTCTGATAAATCCGTTCTTTCGCAAAAACATTCCCTTCGGTATCTACTTGTGCCCACCCCCTCGGAAATCCGATCGGGCGATGTCCATGGTTGTCATGGGCAAAAAATGGTTTAAAAAGATTAATAAAAACGCAATTTTGGCAGTATTATTACAAATACGTCGTGTTCAGTATCGTTTTCTAGATATGTTTAGATGCTGGGTTGAATGAAATGGGTCTCGGAGATGTGAGACTACGTCAAGCTGTGCAGGAGAATGCGTAATAATTTTCAGCGTTTTTCTCAATTGCGTTCAAACGGACTCACCGACTTTTTATCGGAAAACACGAAACATTTTTCTCAGCCGACTAAGTTACATTCCTTCCTACTACTGAGAGCTATGGAAAGTGACAATAACGGTAACGTTAGTCTCCTGCTTCTATTGCCAAAATCACCTTGCGCTCGATCCACTGAGTGGTATCTTCTACTCACTGTCTCGTGGCTCCGTTCTGAAAGAGAATATAAATGAGTCCCATTTACTTCACGTGAAGGCTCTCAAGTTGTGTACTCCATCAAGAAGCCATCTTCAATGAATGCTAGAAACTGTCGGGGCTTTTGAGACGCCGCGGTTATCGAGACTGGTGGATGAGCTCGAGAAAGGTGATCAGTTCTACAAATACTACTAAATTCCAGCTGATGTAAAACCGTCAAAAAGAGATGTGGTAGTTTTCTACGAATAAACGCACGGAAAGGAATTGAGTTAGTATTTTTACTTTCCTCAAGTCTACGGAGTAGAAAGGAAAGTTACATAATCGGCTGAACAACTTTTTTCGGAGCATTACGTTTTAAGGGCTTTTGAACCTGGCCGGGCTGTCCTGTGAGTCTGTGAACGCAATTGAGAGAAGACGGCTAAACCGAATCGACTCAAATTTGACATTAAGCCTGCAGGTCGTTATGGGATGGTATGAACCGCAGTCTTTCAGGTAGACAATACGGGTATATCAAAGAAAAGTCCCCGCAGTATAAAATTGTTGAAATCCAGAATGTTTCAAGGCAGGCAGAGGCCAAGTACGTCGTGGCATTTCTCATTGGCACCAAAGGAGCGTTCGACAACCTTCCATGGCCAGCGCTCCTGAATGAGCTCAAAGGACGATAAATTCCGGGTTCGATCCTTCGACGAGCCCCTTAGAATGCCTATTTCGAAGCCTTCTTCGGAGCCTCATGAAGACTGACTATGATCCATACTTCTATGTGAAAGACCTGACTGTGCTGATCCTTGCGCAGAGGGATTCGAGCCTATCAAGTTTTAGGAGGTGGCACATGAGGAACCCCTACTCATACTCTAAAAAGGAAAACTGAGCATCGAACTGTCCGTACGTTTTGGGGTTCACAGGGTCCTTCTCGAGTAGCAAGTCAGCTAATTATAGGTAGCAGGTGGTATTCCAACACACATGCCTGGGTTCCCTTAAGGGCACTACCATTGCAAGGTTTCACTTACTGCGTGCAATTAGTAAAGCCACTTGACTAGTAGTGGTGCGGCACTCAGATGAAAATACTGGCCCAATACCAGAGATCTGCATACTTGTGAATCACCTACAATGCAGTAGTCATTGAGGCACTCCAAGTGATCACAAGCCAGTCACTCGTCGTCACGCGTTGGACATTTTTAGGTATCACCGTCCTACATTAAAAAAAAACTACTTGTTAGCACTTGAATGGAGATAGAGGCCTAAAAAACAAAAATAGGGTTTTTGGCCAAACTACTCCCAACGCTTTTCGACAAACTCACAGAATCCTTCTAAATAGTTAATACCTTTATATTGTTCTGAATAAATGTTCCTCTGATAGTCCATTGAACAGACAGAAAAATGAAAATGCGTCGAAAATAACGTTCCGTGTAACTGCGTCACTGGATCTCATCAATGTTATGTAGTGTCTTCTAGCAACCTACACCCACATTTTGTTTTTTGTAACTTTCTGTATCTAACATATCTGTTGACGGAGATTATAAGCCATGATAGCTCGGAAAACGAGATTTTCCCAATGTTAATTGGTCGGGTTTTCCAATTTTCTCAAAAACGGCTCTGAAGATTTCGATCCAACTTACGGAGAACTCTCGGCTAACCAGTACCTACATTTTGTTCTTCATAAATGTTCCTGTAAAAATGCGTTGAACGAAGATATAGCGTCCGTACGTGTAGCAGGTCGTCGAATTACGGGGGTTGTGGAAAGTTGTGTGTTGCTACGTACCAAATATTTTGGCTAAAACGGCTCTAACGATCATCATTTATTTTGTACGGACCAGTTCCTAACAATACGACTGTACCTTATAATTCCCATCTGTGGGAAAATGATGCGTGGAGCACAACAATAAATTACCAACAAATTCGATGAAAGCCGATTTTAGAGCAGTTTTTTTCGTATAAATTGCGTTGTATTGCATTCTCAAAGCCCAATTAACTGACAGCTGTTTCGCTTACAAGCGTTTTTTCACAGCTTTTAGACGATAGTTTCGAAACTGCAAGCAAACACGACCATGCGGCCTCTTCTAAAACGGGTATAACTTTTCTTCTAATTTATTTCTAAGGTCCCACCCGGTGCGTAGCAGTGAATCCGGAAGTTGTAGCCCCAGACAAGGTGCCTGGTGAAACTGTGACGACTGCGGGAGGCTGGGAATAAGAAACAGTCGTACACTCTGTGCAAATTATCGTGTTCACTCACAAGGTACCCGTTTGATTTCAGTTAATTTTCTTGCAGATTTTAAGTTACTCTCAATCGAATGGGCTATTTCGATACACACGAAGAAGGATTTCACAGCTGAAATATTGACTTTGAAGAAGCCATTCGAAAACTAATGAAAACTGAGCCGTATGTATGTTCGTTAGCCATACATAAAGTCAAATAACAATGAGCGACCCGGGATTCAAAGACGTGTGTGTGAAGTAACAAGTATGTTTTGTTCGATTAATTCAATTTACTCCACTTCAATGATGTTTGGCGAGATGGAAACTCCTGATAATCAAAGGCTGCCCCTGAGCAAGCTGAAATCGAGATTTCATCGTGAATCGAGCCCCATGTGGAATAAGTCAACTCTATACGAGTAGAGCCATTTCATTGCAACACGGCTCACATTTTGAAAGATGCCGTTTAGCTGCATCCTTACAACTCAAAGCCGAACAGAAACCGTCGCCCGTGTGCTAACGTAGTAACTGAAAACGGTTGGGCTTCCTGAGGGTCGCTCGTTAGGAGAGTTAAATCTTGTGGGTTTTCATTTACAAATTAAGTTGGTAGCTCCGTGGCCATGTATGAGAAGAAAAAAAACAGTCCTCTTATGTAGAAAGCCTTTCCCGTCTATATTTTGACTCACGAGTGCTTCTATTTGTTGTTTTTTTAATGCAACGGTGGATGCAGGCGATACCCTCACTGTAGCCACCAACGGGCCTACTGTAAGGGCGTCCATGATCCGCAGATCATGGCCCCCCTGCACCACCTCCAGGCCCCACGGCACTGGGCTCACTTGGTGTGACATCACCTATGCGCCCCCACCACCCCCGCACAAAGCGGAGGATATCCGCAAGTTCTGCATTTGCCACCTCTTCGGGGTGAAGAAAGGGCCTCCCAAACACACATCGGCGCGATGCCGCAAGTCCATCGCATACGCACAGCACATGCTCTGCCGTCTCTAGCCCTACCTCGCAGAACCTGCATACCTGTACCTCGCACTTGCCAATATTTGCAAGGTGGTACCTCAGTGGACAGTGACCTGTGAACAGGCCACATATGATCCTCATATCCTTCCTCCCCAGTGCAAGCACACTGTAGTCAGCGATCCCAATGGGATTGCTGCCCTGACTCTCGGCCCAAAGATGCCTGCCCCTGCAAGGCCACCCTGCACTGAGCCATCAGTGTAGTATACCAGGGCCCCAGCTTCGAAAGTGGGAGCTCCCCCTTCCCACCTGGATCGCTCATGAATGAGTATCCGAAAGGGTAGCACGAAGTTAAACCTCGCGGGCATTGAGTCTACCACATGCAGTTCGGGCCCCCCCACCTTCACCTTGTCAAGGATCAAGTGACAGGAACTCCTCCTCCCCCGTATGATCAGACCCAACTCCAACATACGCACAGCCTGGAGGAACGCCATCCTTTTAACATGTATGTGGAGTGGAGCTAAATCTAGCAAGACCTCCAGTGCAGCTGTAGGGCATGTAGTCATACAGCCTGTAATGGCCAGACACGCCCTACGCTGCAGCTTATTTAACTGCAACTGCACTGTTTTGTTTTCCACCCTAGTCCACCAGACCAGGGCTCCATAGGTGACTACAGGCCTAACAACTGCAGTGTACAGCCACAGGATCATCCCAGGCCTCAGCCCCCATGTCTTCCCCACCATTCTTCGAGCTGCCCACATCACCACCGACGCCCGCTGTAAGGCTTTTTTCACGTGTGTCGCCCAAGTGAGCTTTCCATCCAGAAAAACCCCCAGTACTTGATCTCATGCAGGATCTTCAACACTTTGCCACCCAGCCTGAGTTCACGCAGCGCAAGGCTGCGCCTTCTGGTGAACGGGATCAGGCTCGTTTTGTCTGGATTGTCCTTGCCCATTGCACCATCTCTGTAGGGTATTCAGTGCATGCTGCATGCATTCACTGATTACACTCGCGAATTTACCCCTGACTATAATTACCAGGTCATCTGCGTATCCTATTACCTTGTAGCCCTCCTCCTCCAGCAGCTCGAGAAGGGTATCAGCTTACCCGTAACCAGTAACCACAGGAGAGGGGAGAGCACCCCCCCCCTGTGGGCACCCCCTAGCGGGCACCACAGAGAGTGCCCCCCCCCCCCCAACTCCGAAAAGACCACCCTGCTACTCAGCACCTCCTTGGTCCAAGAAATTAGGTTCAGGTTAAGTTAGGATCTACTCCTTTCCTACCAGCCGCAGCCGTAATTGAGGCATAGGACGTATTGTCGAAAGCCCCCCCCCCCCAACATCCAGAAAGCAGCACAGCGCAACCTCTCCGGATCTCAGAGTATCCTCCAGCACTGTCGCCAGTTCCTTCAGAGCAGTCTCAGTGGATCTCCCCCACTGATAGGCATGCTGGGAACTCCGAATGGGATTCTGAGTAAGATAGTACTCCTTTATTGATAGGCACACTATCTTCTCCATTGTTTTCAACACGAAGGACATGAGACTGGTGGAGCGGTAGCCCTTAGCCAGGGTCGAGGAGCCACCCGGCTTTGGTATAAAGACCACCTTCACCTTCCTCCACATAGTGGGTATGTACCCAAGGACATAGCTCACCCTGAAAATCCTCACCAGTATTGGACCCAGAGCCTCCCTACCATGCTGCGGAAGATCCCACCCGCACCTGGCGCCTTGTAAAGTTTAAATGAACCAATTGCCCGTTTAACCTTATTAAGTGTGAACATTTCTCTGGAGGCAGCGGCTAGCAGCGGGTTCCTCGATCGCCCATGACAGGTACCTCCATCAGCGCTCAGCTGATGGTGGTGGCTATCTCCCCGCTGCAGGCTATGAGACCCTGGGAAGTGAGCTGCCAGTAGCTCCTCCAAGGTCTCCTTGCTGCCCCTTGTGTATGTTCCTCCTGCCTTTAGGAGAAAACCGATTTGCTCTTCTCTAGAGATGATCTTCTGAACCTTGGGCATGGTAGACAAGTCGTTCATGCCCCCGCAGAAGTCTCTCCAGGATTTCCTTTTTGCCTGTCTAAGGGCTTTATTGTACGCTGTGAGGGAACCCCTATATGCGTCCCACTCACCATGCTTTTTTTGCTCTGTTAAAGACCTCCTCGTTTCCTTCCGAAGCTTTTTCAGTTCCTTGTTCCACCAAGGAACCTCCCTATTGGATCTTCGGGTTTTCAACTCGCAGCTTTCTTCATACGCCTCTACCATAGCTGCGCAGATCTCCCCTGTCGCTCTTTCCACACCTTCGACAGTTTGCATTTCACAGCTGTAGCTCTCCAAACTGGAGGCCAACACACTGCTGTACAGAACCCAATCCGTGTTCCTGGGGTTCCGATATGTCTCCGTCACACTATTAGGGAACCGCAGCCTGAACCTCACCATCCGGTGGTCAGACATTGAGGTTTCCCAGAGACATGCCAATTTGTTATTTCACTGGCATAGAAGGTACTTGAGACCGTAATGTCCAGCACCTCCCTCCGCCTGCGCGTAACAAAAGTTGGCGTGCTCCCTCCATTAACCACCACCATTTCATTGCATAGTAAGTAGTCAAGAAGGGTCTCACCTCTTTCATTTGTGTCTGTGCTGCCCCATGCCATGTTATGTGCATTGGCGTCGCACCCGACAATCAACTGAAGACCTTCCCTTCTGCAGTAATGGATCAGTTGCTGCATCATCAGCGGGGGGACCTCAGCGTCATCGCCTAGGAAGTAGGCTGATGCCACTACTGTCCTCGTCCGGAGTCCATTACTGTCTTGAGTTTCCAGCATTACCGCCACCAAATCCCTGTGACAGAACTCGGGAATTTTTAGAATATGCAAGTTGTGTCTTCCCAAAACAGCCGCCGTAGGACGACCTTCTGTGCCACAGTAGACCAACTTACATGTACTAGCAGGTATCCCTTTTACGTCACTGCTGTCTGCCCAAGGCTCCTGCAGTAGAGCCACATCACAGCCCCCCCAGACAAAGTCCTGCACATCACTGCCGTTGCTGCTTTGGCCGTGTGCAGGTTGATCTGGAGGAAGCCAACGTGATCCACGCTCATCGTCGCCCACGCCGACCCCCCAACCCCCGTGGAACCTTACGTCCTTGCGGAGCGCCCGAGTGCTTCTATGGTCCTTCAAAAAAAAAAAAAACTCGGTGCAGTATTGTGTGTTGTAATGTAGTGTGATTTAATTAACGAGTGGGGTTTTTTTCGTGAGACGATTCCGTACAACGTTCAACGCTCATCTTTTGAAATACTGTGGTTTGAGTAGGAATGCAGAAATGAGGTGAGTCGTGTCGAGGAAGACTCGTGTGTGTCTCTCGCTTGAATAATTCGGGTAAAGCTTCTTGGATGTGACGAGTACTTGAGCCTCTTAAGTGGACAATTGGAAACCTCCTGTATCGCCTCAAATATATTCTACTTGGTGACTAAGCACTGTGTTACAGGTTAAAATCACTGCTGAGGGGAGCCCTGCCTTGTGTCTTTGATGCTGTGGCGTGAACATTTTGGGTGAAAATGAAGAGGCGGGGATGCTTGGGTTCGAGGAGCTTTCCCGACTTAGCCACTACTGGTCAAGACAACCTCAATACGTTTTGTCGGCGACTACCCTCAGGCAAGAGTAGTTGGTTGCTTGAGGAGGGCCAAGCACTTAGTAGTCAACACATGTGAGAGGCGGCGTTTCAGCCAACACATCCAGTACTCCAACGGCACTACGCTCACATGGTTACGAGCAATTAGTAAGCCACTTGGAGAGTGTATTACTGTGACATCCCTACGTACACGACCATATATCCAGGCATAATTGACTACTGCTCTACTGCCTGGGGTAGCAAACTCACAGTCAATCGAAGAGTTTATTCGCCCAATCCCTGAGAGCTGCGCTCCCGTGCATCACCAAGGCCTATAAGACAGTTTTGACGGGAGCCCTTCAGGCAATCACTGATCAGTTACCCGTTGACTTGGCCATTGAGTGCATTATCGACGAGTGGAGTGTGAAACGGGAGCTTCCCCCACTTCGTGTGGATCTCTCTACAGAATGCAAATGTGCTTTCATTGTTGAATGGGCATTATAGAAATGGCAAATGAGATGGGAATTCTCGTCAAAGGGACTTCCTCAACATCCCTGAACGTATTGAGAGAAAGTGGGTTGAGCCAGACCACTGGACGAGCCAGTTCCTCACGGGACATGGCGACTTCAATGCGCAGCTCCACTTCTTTTCTCTCAAAGACTCACCATCACGTACGTCTTGCGCCTCCAGTGCACAGGAAACAAGGAAACACGTGCTGCACCACTGTAGTTCTTACAGCAGTGAGCGACGGTTGTTGGGAGAGCAGCCAAACCTACCACCATTGATTGCTCTTAAGGAAGCCTAGTTAACCTGGTTAACCGCTCGCCCAGTTTGCGAAGAAGGTCATGGCAAAGAAACGCAGTCACAGTTGATCTGTCCGTTTGAATCTTGCCACCCAAGTCAAAGCAAGATACAGTATTGCGTGGTTGTGGATGATGTTGTTGAAGTTAGGGTTTTGTGTGTTAGAAGAGTACGTTCATGGAGTAGAACGAGATAGAGTAAGAAACAGGGGGGGTGGGGGGAGAAGCGAGAGAACGAAACGAGCGTGTAATCTGTAAAGACAAACTGACTGAAAACAGCTAGAGCTCCAGTATTTATGCCTCTTCTCTGCCTGAATAGTCTCGACGATTTATTATACAGAACTTGGATGAAGAAGAATTTGAAACGAGTAATTAAGAGCGAAAGTTCAATAGTTAGCGAAGGGTGGTGGGGAGCACCTTTACCTCGACTAGTGAGAGAGAACCGAATCCACGAAAGAAATCCGACTTCCCTCAGCGTGCGGTCAGAACCGTAAAATATGTTCCACTTCATTTCGAGTTCAAGACTTCATGGACGATACGTTTTCCACATTCGTGTGTGCCCAAAATCGTCAGAAGGTCATCACTTCCTCTACTTTCAATCTCAAGTGACAAAGCGGGTTTCCGATTAATTAACCAAATAAAGAGGGTAGTTCGGTATATAGTCCTTTATTGTTGTTCAATTTTATTGCTAACCTAGTGATTCATATTAAAGTCACAGCGGTCATGCGGGTAGTTCCTCCTTTGACTTTACGCGCACGTTCTGTGCGAGCTTAGCAACAAACTGCAACTATATCGATGAAGTTCACAGGGTTTATAGGCGTCAGCCTCTAAATGGTCCTATGAATAAACTAGCTCACTGCTCTCCCGTATATCAAGTCAAATGTTGAAGTATCTGGTGCGATTGATCACACACCTCAACACCAAGCGCACGCACCGATTTTTATCGCACAAAGCAATTATTTATTTATTTATTTATTTATAACATATACGGGCAGTGCCTAATTTAACAGTAAAAAATAAAAATAAAAATAAAAATAGGACAATATAAATCACAAAAAATTCAATCGGCAGCAATCCTGAGCCAACAAACGGAGATCACAACAGCCGTAGAATTTTTGACCTACAAGAGAATTTCGACAACAACAGTAGGTCCATCGAATCATCGTGTGACAACCTGTTGAATTCCTCCTGAAAGCGCACCATGGTATTATTGCGGAGATAGTTGGTCGAAGAGGTATAAACATAAAAAGGGTGATGGAGTCTGGTGGTGTATGGAGGGGCGTAGAAGTTTAACTTGGAAAGCAGATACGGACAATCCAGTCGACCCGCTGTCAACCCATGCAAGAGAAGCATGTCCGCCTCACGTCGCCGATTCTCCAAAGAGGACATGCCCTCCCTCATGAGCGCCAGTGCATAGGGAAAGTCCTCCCACCTATCGCCTCTCTAGTAGGGTACATAGCGCAGGAAGTAGCGCTGAACACGCTCCAAAGTATCCTTGGCATTGGTATACCACGGTGACCACACAGGGGATGAAAACTCAAGAGGTGTACGGACAAGGGAAGTGAATAGCAGCTTAAGGGCGTTTGGTTCCTTGAAATTCCTTGTATTTCTTTTGAGAAAGCCCAGTTTTCTCATTGCTTTTAAGCATATTTCACCAATATGGGCCGAAAACGTAAAACCTGCATCGTTCAAAACTTCGAGATCCCGCACCAGGATTTTACGCTGGAGCAACGCCCCTCCTATCGAGTAGTCATGCTGTAGGCTGGATAATCATCGGCTGAAAGTGACCACTGAGCATTTATCAATATTCAGGCTAAGCTCATTCTTCAAACACCATCCATGCAAGGCTGTAAGAGCATTCTGAAGAACCAAACAATCGCTCATTGAATCCACACTCAAAAAAATCTTCATATCATCTGCGAATAACTGATGTTTCACTGTCCCCTCAAACAATTTACTCGCGTCATCAATGAAGATGAGAAATAGTAATAGAATTATAAAATCTACGCACAAATTGGGTGCTCTTGAGGTTCCAGAATTTATTGAGAGGCTACCACTCATGCCAAAATCATTATTGAGTAATCAGCGCATAAGTGATTTATGAGAATGTCACTTTGATTTGTCTGAGAAGGATCGTCTCCACAGTTCCGGAACTATCGTCTAAAAACTGTGAAAAATGCAAACAAGCGAAACGGCAGTGGTATGAACGTTATTAAACTGTCTTCGTGTAGATAGGTAATTAGGCTACCGTACGAACGGAATTTATAGAAAAAAAACTCCACTAAAACGGACTTTCACGGAAATTTTGATAATTTGATGTGCTCCTCGTATAATTTGTGGTGAGAATTTTATTATAAGATCGTGTTATAAGGAACTGATCATACAAACATTTAAATTAAAATCGTTAGAGCCATTTAAAAAAAAGTGTTGTCCTTCCTATTACAATAACTATAGTTAGTTTGATTCAATTTTCCTCATACGCTTATTTTGGCGCATCATAGTGATCTGCACGCTAAACATAGCCGATAGAATGAAATTTCTCGCTAAGTTAATCTGGTGAACCAACGAGCTCAAATCAAAAGTGTCCCTTCACCGATCGAGCTGTTCACCAGATACTATCAGTATATTACAGCCCAAAAGTGGACTTAGTGGAAACTATTAGTTATTTAGACTCATCTCTTGGACTGCATTTTGAATAGAAAGATACAATGTGTAGAAAAACATGTTTTCCTGTTATTTGGTTGCCAGAAGTCGCTGTTGGATATGCCGATTAACCTGTGGCAGCCCTTCATTTTCGCAGATGACGCCGCGGTGTCGGAATCAGATAAGGGGCACCTCCTGATCCGGTGGCATTGAGAAGTGAAAACCTCACATTATACTAGACACTTACTTTCGTCCAGTCTAGGACTTCGTTCGACCCTGCATGAAATGACTCGGAATTCGAATCACCTTCTCGCACTGTAAACTTCGTTTGTTATCACTTAAGATAATTGTAAGTACACACATTTGTTCCGTTGTTCAATTGAATTCTTCGAAGTCTTCAACATGCAAAATTATATAACTACGCATCATGCGATAGAGCGAAGTTCACAAATCGTGGCAAGACGTCGCCGAACAGTGAGTGAGCTCAGAACTAAGTCTTGGATAAAACAATCCCCTTTTCAAATGTTTACGTTTTGTGGGCCAATGAATCCAAATAACCTAATTTTTTATTATCCTATTGGTGACTTTTAGAAGGAGCGAAAATAATGTTACAAATAGGGGTTCAATAGGGAAGGGGGGAGGGGCACTAAAAACGAGGGTTTTTTGCATTTTTCCCTAACACGGCTTAAATCATTCTGATTGAACTTTCAAATTATCTTCTACTGATTGAAAAAACCATAACTTTTCTTCTCTCTAAATATTTCCAAAAAAATTCGGCGAACAGAGATGTAGGCGAGTAAAGCAAAAAAAGTTTTTTTTTCACTTTTCCCAGTCAATACCTATATATTTTTCTCCATTAATGTTCCTCTGACAATCCGTAGAACCGAGTTAACCAAAATGTGTCAAAGATCGTTTTGGTTTATTATTCATTCTGAATAATAACCCTATGTTTTCGGTCACGAAAATATTTTTACAACCCCCCCCCCCCTCAAAATTTGATACTTTACGTTTCAAGACTTGGAGATTCCAAATTTGCAATGTGCGTCCGCCGTCCCCCATCCAGGCTGTTTTGTGCCTTTAACGTGGTGTAAAAAATTCGTTCTCTCGCCCAAAAATCCGATTTGGTATCTAGTTGTGCCCGCCATCTCGGCAATCCAATCGGAGGAAGCCCGTGGTTGTAATGGGCAAAAAACGGTTAAAAAAATTAACGAAACGCAGTAGAACGCGGGAGCTACAGCGTTTCGTCGTTTGAACTCCCTCCCTCCCCGCCAGTCTCATTAAAAAAGCAACCACCCTCGAGGCGAGCGAGCGCGCCACCCGCTCGCTTGCCTCCCAACTCCCCTTTCGCTTCAGAACGGGTGGGTTCGCTTCGAGTGCCCCCGTTCCAATTTCCCCGACAGGGCAAAATCATCAGACGTTTTGTTTCCGTAGTTCCATTGTAGTGAGGACATATTTCGTATGGTTTACTAGTATTTGATGCTGAGTCGAATGGGATGGGGGAGCACTAATACTAGGTCAAGCTGTTCATGAGAATAATAAACCATTGTGTAATAATTTGCAGGGTTTTTTTAACGTTTTCGGAATTTCCAGAGAAAATGCTTAACTGACTGGTTGATCTAACAGAGCGTTTTTCAACAACCTATAGCAACATTTCGTTATCCTAAAATATTCATGCAGCTATAAGTTGAAGCGAACAGATCGAAAAAATAAGGGATTTCCCGAACATCAAACCGTCGCTTTTCTGATTCTTTTCAAAAACGGCTCGAACAGTTTTAATCAAACTTACGAGGTGCTTTCAGTTAACTAGTATCCGCATTTCATTCGGCACGCATGTTAGTTCGTACGTCAAGGACTGCAATACCCTGGTTTCTACTCTCATACGTTGGTATCATCCCAACGATTTTGTAAACTATCACAAGTGACGCTCCAAACAACTCTCTTCGCCTGTTCGCCAATTCGATGACGTGGTGTACGCACAAGTACGTTCAACTTATTTCTACAGAAACTTTAACGCAGAACAATATGTAGGTAATAATTAGTTGGGAGTAAGATGTTAGAGACGATTTGAACAAAAAAATGTTGATGCTCAAAACATTTCATTTTCTGTTGTTCATCTCCACCGTTCAATGGATTGTCAAAGAAAGGTTTATGGGGAAAATATACAGACGTTGATCCTATGAACTTTATCTAATTGGTTTAGAGCCGTTTTTTGCAATCAATTAAATAACGAAGAAGTTCTTTAGAGGTATATTTCTCATCATGACAGTTTCACAGCATTGTTCACGGAGACAAAATACAGTATATGGTTTGTTTAATTTATGGTATTTCTTTCAGTGGATTACCGTACTTTCTGGTACATTTTTCCAACTCACAGCGACTAGTCCTCAACCCCCTAACCTCAGGCACCTTGAGACCCGTGCTGGGGATTATAGCAATCATATTCACTATTCAACTATGATTTCAGCAATCATAGTTGATGGCGCACGCGTGGGTTTTGTTATACGGCAGACTACTCAACCGGCCGCAGGGGACTGGGGACTGGGATTTCCTCCGAAGGCAGTACAACAGAAGGGATGGATTTCAACGCGATATATATTGTAATCAGAAGTGTGTTTTCTTTCCATGTATAGAAAAGGATCATAATCTCAAATTAGAAGAAAAACGAGCTCAGTTCACTGCAGAAATACACACACGACTCTTTGGGTAGCAGAGAGTAAAGTGAGAGGCCAGCAGGTTCGATTGGGAACAAGTACATTAAATTGTAGGAGACAGTCCTACGACCCGGAATCTATTTTCTAGTTCCTTGCTGACCAATCCGTCCCCAGCTGACCACCATAACGACAAGTGACCAGCAAAACTCCTGCTACTCTATACCAACATTGAGGCTCTCGGAGCAAACCCGAGTTGACCGATTTCTGAGTTGAATAATCAGATAGGAATGAGTTTCAAAGGAGGATATCGTGTGAGACAGGAATAGAGCTCCTATTCCGCCGTGTCAAAATGCAATGGCAAGCGCTGCGATAGAGGCCTATCATATCTCTTTAAAAACCTTAATCTGTAACGTGGAACCCGCGGAGCAAGAAAACGCCCGGTTTCCCCTCACGAAACAAATGCGAACTTTTTATTCTTGAAACTTTACAATAGTGCTAATCATTATTCACAGTAGAGGGGCAGGACCTCCACGAAAGCGTCAAAGTTGGGTCAATATTGGAATCGTAATTAACAAGTTTTGAGTTTTGTTATTCATCTCAGGAGTCGTCGTGAGACAGAATGAATAAATAAACTCGACACGGATGGCCCTTAGAGTAGCGTTTCAAATTGCAAACAGACTTGTGAAACGAGTACAGTATACGGTTCACGTTCAAATGGATATTTCAAGAAGGCGCTGCAGATACATTTTATCCGAAAGACGATACTTCTCTCGCTCGTTGGAAAAACAAGGTAAAACTTATCTCAGCACAATATGAGAGAACCGAGCGAGAACTTACGTTGTTTTGTCGACATCTCACTCAGTGTTTCAACAACTTACAATGAACGTCTCTGTTCCGAAACAGAAAAAAAAAACTTGCTGCCCTTAATTACATTGCGGTAATTCTGCAAATTAACCGTTTGACGGAGAAGGTGGAATTGCCTTTTCTCATGTTTCATTAGAAATGGGGACATATTATTACTTTTTGTATCCCTATGTTCAGTTCAACAGGCAGAATCCATAACACGAAGCGAGAGAAATGTTCAAGGCGTGTCTACGTAGTACCAATTCTTGAAGACCTTATGCCACCAAAGTCTACCTTGTAAAAATCGCCAAAGTACTAAAACCTCTTACTTTGACGATAATTAGCTTACACAAATAATGAACAGTAAATTGAAAAGCAGCTAGGTTTGAAGTGTAACGAACGTACTTAAAAACAAAATATTTACGTTTAAAAATCCCAATCGAAAGATGAAAAATTGTTCATTCAGAAGTGAGCGGGTGAAATTAACACGGTCTATTTACATGAAAGGACGTCCGAATTAACTTTACTATTATTGAATGACAAATGTCTATATAAAATAAATGAAGTCAAATTAAGAGAGTAAAAAGGATATTTTCCGAATGTTCAGGAGAAAAAAGTAGAAAACAAATCGGAACGGAGTACCGGGTCGACGAATGAAAGTAGACGAAAGTTTTTCTTCGACGATCGAGGAAATTCAGGGTTGAGGGGATGTGCGCCTAGGATAGTGAAATATCCTGATAAGACTCCGTACACAAAGGAATGGAGCGGGCGAACAAACGAGTCGGCAGAGAAAGGGCGAACGAATGGGATGGCGAACTGGTCGGCTGCAGAGATGTTGGCCATGCCTTGTCGCGGCTCACGTACGTAAAAAGCGAAGAATGCACCACACTTCACCAACCACTAGACTTACTTACCCAGTGTCGAGTAAACAAAAAGAGAAAATTGTATTCAATTCCCGAGCAAATAATGCTACGTATTTTGGGTGAGGTAGATTGAAACGCGCACAAATACGAACATTAGTTTATGAAAAGGTTAGAAGTACGATAACAACGGGAGAACAATGGCATCCAAATAAGAAAACGATACGTGGAATGGTCGAGTGACTAAATCAACTAACTGATGAGGGCGGCTTGAACGAGACCATCGCCGGGCATTTCTTTTAGCAGAGTGAATGTTGCTCCTCGCCGCGAACGAAAGGGCCTTGGCGATCCCAAAGGCCCAGGAGGTTCTTAGAAACATCTGGAAGGTTTTCAAAATATGTTACAGTGGAAAATAACCGCCAGTGGATAATTACATTCCCACCCTGGATGTGACAGGAACGATCAGCATTGATCGAAGATACAAACAGACTAAACTTGAAAGTCCGACGATCAGCTTTGGGGCAATTGATTGAAAGGAAGTTGAGAATTGGACATATTCAACACGTTACACAAAGTTTCAATAATCTGGAAACATTATCACTCGGAATGAAAGAATGTAAAGACCCAGTGAGCAGCTTGCGTGCACTTTTCAAGTTATGATTGAATACTTGCTGGCACAACGAATAACCTACTAGCGATTGAGAAACCACCAGTATTCGAGAGCTTAGAGATCTCATCAAGAAATACGTGGTGCGACGCATACCACACTTTCCGCCATTACCATTAACTTTATACGAAGGTAGCTCTACGTTCTACATAGAAACTGGTGGCGATTAATGTTCAGAAATCTATTGAGTTGCTCCTACTCATGCCATTATTAGTTATAAGTGCACAGTAAATTCATGAGGCTGTCAACATTTGCCAGTTTGGCATCGTGGGTAGAGGCCGCAGGGTAAGGTACTCTCCCCAACCACCATTTAAACCCTCGATTACACTTGTCAACATTTTCCAGCGACCATTCTGGCCTTAAGCATTGTTTGACACAAACATGGTACCACGGGAATGCACGGCACGCGGCCATGCGCCCGTGGATTATGGGTTAGGGCCACAATAGGTGGCTGCCTCCGCAAGGCAAGGTAGGTAGCAACGCACTATCCAATTCCTACCCAGGGAAAGGCTTGAAAAAGCTGGAAAATGCGCTTGCCCTGCGGACATCGTGGTGGTCGTGAGGTTGCTGAAAGGTAGTTCGTCCATCCCAATTTATTATGAAGCTGCGGGGTCCGAGGGAGGTGGAGGCCATACTCCCCCAGAAATCCCCAAAAGCAGGATCGCAACTGTCAACTTTTTTTCTTTTTTTTTCTGAGAAAGATCGTGTTAACCGATCTGTAAGTGTAATGTGGTGGTGGGAATCAGAGCATTTCTGGAGATGCTTCTATTTATCTTATGAGCTTTCTTACTCGTTCATCGTATAGGTAGCTTATAGGAACCCAACAGAAAATGTGAGAAAATTACGAAGAAAAAACTGCAAATTTATGAATAAGTTTTATAGAAAATACTGCGCAAAAATCAAATTTACCGTTAAATTGAGGTGTTTATGTGGGCGCGATCAAAATATGTGGCCATAGAAAATCCTGGAAATTGATCATCATAGATGACCGCGAAAGGAGACCTACCACCTTCTCCCCAGACAGGTGAGAAAACTCGAGCCCCCCAAAGGTCAATTGCTACACAGCTGAGCAGGCTATTGTCGTGCTATGATATTAAGATACCTAACGTTCAACTGAATTTCAGAGGAAATAAACGCATTGTAAGTGTACAGACCTTTCCTGCTTGCTGGACAATTCTGAGATGGTGCGGATATTATAAGCTCAAACATTCGGCTTGCTTGATAAATTCCTGAAGTATTCAAACACGAACACGAAATACCACGCCCTCAAGGAGGCGGCTTCTACGGTCCACAAGCCGAGCCTTTTCTTTTTATTCTCATGAATTTCCTTTGGTTATTGAGCCAGGCCGATCCCTCAATATATGATAAAAGAATTATTTTCATGTAGTGAGGGGCCAAAATCCATAGCCAAAATCCACTTCAGTAGATTGGTCCTCAAGCCAGCGAACGGTTTTCAACTCAGGTATATTGTCAAGAGATAAAAATAATCTTACGTGAATGATCACGACATTTTCTTGATCTACCTATTCAGCTACAGAAAAAGCTAAGCACTTCTCGAAAGCTAAGCACGAAAGACTGGGGAACGTTAACTTTGGGTGAAATAAAACTTCATCGCGCCCGAGAAATAAAGGAAAAACGAAACTGACACGTACCACGCGTAGAGTGGCTTCTATTTATTTCATTATTGAATATTATTATTTATTGATATTGAAAAATCATTGGGTGAGGCTGGTCTACAAAGCAAGGGATCTACGAAGCGAAACGTCTCATATATCCAGAAACGGGAAACGGTAAGTGGTTTAAAGGTAGAAAACATCGATGAAATAGAAACTTCTATGTTGCCGACTAAACATGAACAGTGATCTCATCGTCGACTCTTTTATTTGCCTCGTATTCGCTACAGAAGGCTCAGGCCTCGACGTCCTTGCACGTGTACGTCAACTCAATCCTTCCACGTGTTCGCCTCACATCATCTTCCCGTCCTTCAGGCGATTTCTTCATTACGATTCCTGGACTCTTCTTCACAACTTGGCACCAGAAGCCGTACGTGCTTATTATTGCTTTCCTCCTCTTGAAGACAATGATCTTATTACAATCGGCCGAAATGAGTTAAATTTACGTCTGATGTTGATCCTCTACGTAAGTAAAAATTGGTTCTATTTTTTAACTCGTTTGAAAAATTGTTGAAGCTTGAAGCAAACCACACATGTTCAATTAGGTTTCTTATTTCATCGTTTTGCTTTCAGAGGGAGCGGATTGTGGATTTATTTTGGTATCATACAATCCATTTTCACCACCGGCTGTTCAGTTGCGCCGTCAAGAGTTTTTCTATGACCTGTTCAATATTCCAGTTCCTGTATCGACGCGAGCAATAATATTTATTTTTGTGTTATTCATTTGTTTCAATACAAGGAGAACGTTCGTTTTGGAGTCAAGAGCTCAAAACTTGGATGTGACGTAGTTAGCCGCGTCCATCTCAGAACACCATCACAACCTCATTCCCGTTTTATGTTCCCTGCCCACGCGACACGGCTAGACCGATTTTTTTACTTTCCAAAATTTAAAAAGCTTCTTATTTTCTACTGGCGAATTGTTCGGTTATACTTTCCTGGCCATAGCCTTCAAGAAAATCTTTGGGAATTACTATTTTAAACCAATCCAGAAGAATAACCTTGTTTGAGATCTTACATCTCACCAGAGAAGCGCAACTTCGATTGGTATTGCCAGGTGGACTCTAAAATATACGACAATGGACAATCCGCAATAATTTGTACGAATTGGAGGAATAATAAAACGTACAGAAGGCCTGACGGATCAGTGATGGGTGGCCTATTATGGGCAGGAGTTTATTGGACCGTCAGAGAGCTATATAATACGTTTGATCGTGGTCAAACTCAGTCACTAAGCGGCTGTAACTGTTCCGCTATGGCCATGATAACGAGATTCTACGCACCAGGAGATTGTAGGAATAGCACGAATTGCTTGGGAATAGGATGAATTCACGGTAGATTGGTACCTGGGGACACGAACACAATCTCGAACCACTCATCTGCACAACCAATGTACAGTGTAGCAAACGGAATTCGTTCCACACAGCTTTCGAGTCAAAACACGATGAGAAAAAACGATTCTCGATCTCGTCCTCTCACGTTTGAAGATAAAACCCCCGTTCTTTGATGAAAAATGAAATAAATGATATTACTAAAAGGCTATCCCTAGAGCGCTGCATTTAGAAATTCAACGGGAACGGCATTCAGATGAAAGAGGAGACGTCGTTTTATACTCCCAACGGAAACACGACGGAAAAGAGGAGGCCGATGAAGCAGGAAGTTCTGAGCTTTTCGATTATCATCTCGGAAAACCCATTCAAAAGCCGCCTTGGAACAGTTCGCCTGGTAACTAATAGGAAATACACCGAGTTTATCAAAATAACCGACGAAACCCACGAGGACATTTCCAGCGCCCTCAGGGCTAGTGTATTTAGCTTTGGTCAAAAAAACAAATAGAAAGCCAACGATCTTCACGGTCGACGACACGAGTTCTGGAGCTCACAGTCAAAGGAGTAAGCCGGGAATTATACAATTCATCCGACTGCTCATTCACCAGGTGAATTCGAAAACGAGGGTGCCTTTTCTATTTAGAAGTCTGTTTTTTATTCGATAAAAACCGCAGAGAGCACCATTCTTGCTATCTACATTTGCTACATCTCACAGAGCCAATCGTACGCTCCAGAGCTATCACAACTCATGACAGTAGCCATAATCCCGCTAACACCAACGGGAATGTTCGTCATAACATTATTTCACCTGATCTCAATGATATTTATCAGGAAGTCAATTCTACACAGTAGTACAACAATTCACGCCAACCAACCGAATAATTTGAGTACCCTCTAGATGAAAAACCCAGTTTACCGAAGAGTTTAGGGAAATGCAAAGGCTAAAATGAAGCGTGTAAACATCAAACCTTTGTGCTGAATGTATTTTCATCATACTAACTTTACCTTTAGGATCCCTGAACATGTGAGTGCTGCTTCCGTGACACCAATAAATCGAGTTATTCAAAGGTTTCTTAAAACGTAGTCAAATGTTAAAAACTCACCAAATGATTTTCGATCCGACGAGATCGTCATGACACAAACTATCGCACCACGTCACGTCTACCAATTAGCTGCCCGTAACCATTATGTGTCGAGTTGCAAATCACTTTGACTTACCTGAGAAACAATAACAAGAACTTGTAAGTACAAATTTCGGTGACATATTGATTTTTCTAATTATCTAACAAGATGGATAAATATCAACACAGCTTGCACACATACATGGCATACAGTACCATAAATTACGACACTATCATGAAAATCCGGCTCAGTTTTCAGCCTAAAAATTAGAAATATTTCCACACACGAAAACTAACGAGCTCACAAAAGCTGCCATCTGTTGAGATTGTACACGTTCAGGGTTAAAGAGGTTGAAGGAATTACGTGGTGAGGATCTAGAGTACAGCTTCTCGATGTTCAGGGTTAGAGTTAGTGGAAAGAGGTAAGTTGAGGCGAAAGGTTGAAAGTTAAAACCACAAAGAGTGCGAGAGTTTTTTTAATAGAGATAATTTACAAAGTTAATATTCGTCGTGGAAAACTAAAGTTATACCGTCTTTTCACAAATTAACTCAGAATCCCGCTCTTGGGGAGATAATTGATCTGTCTCAGATAATTTCCACCATTCAAGTCCACTTGTCAGTATTAAGTTTCCCTGTAGTCCAGAATGTGTCGAGGGCGGATTGAATCCTTCGCTAGCTATTGACTTGATTGTTTAAATTTACTATTACGAATCTCCTAATCGATTATTGCAGGCACTCAGTAGACGTTGAGAGGTAGACATCCGTATCGCATAGTTATTTCTAACCAATGGAGGTGAGTGAACCACTTTCCTTTGAAAATTGTTATTATGGTGCTGCTCTAGAAGACGAAACGCGGGCAGGTCTTCCAAAATCGAAGGGCACACAATCAAATCGAACGAATTAGAACAGATTAATATTTTGTTATCCAATGACGTGGAATCTTCGCTTAGAAAAAATTGCAACTGATTTGTGCGGATGTCCAGACATTTATTTTATTCTACCACATAGTCGCGGAACGATAGACATCGACCGAGAATTACAGCTAAGTATTTACACGTTGGGGCAGTTGGAATGATTTCACTACTGCACATCAAGGGAGAATCAGTGTGATTTCGCTTACAAATGAACGTTACTATTTTGCATTTGGCTGCACTCATTTTCAGTCTACACCGCTTAGACCGCTCACTGACGTCTGCAAAATGTTCGGAGAATCTGGAGGCAAAGGCATGTCAGGGCAAGAGAAAATGTGGGCTGGTCCTTATAGTTCTCCGAACTGAAAATATAAAATATAAATGCGATTCAACTGTTTCTATATAAACGCTGGAGCACACATATGAGATTCTCCTCGAATATAGCTCCTTTAAGCAGTGGTTACTAACCATAACCGAAATGAACGTTTCTGATGCGTTGATTAAAACCTTCAACATGTTTTCTCTTAATGAGACCTGTGTCATCCGCAAACATGTACTTCTTCGTTGTCTGGTAGACTGATAATAATATAAATCAAGAACGAAAGAAGATTTGAAAGGTAGCTTTGTACCACAAAGAAACCGTTCTGAGTTTCTGCACCCTAATTATCAACAACACGAGCAACTTGCCTTTGATCCCGTAAATAGCTTTTGACCCATCCCAACCGACTCTGCACATTCAACTCAACAGTCCCTCAACGAGCAGGTCTTCGTTCATTTTGTCGAAAAATCTCCAAGTCACTTAACACGCTCAGTGCGATTCGCTCAAGCGCAATCATTTTGCTTATAACCTACGTTCAACGGACTGTCACAAGAACATTTACGAAGAACAATAAATAGATATTGAATCGTTGACATCTAGTGAGTTTGGCAATATCGTTGTAGCCCTATAGCCAAAAGTAAAAAAAAACCCTATTTTTGCTTAGGTTTATTAGTAAAAGACAAATTGAATGTTTGATCAAATTCATTGGAAACATGTTAGAGACGAAATGCGAAAAAACCCTTGTTTCTGGTACATTTCGTTTCCTCTTCTCATCAAAGAAAATCGCTCATCAACTCATTTCCACGCTATAGTTAGTATCGTACCGACGTTGCTCATATCATATCATTTGGTTCAGCCGTCATCGAAGATATTTATTTTACGAAGCTCATTGTGGTCTATTAAAACCCGCTGAAAATTATTACGTTACTACCTGCTATCGTCTTCCACAGCATGATTGGGACCGATTCTATTCAACATCTCCTTTTCCAGTCAATATTGCGTCACAACTTCCTGGTTACCCAACTTGATCCAGTTTCACATCTCCGAGATCAATCCCATTTCAATCAGCCTCGATAAATACTCGTAAACTACACGAAACATGATCAGACGAGCTGAACAGTGAAAATTGGCATTTTCTAGGCAACTCCAGGTAATTGGCGCGACGTGACAATTTGACATGGCGATAGTCACGGCCGCGTGGTTCTCGAGGTAGTTGGAGGGAGAAACTATATCTTCAAGTAGTCGAATTTGCCTCACTGCAAAATAACGGGCCGACTCAGCTTCAAAAAATACCGAAGGAACTGTACCAAACGCGACGTAATTGCAATGAAACAGCCCAAATTTGGTTTTTGGCCAACTACACTCATAGGTTTCGTCCAACTGGATTGACGACAGCTAAATCTCTGCGGGCTCGATTGGAATATGCGGTGACTCACTAATCTTAAAAGGAATTCTCGTGCGAAATAATTTGACCGAGCTAGAGGCAAAACATGGACAGCCAGTGGACATAGCGGATCTAGAATCCCCATGCCTTGAAAGTATTAATTGTGTGTGTGTGTGTCCTGAATAAAAAACCAAAAACAGAAAAATTAAAATTGATGAAATTTGGAGACAGCCGAGACTACCCTGCGCCATCACTAGGGGCAGAACGATTGAGTGAGGGGAGGACATACAAGGGCCATTTCTTGAAGTGGAGTTGTTTGAAGAAAAATAAATTTACAAATTGAAGCCGGTTACATAAATTTTGTTCCTACTTCGTAGAGCTAAGGAGAGTGTAAAGTGTTATAGAACTACAAATTAAAAGAACGTTCGAATGCTGTAGTGTTTCCTAATATGTCTGGATGTTTATGAATACACGAAGTATGACATTGATTCATTTTTGTAACTCCTACGATCAATCGCATCGCACACACCAACTTGCAACTTTCATATAGTAACTTAGCTCTGCAGCCTCACAAAACAACCAGCCAGTCTTGTAACTGACGAGTTCTGGGGATCACTCCTTTCTTTCACTGGACGCTCGCAACATCACGATTATTTGTAACACCAATTTTTAATTCTCCACAGTTCGTAGTTTTCAGGGTTTCGTAAAAACGCCAACTTGAGCGACGGTTGGCTGCTCCAGTTCCTGCGGCGTTACTCGACCCCGCGGAGGGCTGTCACCCATTGTTTTCTCTTGGTCCGGGTTTCGAGAGAAAAAGAAAGCTGAAAGATTACGTAATCCTGTTGCAGAAATCTCCCTTGGCAAGCATTTATGCATCAGCCTCCAGTTACAGGTCAGCAGGTCGGTAGATGGTAAAACACGAAGTATGTACTTTCTATTCAAGTCCCACCATGGGTTACCGAATTGACTTCTGCCACTCACATTGATTCCCTCCTACTTCTGGCGAATAAATATCATCGTCAATCAGTCAATTTTCCTTTTCTTCCTAATACTGATGAATTTTCATTGCTATCCCCCACAACTCGAAATCACGCGTTGAGCTTGTGTTGCAACATACACTCGACCCAAAGGCCTCACGAGGCACGGATGGAATTAGCAAATGATCGAGCGCGTTCATTTTTGATAGGAAATATGATGATGAATGGGACATCATTAGCGAGCACCGGATCGGTTGGTGGAATTGGAGGGAACTTGTCATAATCCATCGTTAATGATTACCGGATTTCCTTACCTCATTCAAACGACCAAACGGAATTAGTCGACCTCTTTTCACAGAAATATACGGTGAAACCAAACCTTCATTTTCCGAAGATTCCCTGGTTTGATCGCATTTTCAAATTAGGAGCATTGGCCGGAACGTATCACAAACAGCTGAATGGTATTCCTTGAAGAGCTCAAACTATACAAGCGCTCAATCATGGATAAGGTTCCTGAAAGCCCTCACGCAAAATTCACGGGTATTTTAAATTGGTCCGGTCTCATAACAAAACAAAAAAATAATCGAAAAGGTTATTAAAAGGTTAACGTGTGATTGTTTACAAAATCAAAAGACCTAAAAACAAGGGATAATTCCAGAAACATACGGACTGTGACCATTCGACCAACCTAAACAACACACACAACATCGAACGAGAAAATTGGTCAGAAAAATGATATTGAGAAATAACTAAAATTACTGGTAATGAACCAGACCAACAAATTCCAACTGCTACAACGAAACAAACGTAGACAATTGACAAAACTGTTGCTCCAAAAAGAATACAGTAAAAAGAGGAATAAAATATCTGGTGCGTAGCAACACACTACTTTCCGCCACCCCCGTAATTTCGAACACCAGCTACATAGGCGGGCGCTATATCTTCGTTCAACGCATTTTTACAGGAACATTTATGAAGAACAAAATGTAGAGACTAGTTAGCTGAGAGTGCTCCGTAAGTTTGATCGAAATCGTTAGAGCCGTTTTTGAGACAATTGGAATACCGATAAATTAATATTCGACAAATCTCCTTTTCTGAGTTAACTTGGCTTATATCTACATTCAACATATATATACAGAAATAATTATGGAGAACAAAATGTTGGTATGGGTGACTAAAAGACACCCCAATAGGATTTATCACATCTGGTGAAAAAGTTACCGGGGAATTTACGGAAATGTTAGAAAAAACGTTATTTTTGATACATTTTGATTTTTATCTCTGTTCAATGGACCGTCACAGGAACATTTATTGAGAACAATATGTAGGTATTGACTATTCAAAAACATCTTGAAAGTTTGGTGACAATCGTTGAAGCTGTTTTGCCAAAAAGCGTAAAAAACAGATTTTTGGTTCATAGGCCTATATCTCCGTTCGCCGTATTTTCATGGAGATATGTATGGAGAAGAAAAGTTAGGTAGTGATCAGTAAAAAATAATTTGAAAGTTTAATCAAAATCGTTAGAGCCGTTTTCGAGAAAAATGCGAAAAACACTGGTTTTTGGTACATTTTCGTCCCCCCCCCCCTTCCCATCGGCCGAAATCGTCCATAACCTTATTTTGGTGTCTACAAAAAATAACGAACAAAACAAAAAAAACCAGCTCAATCGGATCAGCCGTTCTCCCGCAAATCGAACTACAGACACACACACACACACACGGACCACGCGCCGAAATTAGGTTTTTTAGACTCAGTAGGGTCTGAAACGTAAAGATCTGAAGAAAACCCAAATTTTTTTTGGGCCGATTACTATACTTTCCTTTCCTTCGGGTAGCGGAAAGTAAAAAGTAAGCTTCACATAGAAACTGAAAACAACCATAAATTTCAAAAACAACACCAACTGTTTGTGTAGCAGCAGCGACAACAATAGCCTTAGTTTTGCCTCGTCCTCTTCTTACATTACGTGCAATAATTCGTAAGTTCTGCAAGCAATGCGGACTCTATTAACTTCAAGTTCAACACCCAACACCCATTCATGAAGAATAATCAACTTCTTATATGGCTATTCCTGACCAATTATTTTTACTGGTGCAGTAATGAATAGCATCCCTTGAGTAGGGCCTAGTTGATGGGCGGAAACCAATGATGGTCTAAAAAGAAGACTAGTATAGGAAACCTTTACGTATAACGCAATATTGAAAAAGGGAAAACAGTGAACGAAGGGAGCTGAGAGAAAACGCTTGAAAGGCGAGCGTTAACACGGTGAGGGAGCATTTTTCATGTTTCAGAGGAATTGATTGCACGTTGACTTCGTGAATCCGGTTTCAGCCCATCTAACTTTGTGTTTAACTTCGAAATACTTTTTTCAGGCTGAAGGCTGACGAATCCCGAGTGAGCTTTGTGTACAACTGATGAAAAACTAAACTACCCGACGAGTCAGTACCCGAACTTTCCCCTGAAAACCCACGTTTTTCTTATAAAACGTTGTTTTCTCCCTGGCATTGCAAAACTTCTTCGATTACGATTTGGAGAGCTAATATTTTGGCTTAAAGGCGAAATCAATTACAAATCGGGGTTTGAAAAAAAAGCGAAGATTCCTACGACTCGACAAATTGTCCTTTTCAAGTTCATCTTGCACGCGTTTTGCTGCATTCGAAAAATGGGGGTTTACGTCAGGTGCGACGCTTTATCCTTTCCAACGGGATAACCAGATTCGAATTTGCTTGTAAATCAAGGGCGCTCTAGCCATTTTAGCGTGATCGAGTCGAGAGAAAATACGAAAGACTGTCCAAAACTGGGATTTTGGGCACGATAAAACCTTACAGGGCAGCTTCGATCAGGAATCAGCTGTAGAATTGGTTTCTGGCAAGTAACAGTAACCGAATTCAATGCCTGCACATATCGCCAGTTTTGATGTCGTTAACTGCTATATCGACGTCAGTACGTCTTCCTGATGATAGGTTTCCCCCATGTCAGTTATTAATTTAATTATTTTAATCAGAAGAAGGTATTTGTTGGTCGTCTTCTTGACAGCACGTTTATGTAGATCATGAAAACTCGTCAAAGAAGAGGAATAACTTTTAACCCAACGTTTCAGTTAGAAACCATCATCCAGACTGTACCAACACAAAACAAGTACACTTGAATGATAAATTGTGATGTAAAAATGACTGACTGTTTGTAATGCGTCAGATGCACCATAAGCTATTTACCTCAAACTATGGATATGGTGGAGGTGCATTCAATTGTTGTCGTTTCAATTGGTTTCCTATTAGTTGTCAGTACTGACTACAACCTCAGCAGTTAACATCTAGAACTAAAAATACAATAACAATGGAACCAAATAAATAACTAAAATTGACAGAACTTTTTTTAAGGGTTAGATAAGGCTGTACATTTCTAACATGGCAAGTATAGAAGAGGTGGTGTAGGTGTGTATGATGAAAATTAGTTTGCGGGTTGTTTCGAGCAAATATAATTAATTAGAAGAGATGAAAAACTCGACGGTACTATCTATTGTCTATTGTGTATCTATTGTTGTCTATCTATTGCACATCCCCCCCCTACTTTAATTATATGCATCAATAACGTTTGCCTTGGCCGAAAGCTCTGTTTACTGATTGTTTATATCTATGTATCATTAGGCTTACTGACCTGTCTGAGGCATGAGCTGCAAATTCCCCATCATTCTCCTTACTTTTCACCTGGAGAAATTTGTCAATGAGAAATGAGGATGGCTGACAGTTGACATAATATTTCAGCTGTTCTACTATTTAACTGCTTTGAATTATTTTCTTGCTATTCGTATGGTGACGATCTCATGAACAAACGAGGGGTACCACTGTTGTAGCTCAGTGTGTATGACGTACACAGACTCAACAAGGAATTAAAAGAATCAAACAGCAGGACTGTGGCAGAACTTTAGTGTCATCTATTCGATGGTGAGGTAGAGAATAATCAGTGAGTTAAGGCAGTCACTACAGGATGAAACTGGCCTCTGAGGGACTATCAATAGCAATGAAAGAAGCGGATAGTTCTATCCCTGTTCCCTCGTGCTAACCCAAAAGAGGAGTTTCATTAGACAGGGGAGGCTGAGTAGGAAAAAGTGGAGAAGTAGAATGAGGATGGATGTAAGGCCGAAAAGTGTGAGAAAAAAAGGGGGTAAACAGGTGGTGGAAGGAAGAAGATAGAGGTATAGCTGAACTAAGTGAAAGTCCAAGTGGGGATAGAGGAGGGGAGCTTTAGTAGAACAAGAGGAGGGAGAGGTTGTTAGTTGTCAAGTGAGAAAAGGCACAGGCTGGAAAAATTAGAGTAGAAAGATGTCTTAACTCCCCAGACCCATTTATACCTGTTATCCTCCATCCCCTAACAGTTTATTTCAATTTTCTGGATAGAGAGAGAACGTCTTAAACACAGAGCTCCGTGCGCCACTTAGGCGAATAAGAAGCATAAAATCCTCGTCTAGGAGAAATTCAGGAGCGTTTCAAGTTTGAGGGTTCCTGCAAATGGACAAGCAGCTACTGCAACGTACACAAATGCTACCGTTTTCGTTAGTAGGCTTAATCGGGGATCATGCAGCAGGTTGTGGTGAACCTTCTGTGGGAGCGTCTACACTTGTTCAAACGTCATATTAATGTAACGGCAGCCATTTGTTTCTCACTAGTTATGTAGACATATCCACGTAATAAGTGAGGAGATTTAACAGGCTGTTATATTATGATTTTATTTCACTGCATTGATATTTCTGAATTTAGATGAAAACACTTCTCGGTATATCCCATGATTCACTTTGTCGTCTGTACAGAGCTCATTTGGATTCACTAGTTGCTATTGATTTTCCATTATTTCACAGTTGGACGTGACGGAACCAACTTCAACTGTCGGGACCAACCTAAGTCAGAGGACTAGTAATACAAATGAAAATATACAGCCCACAATTTGTTCCTCCTATTTGTCCTCCTTTCAATAGAGCTCATTTCCTCAAGAACGAAAGCCGGTCTCCTTTGAAGTAGGTTTGGTCCCTCTACCGAAAGGATTAGTTAGAGCAGAACCTCGGCTTCCTCAGACGTTGCATTTGACCGAGCGAACGCAATCCCTCAATACTAACAGCTTCATGGGATATTCCCAGGGGATACACAACCCTCACAAAGGGCGATACAGATCATGCAGCCGGGAAGAGCTCAAGAAACGCAAAATCGAGGATATTCGTGGTTACAGTGAGCTCAAGTATTCGCTTGCGTCGACGTGTCAGTGATATTCATATTTCACTGTTTTCCGATAGTGATATTGTGCCAACCCTCTCAATTCGACTCTATGGAATACAAATAATGTATTCCATTCGGTTGGCTAAAAGCTACAATCCACCCCCAGTCTGGCTTCTAAATTACTTCCATTTCATTTATTAATTATCAACGAGCGGAAACATTTGTTTACCCTTACCCTGAACGAAGGTATATTCCTCTATCTAATTAATGAGGGGGCGACATTGAAGGTTGTTCTAAATTAATTAGTGCTATTTACAGGAGAAAGAGTTCAGTTTATTATTTCCTCCGTTTAAATCTCGCGGTGCGCTTCCAGATAGCTGGGAGACTTCAAAGAGTTAATTCCCACGATACAGTGCCCTGCATGTCACTTCCACCTAAGCCCTAACCACCACCATCAACTCTGTGTGCATTCTTCCAGGAATACACCCGCCCCCTGGAATTGTAAAGTCACACAGAGGATATGCCGGGAAAAGTCTAACCTCCAGCATGGGCAGGTATTCTTGTAAACAGTTGAGGGTACAACAAATTAAGTAGAGAACACAAAGTCCTTTAACAATAAGAATATGACTCAGCCAACCAATCACGAGGAAGAACGATCTAGCACTGGACATTGGTAAGAAAGGAAGATAGAAAAAGACGAAGAGAAAGGGTCTGTTCGTAGCAATCTTATGAATTGACTCTTGCATATACATATATATAGTTATCCGACTGTCCAAAAGCTGGATTGAGCACCGCAGCCTAATGACCTATTGTACGAGTCCTAATGTCTCACAGGTCCATGTCTCGCCTCCTAAGGAATGCCAGGTATTTCCTGCAAGAGTCTTCTTCGATGTCCACCCTAGGAAAGGAGTATCAAAGACCAGAAATCGCTCCATCTGTAGTCTCCAGCACTGGGTCAGGACGTGGTAGAGAGTCTCCTCTTGTGAATTGAGAACCAACCCGGAACTAATTAGCGCATTCCCACACAGGTCTGTTTCCTTATTTGATGACTATTCCTAAACCCTCAACGAGGGTTATATCAGTCATGGAAGTTGCGGCTTCGCTAACACGCAAGAGGCCAGCCCCTGCAGCATCCGCCGACCTCAGACCTGCGGAGGTACCGCAGGTGTTTGGTTGTTAGCCAGTCTCCCAATAGAGAGCTGTTGCCTGTGCGTTACCACGCGGAGGTGACCCCCTAAGGAATCCTTACCATCTGGGAGGCGCTCTTAATCTGGTTTCCTACCTGATCTAACTATTTACTTGGGTGACTAGTTTCAAACGGACTGATCGACTGTGACCATGTTTCTTAGCCATCACCTTCTTTGCGAACTCAGTTGTAGGAACTAGCAGTGCACATGATTTCCTCTGCATTGAAGGCGCAAGATGTGCAGGATGGAGACAATTTGAGAGAAAAGAAGTGAATTCGAAGTCGACATGTTCCGTGAGGAACAGGCTCGTCCAGTGTTCTAGCTCAACCCGTTTTCTATCAAGGCGTTCATGGATGTTGGGGAAGAACCCATACGTGTCACATCCCTTTCACAGGGATCCCCTGATCGCTCTCCATTTCTCTAATGCCCATTCAACAATGACGGCCAGTTTCAATTCTGTGGTAAGACCCACACGTAGCTCAGCTCAATGCAGGGAAAGCCCCTCTTGCACTCCCCACTTGTCAACCATGCCTCTATTGATACAGGCGTAGGTAATCCACATGAGCGCAGCTCTCTCTCTCTGATTGACTGTAAGTTTGCTATCCCAGACAATGGGGCAGTAGCCAATCACGCCTAGATAGATGGCCTTATTAATTGGGTTGAAGATGATGGATGAAGCCCAACCTCTCCATTACTGCCTAGCAAGAGTGGTCTTTCATCAATGTCTTCATTCTTCATCCCTGCGATACACTGGCGCAGACGAATGCCTCTGGATTTCTAGGCTAACCGACGGATGGTTGATGTGAGGCGGGAGGTAGAGAGAGAAAATGAGCTCATGCTGGAAGGGGGGGGGGGATGATAACTTTCGTTATCTTGCCCACGAGTTTCTTCAAGTAGAAGAATTTTTCTCACTATATTTACTGCGATTTCATACTTTTCCACGTCTGAGACCCGCCGTACTCGACCCGGCATCGAAAAATACCTAGAAAACAATACGATATCATTGTTATGAAACCGTAACAATTACGTTTTGGGCTAACTTTTTCAACCATTTTTTGGCCATACCAACCATGGGTTGGATTGCCGAACCAAATCACAAAAAGAATTCTTGTGAGAAAGAACGTTTTTTTTAGACCTCGTTAAAGACAAAATATGGCCCAGACCGCGGACGGACATTACAGATTCGGAATCCCCGCGTCCTGAAACGTAGTGTAATATTTGGGGGGGGGGGGGAGAGAGAGAAGAAGGAAGTCATAACATTTCTCTGTCGAAAAGTACGAGGGGTAAATGTGAATGACCGAAAGCCACACTCAATGAAGCAGAGGCAACCTCAAGGAGTTCCCGAAGAGGCGGTCACACAATGAAGGCGAAGGCCGAGACGAGCCAGCCAGCCAACTGGCTCGAACGCTTGCGGGTCGAAGCTTCGTTCGTTCGTTACCACCGATTCGCCACACCCTCAAAGTAAGAGCGATGACGAGCGCAGAGCAAGGTGATTCAAGGCTTCTCATAGTTGAAGGATTTCCGCTGATTGGCGTGACTCAGACTCCGAGTGCATGTCCATGGAAAAGTTCCCACAAAACGCTAACGGAGGAGCACCACCGGAGAGTGGAACAGATCATCCGGTCGATTTGGAGATCGCTATTTCTCCAGCCGCGAGAGTTGAGATAACAAGGTCCTTCTGGTTAAACCCCTCGAGTCCCGTTAGTTGAACTATAAGATTTGTCGGTCGGCATTTTTTTTTTTTTTATTCAACAACCGAGTATATGCGTGTCAATTATATCTTGTCACAGTTATCGTCCTTCCCACAAACCCTTTGATCCTCTCAGTCAGAATCCGTAATTTCTCACCTTTCAAGGAAAAGGCATATCGCCAGGGAGTTCGTCCAGTTTATCGCTGTCATTTTCTAACTTTCCTTTCTCATAAATTATGGAAAGGGTTCGCACAGGAAGTTACTTAAAATGTTGTAGGCAAATTGACTTAATCTGAAGACTGACGGGTTCTACGTAGCATATAGTAAAATGTGTTTTAGGGGTTGTAACTACACTCATCTCCTTACTTCACCCCCTTATCCTGATCACGAATATATTTGACAATTCTAATCAGATTAATCCACCTTACAGCTAGTTTATAACCAAATTAGAACCGCAATTTCTACGTTCATCTTCCGCCCACAGGCACGTACGTCTTTGCTTATATATACCCCATGTGAAACAGTAGTTCCAAGCTCCCCAGCTTTAGCCAATTAAATTGCATTGGTCCAAAGGAGACTCTTCGTGCACGAAACAAATAATGGTAGAGTCCTCTGGTCAATCTCTTCCAACTTCTCATTTCCGGACAATATTAAAAAGAGAGAGAAAGAAAGAGCGGGAATTATGAATATAACGTATTTAGCTACTGCTCCAGGTTCTGATGAAGCAGTAAAGAGACAGCGTCAGGTAGAATGGACAGACCACTTATTTGCCTTGGACGGTTTAATTCACTATAGTTATCAAAAAATGTTTAACTTTTTAAGAAGAGACGGAGCTGTGATCACGTTCGACAACCTGTACAATTGTTACTCAATGAATTCAACGCAAGATATATTATGTGGTACTAGGTGATCAATATAGAGAGGGAGCTCTTCAAAGGCTTCGTTTCAATCACCGTGCGCAACACCACAGTGCGTAACGGACCAGATGAAAATTCTGAGTGAAAAGTTGTGCTCTGTAAAACGAAGATCTCAGGAAACAGCATAAAAAAGGAAGAGAACCCCCACTGGGCAAAAAATGATCATTTTAAATCTCGGGAAAGGGGAGCTGCCTCGTTTCGGAAACTCTTGTGTGGTTTACAAGAGACAAATCACCCCATGTATTAAAACAGGACTCGCCTAAAGGTTTTCAGACCTGCAAAGGTTTCTCTTTCACGCTCTCCAACCAACTTCATTCCCCACATCATAGAATTTATTGATTAACCACATCAGCTTCTGAACGAAAACCAATTTGCCCACAGCCGCCACGACGTTGTTGACTCGAGTGGCTTTTCAACGGCTGTTAGTTCGAAGGAGAATATGAATATCAAATATTTAACGAGAGTCGTACACAATTTGCTGCGATGCTGAAAACGTTAAACCGTATGGGTTTTTGTAAAAACCTTCGTTAGGGTTTCCAGGCGTTCGCAGGTTTGATTTGAGACATCGGCGGGCGCTTGATGCACAGGAGATGACAGCTTGTATGCGCTGGCAAGGACTCTTGGGTGACAAGAGTACAGTAGTTGGCGGACGAGCAGAAACGTTTCATTCTACCAGAACAGCGAAGTGTTGATGTGTCCACGAGAGTACTAGAGTGAAGTTGAGGCAGCGTGCAAGGTTGCTCATTGGAGGAGAGTAGGGCCCGGTGCCTTCAAGTGACTGAAGAGAACACTAGTTGATGTCCAGTGCAGGAGAGGACTTTACAAAAGTGATCACTAGCAGACAACACAAGATTTACCTATTTACGTTACTGGTACCGCACAGTTTCATCTGTTAGAAACGTACACTTGTTGAATAAAGAATTATCCCCCCGCATTAGAAAGTAGACTTTCATCCCCAACCTGAGCCTCGGCCTACGTTATATAATAAGACTCATGTTGCAGTACATTGCATTACTCGTCTATTCTATAAAACAAGGTTGAGATTACGACACTTTTGGCTGGCTAGTACACGACTTCTTACAGCTTAGAATGGAAATTCACCAACAAATGCTGAATTTCGACTACAACTCAATGAAATGCGCTGAAAAGGCTACATGAGAGAGTATGAGGTCCCATTACTCTCCAACTATTTTGCCAATAGACGATGGTTAACTTTATGTAGTGGAGGGTTACACGTGACACCTGTTGGGTGCATGATAGGAATGGAATTTCATACGAGCGAAAGAACGACTGGTGAAGGTGACGAGCGAGAGATAACTGTATTACGTACGGTTCAGTAACAACACTGGTTGATCAGATAAGTTGATGAGAGAGAGAGAGAGAGTGCGAGTTTTGGAGCAAAAAGTGCCGTTCATGCCGCAAGTTGAAGTGACGATTCAATCTGTGTCTGTCTGCTGATGATTATACCTGAAGGAACCAGCTCTAGAATGTTTATGTTCCTCATAGAACTAACAGTGTTCGACGCAAAGCGTCGAAGTTGTCAGAGTCGTTGAACTCGGACTTCCCCGCGTCATTGTCTCCGACCGCCTAATTGTCTCCAACCATTTCAATACCTGCCCCTGCGGGAATCCCTCAGCCGCGGGCCCCCCAGCCCCCTTTTCTAGGTTTTCCCCTTTCTTTATTTCTTCCTCCCAATTTCATTTTCCTATCGACGACAGAGCATCTCCAAATCATTCCAACTAACACTAAGCTTCCAACTAACACCCCAGTAACTTCTAACTCTCTCATACGCCAGTTCACGTGTGCCGCCCATTTGTTTTCACCTCAATTTCAATTCTACTCAATTCCGTACCGAGTTTCAGTTTCATTGCGATCCCCAGCTCCCCCATTCTCGCACCCAACATTTGGTCCTCCGGGCCGGATTTCGTTAACTTTCGAGCATCCAGGACCGAACGTTAACGCCACGATGCCCACTACGCGTTTCAACCGGAGAAAAGAAGCTGAAACGATAATCGGGTCGACGCCTTCACGTCTTCCGACTCCCGCCGCAACTCCTGTGTCTCTTTCACACGCGTCAACATCGAAACTCACAACCAGCCTCTCGCCGACACCATCCATTGTGACGCCCGCTCTAACTTCGCCTCCCTGCGGTAACTCACCACCGCCGCCATCGCTAGTCACTCCTCTGACGATCTCTTCGCTGGGCTCATCACAGAATCGCCCCGCCACTCAAGCGCCAATTAGATGCTCGCAACGGCCCCGTACTTGCGAACTTCCAACCACCTTTATCCAAGTGAAGCCCCACAACACTCGAAATGGTCGCATCGCCGCCGGTCAACCGCCTACGTCTGCTTCTTCCAACTTCAGATCGCCGCCGACCAATGTAACACAAGGTAAGTCTCGGAATAGCGTGAACTGGCTTCCCATAGTAGACTATAGTAGCGAGTCTTTAGCTCCTCCTCTTCAAAGGCAGCCCTCAGCTCCTCTTGGTTCCCACCTTTATCTATGCAACCCGCAACCATTTTCTCCCAAGTCGCTAACCCACATTAAAAGTTCCACACAGCCCAAGCTCAAATCGTTTCTACAAGGCCCTCACAACAAACCCTTCCTCTCAGCTTTGTCCCTATAACCCACATTCCAAGTGTTGTCACCACGCCCAACGTTCTGAACTCAATCAATTTGCCTATACCCCCCTATGTCTCTTCCTCCTACCTGTTTTTCTGCGTCTGCAACTTCACTTAGCCCTCATCATTAGATCCTCAGCTCCCCCATTCTTGCACCCAACAAACAGCCTGGATTCAACTTCGCCAAGCTTTATCGTGAGTTGAAGCAGCTCGCGCCTATATTTATGATTTCCCACTCAGATTAGTTTGCGTTACGGGTTCGTTTTATCGGTCGCGCATTCAAATTCAGGCTGGACGAGAAGGCTCGGTGATAAATTGAAGCAAAGATTCGGCACTGCGCAACGACAAGATTCTCGTGTTTATAACATCGTGTGGATAACTAATGATCGAATTCTTCCAATATACAGATACCGGGTAGTTGCTATATTATTGCGAGATGGCAAAGAATTACACTTTCGCTCTTCGATGCACAGCCTGACTGGATTAGCCTTACTTCCCCTAACAGCCATTTCAACCTAGTGGCAAGCGTTTCTCATTCAACCCCCACTTTCCATCGAAGCACATCAAACGCGCGTTTCTGATCAATAAATAGCACTTGCACCTCCTTTTGACGTTCAAGAAGTTCTTCCGCCGGCTCCCCTTTTAGTATTCGAGCGGCGGAGAGCAAATTCTGCTCACAACTGGACGCACCTTGAAGGAAACCAACTAGAAATTAATTTGCAATTTGGCCTCACTGGCGGATCGTAGTAAGAAAACAAAGTTGACGAAAACGTTCCCTAAGATGACGACGGGATCGGAAAATGTCAGTAATTGTAGGAAAGAATTTAGTTTCTTTCGTACCACATCCAGTTAGTTACGTCACCACTTAGCAACCGTTTTCTCCCTTCTGATATAATAAATCCGATTCAATTCCATTTTGGAATTTCATAACCGGACATCGTTCGAACGAAAAGCTTTTTGAGCGCGTAAAGTGGTTTGCGTGGTGTGGTTTTTTTTTTCTTTTTATTTCAATTAATACTATTCAGTTGCTTCAGTAATTGCAACACGAGTAAATTAAATTTTTTGGGGGAGTCGGAGTTTACTCTCACAGATGGTGGACAGTATCTTCATTGTGAGTAGCATGGGAGGGGGAGGGGGATTCACGTCAGAGACGTGGCAAAATAAAAGTTTTTATAGAAGAAAACAATAATCACAAATCAATAAATAAAAAAAATAGTTCAACAGTAAGAACAGGTAGTATGTTTCTATTTAAAGAATTATGTTATGCCCAATAAACCAGTGCCTATACTGCCTAAAAACGTGACCACATCCTGTACGCGTTTGACTATCACCCACGATTCCCAGTTACTCAGAATCAATCCCATAAGAAGTAAGATAACGTCATTTATGCTCTGCGCATTTTATTTGAGGGAGAACTCTCTCCGCTCATAATTTACTGTCAATTTGCTGTCACCCGTCAATGACCACAGTGAGAGCACTTTCCTCGGGAATTCGACAGTGAAACGCGTATCAGCGTTCAGCGGATGAGCCCGAGTCTACCTCACACCGATTTTATGTCACCTGGCCACCTGCAGTTCACGGGAAGCTAGCGAAGCTAAGTCCTCACCCCAGTCACCACGTAGCTCCAGTTATCCTGACGAAAACAGACCTCTCAGCTGAAACGCTACCGTTCCGTCCTGTTAGTAAGAGCACGTATTTCCAAATCAGAGCACTGCGGCAAATAGATTGGACAGAGCTAATGCAAACCACAAACTCACAACTAATCACACCCTGTCCCCTTTAATATAACGGTCATAGGACACAATCAGCAAGAAGCAGTTGTTTTTAGACAGCGAAAAGTTCAGATTTATTGTGATTAAACCTATTCTTTGTACATGAGGCCTTCTTGAATGATGGTATTAAAGAATATCCGCTATTGTATTAATTATATAATTTTGACGTGCAATGTTTTTCTTTCTTCACTAACTATTGTGTTGTCTCCAATTCTATACAACCAGATCGTATATAGTATAAAACGAAAGAGACTATAAGAAATGCAGCGTGGCGCCATATATTAAATACTACTTGAATTGTATTCATTCGTCGCTTTATTTTGGAATTGATTTGTGGCTTTCAGGATGAAAGAAAAAACGAATGAAAGACATTTCAGCCTCAAGAGTACGAAACGAAGCTACAGGTAGATGAAAGTAACGAATATTTGTTCATTTGATCACCTGGATGCAACACAGAACACGCAGTGTTCTCAAACTCTGCATTCTCTTAAGGTACCGGTTGATGGAAATGTTGCGCAATTACGTTTGGTCCGCAGTCTTCACCAAACTACGAGGTTATCCCGAACTTGGAATCCAACTAACCCTTTCGCCAAATCGATAAATGATGTCGAGTGAAGTTAAACTTCGAGCGTAATTCCGTATTTCCGGTATCCACAAGCAACTGATGTCACAAATTTCGAAGCAATCGAAAATTAAAAGGTTCATGAACTTTACTGGCCGCGCTCCAAACAGGAGGAGAGCGAAAGGTTGAAAAATGACTTCGGGTCGATGAGCGAATTCGGGCTCAGAATCCCCGCATATCCGCCATCAATTACTCGATTGCGGTGGAGCGTCGGAGATTGGGTTTCAAAAGTAATATAATCTAGCCACAAAGTTCTCTACGTTTCATTCAATTGGCAAAAATACCTCTTTTGTATGTAACGTTGCGCCCACGTTCTGCGTTAACAATGAAAACAAAGAACACAGAAAGGGAAGGGAGGAGAAATATCCTGCGGGGGAACTGAGTTTGTTGTACGAGAACAGCGCCGATGGGAGAAGAAACAAGCTTACAAATTACCGATTCACTTAAACATCCCTATTAAGCCAGGCGTGGCGTTGTATTTTTACGAATAACCACCAGAAGCGTTGGAAAAGCAGCGTAACTACAAAAAAAGTAGTTTTCGTGGGATCAGCAGATGACAAATCGTCTCCCAGTGTGGGTAAGGGTTGATGATAATGATTTCGATGATAACATCATTTGTCAGGCTCGTGTATGATAGAACCCAAACAAACACACCAGTTACAAACACCAAAAGTAATATATATTTATATTTAACGTGTTTCGCACTTGACCTAACAAAAACAAATGTGTAAAACGTTACTGAAAATGGAGTAAAATGCCAAGAACCCCACGTTCCGATCGCAATCCGCTGCCGAAAAATGATTTGTCGAGGGTTTTTCTAAATAATCACTATTTTTGTTACAAAACCCCGCGCTCTTCCAGTCGTAAACAACTGTTTTTCAGCTTTAGACCACATTTAAAGATTCTGCTTTAAATTTCCAATACGCCTAGCGCGCATTGATAATCAAAAACGAACTCCTAAGAACCGCAATTGCAGTTCAAAAGTTGAAAAATCAGGAAAAGAAAATTGTTTCTGAAAATGCTAGGCATTCGGAAATCGGTTGGCGGAGTTCAACTACATTTTCAGTCTAGTTTTACACAAATGTTTTTGTTGGATCAAGTGCGAAACACCCTGTATACTACACTTTTCTAAGGTTGGCTCGTTGCAAAAGATTATATGTCTAAACCAGCACAAATAAAAACGCTGGAAATTATTACAAAACGGTTTACGATTCTTGTGCACGGCATTGTTATTGTTGTTGTCGCTTGGCGTAGCCACACACCTCCGAGACCCGCCCCATTCGGTTCGACATCAAAAAGTACCAGTGAACGATACGAATCGTGACCTGACTAGAACGGAACAATGAAAATTGACATTACCTGGGCGACGCTAAGTATTTGGCACGACGCGATGGATCGAACTGATGGGACTCAACACGGAAAGATACTCAAGAAACGGAGCCAAACGTGACGTAATTGCAATTAAACTGTCATAATTTCGTTCATGTCTAATTTTTAAACCATGTTTTGCTCATAACTACCATGGATCTCGTCCGATCGGGTTTCCGTCTGTGCGGGCACAACCAGATCTCAAATAGTGTTTGGTGCGGAAAAAAAATTCTTTTTCATCATATTAAAGGTAAAATATGACCTAGGCAATGGACAGGCTTTACAGATTCAGAATCCCCATGCCTTGAAACGTGTTTCAAATGTCAAATTTTAGGGAGGAGTTGTAAACAAATTTTTCTTTCTTTTTGTTTTAACAAAAACTCACACAGACGTTTCATTTCCGCGTCTTCATCTGACTCACTTGCTGTTGGTTCGTTGGCTCTTTGCAGCCAAGGATCGAGCGCCGGAAGGTGGTTTGGTTAGGTCAGTAAGAAGGTGATAAATTGTAGGGATATAACTCTCGAGAAAAATAATTTCAAATTGGGGAAGTTTTTTTTTTGCCATTCGACGGTAAACGGCGCCAATCGAGTGTCACACAGATACACGAGCATTTATCTCCGTGATATATTGTCATATATTCAGATATTTTCATGGAAATATTTATAGAGAAGAAAAGTATCGTACTAACCAGTAGAAAGTAACTTGAAAGTTTAATCAAAATAGTGAGAAAAATGAACAAAACTAAAAATGAACCAGATCAAGAGGTGCAGCCGTTGTCCGGCGAATTGAACAGGCACACACACACACATATTTTACTTTTTCTTTTGTCGAAGCTCACCGTAAATAGGATGGTAACACTCAAAAAAGAGAAACTAAATAAATAAACACGGACCACGAGCCGTAATTAGGTTTCTTTTTATGGAGTAAGCCTCAAAACGTAAAGATCCAAAGAGAATACAACTTTTCAAAATACAACAAAAACGGTTTGAAGCATTGGCTGCAGCTTTTACCAAGAGGCTAGGCTCACAGTGAGCACCTAATACCCGGATGTAGGCTTCTTCACTCTTGCATTAGCTTTTATTGACGTGCAATTCTTTAAGGGCACCCGGATATTCACATCGTTCGAGTAAATTGAGTTACGTTAGTTTACAATCACAATTTCCCTGTATTTCTCGTTGGTTGTTTTATTCAATTTGAAGAGGAACTTAGTACTTTTAGCACTTGAATTGCCACTGCGTACTTTTTAGCATCGAGCGTAACAAACAAATTACAAGCGCTGGTCGTTGTGCAGGATTTGAGGCAACGGTAGAGAGAAAATAATGAGAGCAGCAGGTAAAACGCGGAATGAAGTCGTCAGGCCGAGGAAATCAAGGAAGGTGGCGGAGTAACAACCGAAACATCATCGCCCCCAGGAGTCAAATGAACTAAGTTAAGAAGTTGGTTACGATGCAAACAACCGATTAAAATTTCAATTCCGGACTAACTGGGCCATAAAACCGAAAGTTGAGTTGACGGACGAGTTTCCCTTTTTGCCAGGATTCCCGTATGAAAACTTGGAAATGGGCGGGGAACGTTAGGTGAAATGAAGCTCCACTCGAATCGCGCGTTTTCGTTTCCGGAAAAAGTGTGGAAAATTACCGGACCGTCAACTGGGCACCTCCTCCGTCCAACTGGCCACGTCTTATCTCTTTTTCCTTTGTTCGCCGGGCCTGAGGGCTCGGAAATCCTCGTCACGGTAGATGAAACCATTATCCCCGCCTCGGCTGGCCAGTGAAGAAGAGAAGCGTACTTTGACGGATATCGTTACGTCGGGGATCGAGAACATGTGATACCGCTTTTTGGACACAAAGGCGTTTCTAGCGAATAACTCGCCCTCTGAGTGAAAGTGTGTCACGCTTGCCAGAAGTCGCCCGTCCAATAATGAACAGGTGGACGAGGACTAATCATCATTCCCGCCACTGTTTTCCAGTTCAAGGAGTACGGTTCTATGAATGTGGGGGCACAGACGCGATAGACGACCTGAAGTACGTTGACTCGGAAGGAAGCACAGTTCCACGAATACGGAACACCAACTGCACGGAAACTTTTCATCGTAGCGAGCATATAGGTCCAGTCATGAAGTTTCCGAGTTGCTATACCAGCAACTACGCGAGGAAACTGTCAATTGATGATATTAATGGGTCACTGCATCGCAAAACTTTTATCTCCCTTTTGCATGTTCGAAGGATATCCACGCAAAAGTGAACACGAGACAAACGGTCAGTATTGATCAGTACCAGACTAGTCTTATCGAAATCACCACCGCATTGCTTATTCAACAATTTGTCAATCACAAACAATTTTTCTTAACGTATGACATATTCGTCACGATTTGTCTATACGGAATTATCACACGCGGTGCAATACAACCCAAAGCTGAGACAAATGAAAAACATTTCAAATCGCTCTAAGCCCGACTACGCCAAGAAATCCAATGATCCTTCTAGTGATATATAAGAAAGAGCACAGCTTCAATCTTAAATAGACAGATATAATCCGCCAGTTGAACTAGTTTACGTCTGCAAAAAAGGCCCAAAATCAGCAGGAACCCTCAAAATTCGTGCATTGGGGATTTCGGTTAATGATATTAATCACTCATCACATTTACACCTTTAATACATTTACTTTTTCAGTAAAACGCCCGCGCTTGTCATTTACCGAGTGGAGTTAATTAACAAACGACTTTCCCGCCCACTAATCCGGTTTCTTTTTTAAACTCGGCTTTCACGCTGAGGGAGTTTTCACGTCCCCTTAGCACCATTTTACCTGCTTCATTTAAACCTGGGTTTCTGACATATATATACAAGGACGGTATACATTTTAACAGCCTTCATTACTTTATTTACATCTAGAGAGTAAAATGCAAACTTATATGACTGCAAAAAAAGTTATAAATTGCAACCTATCTATTCGTTTCAACGCCTACTGTGGCCAAAAAACGTCAATTCGGAAAATGGCAAGTGTGCTTGTGACTGCGCCCCAACTCTGGGCCGAACTCGGTATAGACCTCTACAATGAACGAAAACTTGCCGTGCTAAATGAATGGGCATTAATTGAATGGCAAGAGAGATGGGGATTCTTATCCAACACCCCTGAACGTCATAGAATAGGTTGAGCCAAACCACAGGACGAGCCAGTTCCTTACGAGGCATGGCGATTTTAATGCGAGGCTCTACTTCGTTCCCTTCAAAGACTCTTCATCCTGCACGTCTTGCTCCTCCAGTGCGGAGGAAACAAGAAACCACGTGCTGCTCCACTACAGTTCCAACAACAGTGAGTAAAGCAAGCTTTTGATGGTTTCCCCTCTTTCGCGAAGAATGTTATCACCAAAAAACGTGGGGTCACGTTTCACGTTTCGTTCACAGTTCATCTCTCTTCAAACTTGCCCCCCCCCCCACCAAAGTAAATAGTTGACTAGGAGATTAAGAATCCTACCAGATGGCCAAGATTCCCCAGGGTGATACCTCCGCGCGGTGACAACCTGCCTTACCTCCACAGGTCCGTGTACGGTGGACGCTGCAGGGGCCTCTTGCTCATTAGCGAAACTGCAACCTCCTTGACTTATGAGTGTTCAGGAACGATCATTTCGATAAAGGAACGAACCTTCGTGTGGCTGTGAACGCGATTAACAGAAAACGTCTGAGCCTAATCGACTCGAATATCAAATTTAGCCTGCAGATCATCATGGGACTCCAAAATTGACGGCATGAAAAAAATCGGTCCAAAACTAACTATAGTTTTCATTGTGATCAAAAAAGCAATTTTTTTGTCATAACCGCTACAACAATTTTAATTAAATTTGTTGACTGAACAGTTCCAAATAAAAATAATAACATAAAATTGTCATTCATGGGAGAATGACGAGAGAAGCGAGATGAATTATTGGAAGTTTCAAAGAAAATAGATTTTAGCCGAGTTTTTTCCTGATAAATGCCGCTTCATCATTTGAATGATGATACAAGCAACGAAAACCAAATCGGGATCGTTGTCCAATGAACTACGTATACGACGAGACTTTCAAGACCCTCGTGAGATAATTAGGAGAAACCCAAGATATTAAGCACAAACCTTCTCAGAAAAGTCAAGTTGACAACGTCATAAATTGTGAGCACTGTGCACACAATAATGATAGCGCGCGAGTAGAATCAAATCAATGAAGTTCAGTTTCCATGTAGAAAGAAAGTTGACCTACGTTCTACCAAGCTCACATAAACCGAATAGAAACGTCATCCAATTAGTTGCTAGAGATAAAAATCGCTGAGGGCACGTGGAACTGAGGAAAGCGGTGTGATGCGTCGCACCAGATATTGATACTGACGATACCGTAAGAATTGAAATCGGTTTACAAATATAAAAACCCTTGGGAAACGGTCTACTTTTCCCATTTCTATTTTACCCATTTCACCGCGGATATTTTGAGGTTCATTTTTTGGTCGACGATGAAGTATGACGATAGGTACGGTAGATTCGTATAGACCGCCCACGTTTACAGCGCACAGTGCGTGTTCATGGAAGGTTTTCCAGTACCCAAAAAACATTTCTGATGTGAGAGCACTTGGCCTCACACGATTAATACCCATTCGTATAAATGGTAATGTTGCTGCAGCCATTGAAACCAGCATAATTGCTTCTCAACCACTTCCTCCGCCAATCTCAATCTTCAAAGGAAATCCAGTTTCCAATCGACAGGCGACTATGGCGAATGAGCTGGAGGCCCTTCAATAATACCTGGCAAATTGCATTCCCTGAGACGGTGGACAGCGTTCGAACGTCTCATCGGACGATTGCAAAATGGGATGAACACGAACTGGACATTTCTGCGCTGCACAAACCGTCAGTCGACGACGTGAAAACCTATTTAGAACCGGTGGATTGATTGCAAAGGATACGGGGCCGTTGAAGAGGCCGAGAAAGAAGTGGAATCAAGAAAGGATCACGTAACAGGCCACTTGCCAATCCAGATCATAGGCCAAGATAGATCAGGACATGTAACGTCAAGGGAAGAACCCGTTACGAGAGAACGAGACCTGAATAAGGCGTCGGGGTATCAGGTAGATGGAACGGCATATCAACGAGCTTTTGCAGTTCGACACTCGTAATTCCAACGTGCGACTGAGAACTTCCCAAACGTTAGAGGTTTGGATTTAATTGTTGAATGCAACAAAAAATGAAAGATTTCTTTACTTCGCTGAATCCATTGTGTAGCAGATTCCACCTATTCACAGTTTGACGGGTCATTAAAATAAAGGCAGAATAGAGGTTTTCTAAATTATTAAAAGCGGTAGAATCAAAACTCATTAGGACTTGAGAAGGTAAACCCCAACATATGAATACTTCATTCCGAAATGTCGGAGGTGGATGGACGGAAAGATAGGTTCATTAAATGATACAAAGCGAAAGGTATTTCTATGAAAGATATTCGTCAAATCAAAATTTAACCATAAGCGTCCTAAAGTTTAGAACCCACCTTCGTCGTCTCCGTTCGAAATATTTACATTTGACTTCTCAGAAAACGCATTAAGTAGTGCAAACGTTGAAGGTGGATGGGCAGCCTGGATAGGGCAAACGCGCTCGACACAGCCCAGCCCAGCTTCCAATGTTAATGTTAGGTGGAGGCCACGCAAGTTCCATCATTACGGATCCACTACCCACGAAAATACGACGCTACGTTCTGCGGGGACGATTATAAAGGATCGAATCATCTGGATGTTTAGTGGTAATCGACTGGTGACCCGGGGAATCCACAGATTACGATAAGAGCAGGCTGATGCAGCGCCAGTATTTTTCTATCAGGACCACAGAGCATATGTACCGATATCAATTCAAAAATGTTTAGGAGACTTCGTTTTATGTTCAACTTTGTTTCCCACAATTTCGGTTCGCGTACTTCACTTTTGGCACTTTGGCTTTTGGTGAATTACTCATTCTGAATAATATACTTACATTTACGTCAGGAAAGGGGGGGTGGGGTGTTTGTTATAGTTTCCTGGGTATTTTTCGATGTTGAGTCGAAAGGATGTGTTTCAGAGGTGTAGTCTAGGTGGGAGGCAATGAAATATAGTGCGGCAAATATAGTGAGGCTACTCGAAAGAACTCACGGGACAAAATAGCCAAAGTTATCGTTTCTCACCAGCTTGCAGCCATATCCTCTCACTGAAACCACTCATCAGTTCGACCCAACGCGTCGTTCCAATTGCCTAGGAAAATTAAATATTTTCGTTGTTCCGTTCATGTTTTGTATCATCCACTAGTACTTTTCGATTTTGAATCGAATGGGACGGGTCTCGGAGGTGTGAGGCTACGTCGAGCTGCATAACAACGCTGTGCACTTGAATCATGAAATGTTTTGAAACAATTTCCAGCGCTTTTGTTTCTGCCGATTTAAACATTTGATCGTTTGCAACCAGAGTCGAATGGGATGGGTCTCAGAGGTGTAGTCAAGATCGAAAACACTGAAATCACAGTAGATACCGGGAGGCAAATGCCAACGCGCCAATACAATTCCCAATTTCATCGCTAAACCTTCATCAGCTTAACCATATCTGATCTGAAAACGTGACTGTTGAAAGAATCCAAGGATTTTGAAGAACAGAAAGCAAACGAGTTACACGAGGTAGAACTAGGCGATAAGAAAACTTCCACACGTTTACGTGAAATCCGTCGTTTACCAAATGCGTTCAGTAAGAAGTAATTTGTTGGTGCCACTGTAACACGAAGGAGAGAGCATGTAAGTGCGTCCAACCCTGCCAATATTCTACGGCGTCGGAAAACGTCACCGCCAGACACTGAACGTGATGGAAGGTGACTGAGGCACACGTTGTCGCCTCCCGTTTTCAGCTGATAGAAATATAAATTAAAAATGTCCAATAAATTCTGATGCCGACGTTCCGTGCTACCATCTACTTCTCTCGACAGAAATTACGTTAATAGAAAACAACTTAATGCTGCAAATGGTGCAAGTATTCAGATCTACTGAGAAAACTCAGTTGAATTAGGTCTGAGACACAGACGACTATTTCGATTAAGATTTCGGCAGTTTCATCGAAACTACGCTGGGTACGTTATCGTTTTCTACTTATTTTATGATGCTGAGTCGAATAGAGCGGGTATAAGAGATGGAAAACAGTGAAATAATAGAAAAATACAGTGAGGCAAATTCTACTACTTGAAGGACTCGCGGGACAATATAGCCAAAGATGTCAATTCTCCACGGCCTGATCATTTCCCGCACTTTCTCCCATTTTCTCCAACTCCATCAGTTCGACTCGGCACGCCGTGCCAATTGCCTAGCACGCGCCTAGAAAAAGTCAATTTTTGTCGTTCCGTTGAAGAGATAATGTTTCGTATCGTTTACTCGTTTGTTCGCATCATGCTGCGGAAGAGAATAATAAACCGTTGCGTAATAATTCGCAGCGTTTTCTCTCTTGAACCTTCTCGTCGTGATCATCATCGTTATTGAGCGAACAGTACATGTAAGCTTCATGAGGCAACCAACGTGATTTGTTGAGAAGGACAGTATTCACTGTTTAGGAATTATCGAGTAAACCCCGTGAGACAAAGTAGTAAGTGAAACTGAGCTCGCTGATATTCCGGAATTTCTAGGGTTGCTCCTGATTATCTTAAGATCGTTATCAAACCCTCATCGTACAGGTGGATTATTGCATTATCATCCTACATTTTTTGAGAACCAGTACCCTACAAGCGGGATTTATGAGGAATAAACTGAGCTAATATAGATGGTAGAAAAAATTTTTGATAATTTAATTCGCTGCTGCCGTAATTTTTCCGCTCTCAGTTCATCTGGAGTTGTTGATGCAGATGGTTAAATCGAAATTGTTGGAGCCATTTTTTGAGGAAGTAAAAGTTGGTGTTTTGATCACCACAATAATTATAGTTATTTTTAGACCAATTTTTCAGGAGTTAATTATAACCTGTAATTTTGACTAATAATTTTCACGTCGCTCAGAAACCCGTATTTCAGTAGTTTCAAGTCATCGTTATTACGAAGGATATTCCCACAGAAGGCCATTGAGAAGTGGGTGAAATGCTTGAAACATTCCACTCCTCTGATCCTCGTCACGTTGAGAGAGATTCTCCTCCTTGGATTTACTTCGTTATCTTCGTGTCGTGAAGTTAGAAGCTGTCCTTTTATCACAATCGTACCAATTGCTTCGCAGACGAATAATTTCGCGATAAGACCTGACGTCCTGACCATTCTCTTCGTCCAGGGTTATCCGTTCACCTACAGTTGATCAAATTATAGAAACTCGAAGAGAAGGGTCACGTCCAGGGATGGTTCATACTACCGTCGTGGAAGTGCTTGCTAATAATGTTGGTGTAATCAGCCGAAACATCCGATAATGGGTTCCAGTAAGCCCTTCTCTAATCGATTACTACTTAACCCCTTCGCACTTCCAATTAGGATAGCGAATAGAGGCAGAAGGTCTAACTCTCATTCATGATTCAATGCTATTCAACGACACTATAAAATATTGCGGCTTTTTTGGTTTGTCCTCGGAGCGCTTTTCCAGTTTGTTTTCAACTTACGAATTCGGAAGTCCATCTCCGGCACAAAACCTCCATTTCCGACTGGAACAAGCTACCAAATTATTTCCGCGTTTTCTGTTGTTGTGACAATCGAGTTCTGACTGAATATAAATTCATTTACGAAACATTCGTGAGGAGGAACTGAGTAGCTCTTCCCAAGCCTACGCGTAACGTTTTGCTCCGAACGTTACAAAAGTAGGATGAAACTTCATGTAACTGGACGTGACTGGATTGTTCGGTCAGAGATGCCAAGTGAAAGTATCTGATGCGTTACAAGTCACAACTTTTTGCGATTTTGCCGGTTTTCCGGTTGGTTTTATCTGATTCCTTTTGGGCCCAACATATCATTTAGCTCGTGTGAAGGACACAACACCCCAGAGATCCTAACTGTTATCCAAACTCTTGGGAGCGTTGAGCTCTTCCAGTTGCCAAGCGCTCTTTATCAGAGGACTCACACTTGGGCCGGTAATACCAAGGAAAAGAAGCTCTTTTTCGTTTCGTTCTCATCCGCAATACTTCTTTAATTATTCACTGGCCTAACATCAACACTCGTAATCATACATTTAAAACAGGCGAGATAGCTGAAAGAAATAAGACACGGAACTTGTGAACAAAACAGCTTCCGTCCAGCTTTTGGCTTGACGATGTCTTCAGAACTGTACTGGGTCATCTAACTGCTCAACTCCATTTCACATTTCCCTGCTACAGGCTCAGGAGAGAAGTGGTTCTGACCGTGGCCTCTGCCAAAAGCTTATTTCAGTGTAACAGCTTTCTCAGTAGTTTTTTCTCAATTTTAATTTTCTCAGAGTTTACAAAAACACACATATAATTGTATACAATTAACATTGTACATAAATACGCATACATTCGGTCATTCGTATAAAAAATTAAACTTATAGAAACGTAACAAATGAAAAAAAGAAGCGCTTTCCCGCCGCAAGAACACAGAATCTGCGTTCATTTAAATTTCTGTAGGAGTTGCTAATACTGAGTAATTATGCCGAGCATAAGTCGATCATAACTCGAGCAGATGGGGATACTGAGGTTAAATTGTAAGATAACGGTTTCCTCTTTGTTTGTACGTGTACCTCTGAGATTAATAATTTAGTGTGTATAGATTGGAATGGGAAGAATGATTCCGGCGGCATTACTTTCCCTCGCATTAGGAATCGTGCATTGTTCTGAAACCTCCTGGTTACACACGGCACTTTAACTTGAGTCACGGAAATGTGAAAAGATGAGAACATACGGCGAAGACGTCTCAAAACGAGGCCTTTCTCAAGAAGAATAAGGTTCATTAAGGTGAAGTGACTTCGGAAATCCTCATTCCGAAGGTCTTACTCAGTCACAAGCCAAGGATTTCTCTCTCTATCGTGCAACCCATTCCTCCGAAGCGGTCGTCTCCCAAGTCCGTGACAACGCGAATGAAACTGAAGGCTGTGAGTGGCAATCACGCAAATACAAACGGCAAAAATCCCACGGCGCATGACAACGGCGTTCCCGGGTTCCTAGCAGCGTTCAAAGAGTTAGTGCGTGAAACCTGTCTAGTCAGAAGAATTATTCTTGAGATTGCAAAACTATTGATCGTAAAATATAACAGACACGGTATTTAGTGGAAGCTGCAGCTACAATTCCGACACGGCCAAACGTGACGTCAATGACATTACAACAAAGAACGGTATCTTTACGGTGGTATGTACAATTTATCGATCACCAACTGTTTTGGCTTGTGCGCACAAATTCTCCAAAGTAATTGTGAAAACAGTAAATAATAGAAGCAATAAGGTGAAAAAGAGCGCTGGGAAAATATGGACTTCTTAAACAAAGCCTTTGACGCTTCAGAGCCTTCTGGCTGGACACAATACTCCACACCATCACAGCTAGTTCACATATCCGGGTGTAGGGACAATCCACTGCTTTCGACAGAGGCTGGCTATCCACGGGTAGTATTGCGGTACTTGGAAAACATCAGCTCACACTTCTGCCCCCTTTGAGGCAGCTGGCAGGGCCACAGTCGAGGCTTTGATGCGTTCCTCAACAATGTGACAATTTGCCCACCACCTTTGCCGTTACGGCATTAATGTGTGCCCAGTAGCGTAACTTGGTGTCAAGGTATCTCACTGCAGTTTTGACAGTGATCACGATTTCCGAGTGAAATTATACCAATAATTCAGGAGTGGCCGCAGCACATCCCCACAGTAAGTCTCTCATGGGCTGGTCACAATGAAATCATACGTCTTCGGCATATCACAACACCAGAGATTGCACCAACATATTTTGTACATTAAAACAATTTTGTACCAAGTAGACAGGGTAACGGCATAGATTTCTGGAATTTCGAAAATGTAACTATTTTAACCGCGATCGACTCACTGAAAAATGCGTGCGGCATGTAGCGTCTTCGTATCCATTGCACGACATTACAGTTACCCGACATGACGTTAATATACAAATGCTATTCACGAAAAAATCATCTTCAAGTGCTGAATGCCAACCGGTGAGTAGACGGAATAATGATGAGCATATTAAGCTGAAACTTATGCAGAGCCATCCTGAAATAAATCGTTGAATATTTACGACGTTTAGAGTGCACGATAATGAAGTACGAGACTGAAATTCGTGGAACTGTTTAAAAAAAACTTTTAAGGAAATCAGAAGAGCTTTTTTTCGTGGAAAAAAGGACGCGAAAACACGTCTATGTTTCAAAATTTGTATCGACGAAGGCGTTTTAACGGCAATACACTTCATTTGAATGTTTCACGCGTAACTTCCATTTACACGAACATAATATTTCACTTTCCTCTTGTTCGGTTTTAATCGACTGCCCCTCCACCCAACACACACACACACAACTAACAACTGCGTTTGAAAACCGCCACTACTCCCCGTCGCCGGCTTATAGAAAAATCCCCTAAAGCCAACGAATTCCGGCTCAAACTAATACGGCGGAAAGTGTACAAACACGGAATTAATGCGAATGCGGATTAATTACGGCTCTGCCTAAAATCTCGAACGGCCCTCGAAAGCAAAATCATTAACTGATGGACGATAGAGGGCGGATGAAACAGCAATAGGCTACGGTTACGAAGGCATCAATTCGAGTAATATCGAAACTTCACTTGACATAGCGCAATTACTGGTCACTTGGGAGTTGGTTAGTAAACATGTTTGCTGTGAACAATTACTACGATCAGCACATTTTGAAATGTCAGAACTCACTCTCTTCTTCTTCTTTCCATTTTCTCTTTCTGGCACCAATTCGTGCCGAGTTGCGCACACGGAAGACCAGAATTAATTAACACGAAGGTCAACAATGAGTAGCTACCGTTACTCTGATCACTAATTTGAAAGCAATTCCAGGGATACGAAGGAACAATAAACACAACACCTCGCGTTATTATTTAAGCGGCTGTACAGCCTGAAAGTAGAACAGCAAACAGATGAAATAGTATACATAAATTAACACCTAGGCAATCACTTCGGCTGGCTTGCGCAACGCCGACCAGGCAAGGGGGCCTTTTACCGGGGTTCCCTTCACCTACCAGGCAATGAACTTTCGTGTGTTGTAGGTACTACGAGTGAGCGATAGTTGAGTGTTGACTATTGAGTTGATTTTATACAACCGTGTTATATTAATCATTCCTAAGACTCTACGCACCCCAATTTTTGAAAGATCTGATGGAACAGAACACACTGACACGAAACCTGACGAGAAATATGTCAAGCAATTGGCGTAAATCATTCGGTCTATCGAGCGAAACCGTTATCGATGACATCGCATCACGTGGAAATGAAAACAGCAGGAATCGTCCAAATTATTGATAATCATCGCATTGCTCTAGTAATTTTCACAAAAAAAAATGTAAAGTGACAATGATCCGCTGTTATCCAATGGCAAATTGTTAACGAAGCCCGTCAAAGCCGTTTTATTTTAAAGAAAAACCGATTATTTTGGACTTTGTTTAGAATGATATATATATAATGCCCGTTCCGGTTTTGACTAGAAATGATCTCCTAAAACCTTAGGTCGGGCCCTCGGCCAATGTTCTATGGCTTTAAGTCAGGTACCTGTAGTCCGCTAATCGGCTGAGGTAAAGAAACTTCTTCACTCCCGTGTTTTCCCAACTTACGTACTTTCAGCAACTTTTACCACTCTAGCAACTAATCGCAGTTTATGCGAGCCTGTTAGAACTCAGCTCAATGTTCTACGGAGAGAAAATGGTAGTGCCTAGTCTTCCGATTGCTCTCATTGATGTCACGACGTTTATTGATTGACTGTCAAACCAATCGTTGAACTGCCAACGTGATTCTTTTGTGGAAGGGGTCCCATTTATTTCTCTAGATTTGAAGGTAAGGGTGAAATGTAGAAATGTAGTGCAGAGAGTGTAACTGTGACAGCCAACACTGGGAAAAAGTTGGTCAGTAGTTTGAATTTCGTGTTTCCATTAATTATCTTACAACCCCGGTTAAACTTTCATTTTACAGGTAGCAGATTGAACTATGAGAAGGATTTTTGTAAGAACGCTAGCTTTTCATCAGCGGTATTGACGAGAATCCGTACTGAAATCGATTCTAGTCAATAAATTTGGTGATTTATTGTGCTACTCTCGCCATTTTCCTTCGCATGAAAATTTTACGCTGCAGTTTTGTAACTTGGAAGTGTCCATATGAAAATTAAAATCAAAACCATTCCAGCCTTTTTTGGCAAAACAAAATTGCTGATTTATTTAGTTACTTTTGAGCAATTGAGTTCTGGCGTTTTCTCAGAAAAAAGCAATCAGTGGTACACACTCACTCTTTTCTCAAATTCGTATTGACAAGCCTTGAAAATGTTTTTTATTTCATCGCAGCATGAAGGGAAATAAAAAACAATCAAGGGTAACGAAATTGGCATTATTGGGTAGAGAGAGACAGAGAGAGAGAGAGAGAGAGAGAGAGAGAGAGAGAGGGGGGGGGAGACTGTATTTACACTGGTTAATGAACGTTAACTGAGATACAGAGGAAGAGTTCTGAAGCAGTCAGAGAATTAGTGGTATGAGGTTTGGAGGAGTCAAGACTGTCTTAAGACGTAGAGCAAAGGGAATCGAATAAAAACAGGAGAAATTCGGCCTGATATTTATTCAGAAGGGGCAGTTATTGAAGTAATGAAGGTCAGAGGGAATCGACAGGAGAATAGAAGTTCCATGACCTGACTTAGGTCCATGGAAACCCCGTGCATTGCGTGTACCATAAGGTTTGTGAAGATGATTTCTTATCATCTCCTGAACACTACCATTTCTCACAGTTTTCACCAGATAATTCCAAATGGTATGTTTTACCGAGTTCAGTTGGACTAAGTGAAAAATAGGTTGCATTAGTAGCTAAATCCATCCGACTAAACGAAGACGTTGGCCTTGAATCTGTCGACGCGCATTCATCCACTTTTACGGAACGAAGAATCAAACGGGAAATTGCTGCGGTCGAACAAACGAGACCGCATTCGCAAAACGCGAACGTAAGAACGCTTCTGCGCAAAGAAAAGAAGAGCTAGGAAAAGCAATGAAGACACTTTCTTCAAAAGCACTAAGTTTACGAATTACACACTAACTCGCATTGCGGTAGAATTAATTACCTTTCAAAGAATCACTTAATCGTCAGGTTGGAACGCAAAACCAACATTCAAGTCAAACGTAGTAGAAGGAAAGGGCGGAACGGCAGGGCTATTGTCATGAAACAAAGGAGTTCCTCTACCTTCAGTCGAGCTGTAGAACAAAAGTTGACAATCCAACACCTTCCAAGGGCTTAATAATCTTTGTGTTCGTCAAGAATTACGCGCTTAGGTGCCAAAATAATGTCATCGGTGGGCTCCTTCGCGCACATACCGCGACGGGCTTCCCCTCAAGACAAAATGATAAGTCCTAACAATATTTTATCTAAAAGGACGGATTCCTCAGCTTTCGCCGATCCTAAACGGTAGTTTGACCCTCCATCTCAACCTCATTCATAGGTTCATCATTATCAGCGATTTTAAACAGAAAATGAAGCTACTTTAATCACGCCAAAAAGATTAGGGTTTGCGTTCTCAAGACGTTATCGCACCAAAATCAATTAGACGGCATCCTTGGGTTTTAAATAATTTATGCGTATGCACAACATGAAACAAGGGGTAACGTAAGATCGGAAAAACGCTTAGAAGCTCAATATCTGAAGACTTTTCAGTGTCATAATCTCTCGTTTGTTTAATGTTAAGTTTACGCTTGCTCGATGCGAGCCACAAAACATGTCTGCCGATATAAATATTGCTGATGGTTTTCGAGGGGCAATAATAAATGATTCTAGTCAATGCCAAATTATCGGCGTATTTTACAACCATCATCAAAGCCTAGGAATAAACAAATGTAAAATGGGATTAAGTAATAAGTAGAGAAAAACATGATATTTCAAAATACTTGCAAATCGTGAGGAAGTACACTGGCTAAGACACTGGACTGGATGTATTTGACACTATCCGGTTATAAACTAACTGAATTTTGGTTGTTCTCACCTGAAGAGTAGATGAGAAAAAATGGGGGTTCGAATGTGTGGTTTTCCTGCGATTTTTGTGAGGGGTGACAAAGGAATTGAAGGGTTGCAGACTATTGAAAAACGGAACCCGGCGACAAAGGGACTAACTATGTTGAGCGCAAAACTGGTAATTGGGGAATTTCGGGGGTTTTAAAAATTCCAATTTCATAACATTTTTCGCTCATATTTCTCGAACAAAAATCACAAGAAAACCACACATTTGAACCCTCCTCCCACTTAGCTTGGTCAAAATGATGACAACCATGGGCCGTTTTTTAGAAGTCACATTATTTTGAGCATTACACACACTTTTTGAAAGTCTCTATTAGGATCACCTATATACGTTGACATTTTTCAACCATATTTTGCAACGAGCCGAGGAAATCTTCTCACAAGAGAATATACAAACCATATTTGTATATTTCGAATCGGCCTAAGATTAACAAATTCAAGATCATAAAGTGATTCTTTTCAAGATTAGAGCAATTACACTCTACACTCCCCAACATCATCACCCGCCGTGCGGACCGCAGGGCTCTCGCTCACGAACTGAAGATAGTTCCTCAAAACTGAAATGCAGCAAGTTAAATTAAGCTTTCACTCGGAGAGTAAGTGAGAACACCCTGAACTCAGAAGCGAGAGCCACTAAACATCGTGCAGTTGAAGCCGGGCTCTACATGGGAATGCTAAGAAAGAGAAAGGTACTGGCAATCAAGCCCCCTACCACTTAAGACTTCGAATTTATTTAGAAACGCGAATAAACACAATTCTCAGTAATAAGAATTGATTTGGTTCTATGAGGCTAAACGGCTAAACACATAGGAAAGTAATAATGTGAAGGAGTAGCAATTTCAGAAAACCTGCGCTCTACGCGACATTCTTCGTATCCATTGAACGGCCCAAATGTACAAAACGTTTCTAATTTAATAATGATAAACTATCCCGCAAAGAACTAAACGTCAACAGGTGCACAACGAACAGTGGTCAACCCCTTAATTTGAAATGAATTACATGAAAATTAGAAAGGGGTAGGAAGGGTAAGATGTTCACAAGGCTGAAAGCCATCTGTAAGGCGATCTGAAACTCTTATTATACATTCAGAGACTTGAGAGAAAGTTCTCGAAATCGGTAAAAATAAAAAACAAATGAACACAGAGGACACATGTGGAACTCTATAGACATAATTACCAAAATATTCAAAAACATTTCATGGGAATCTAATGAGCTCATGAAGACGCAACCCCACGCTCGCAAAGACGCTCGTCCCACTGAGAGCTAATTACTCGCATAAGACCACTAGGGGTGTTCGCTCGATATCGAGAGTTTAGAACAAAAAAGGAATTTGCACTATCATGAGCTGAATTCCCGGATAGGTTTCCCTTGACGGTAAACTAGTAGCCCTGGACAATGACAAGTGAGATGAGAATCCTCGGAAAAGGGCCGAGCCCCAACAACTGAGAACGTCCAAGGAGAAAAGGTGCCGTGCCAGACTACTGGACACAACACAGCGACTTGGATGTTCCATGCACGGAATCTCTTTTGAAAGAGGCAAATGTTGGTTGAGCAGTCAACACCGTCAACGCCCACTGCTTCCAAGAAAGAAAAAGGAAGAAAATAAAAATAAAAGGGCCAAATAAGCCCTATTTGACGCTTGAGTTATGACACCATATCAGGCGGAAAATCAGAGATTAGGTATAGGATTGAGGACGCGGGATTCCCCAGAACGTCCGCCTTCATTGACACGCAGTCACAGTCTCTTACCGAGGTTTCAAGTTATTAACACTTTTGTCAAATGGCCAAACGACGAATTATACCCACCGTGCACTTCGGATGCAGCTTGTGAATTTCTGAATGACAGCAAAATTATAACTTTATCGTCTGTATGATTAGCTCATGTCAGTTTTAGGCCAGCATTGCTTTTCTCCAAAGATGACAACAATCTTTTCTTAAATTTGGTTAAACGTGACCGAGACAACGTGGCTGCGAAATGTCTTCATTATAGTTTTTTAGAACTGACATACCCGCCAAACCAATACTGCACCATTTGCCACATGAATTATCGTTCACTGTCAACATCTCCGTCACCGCCGATCAATATAAGGTAAACCGCCACACGAACACCCTAAGATAGTTTATCACTCTGAAAATAACTGCATATTATTTTCCAATTACATAACAACCTAGTGAGTTAACTGGTTCTCATTCGAATGTAGAAGCACGTTCAGGAAAAGTGACAGAGTCTACGTTTTATTAAATAACGAACACAAATTTATTCGCTAAAGGGGTTCAACGAGTTGATATATGCGATGATAAAAATAATCGCGGGGCACGGTTTACTCTTTAGGAAAGATTATCCCTGAAATAACCGAAACGTCCAATGCGGCGTACGTTGGTCCTTCAAAGCCAAGGAAAGGAAAGCGGCTGGAGGAAAGGCCTGAATAAATAGAAATTGAACGATATGTTTAATAAGTGCACTTATGATCCACTCGTGACCTAGTTCTTATCACAAAAGAACTTGTATTAAGGCGCAGGCGGCAATCGTTCACGACAATTGCAGGATTTTTTCAGCACGGTATTAATAAGATCTTGGAGGACTCAGGATCTTAGGGTCTTGGAGTTACAACTTACTCCGCTGACAGAGAAATAATGAACTGGATCAATTGCAAGTATGCTCAACGCAGAATCAAAATTACGACGCTTTAGCCACTAACCAGGGGAATACGAGTAAACACACTTCCTGCGGGACTATTCAAGCCGGCCATCGCTGTACAGTATACTCGTACATTGAGGATGATTAAACGTGAAAGTAGGGAGAAAAGGGAATTTAATTTAATGCGTTATTCGCTTCACTCATATAAGGATGAAATGTAGCAATGGCCTGAATTGGTTTCTGACACAGAAGCCCACGTTGAGATTAATGAAGAGTGTGGAATAATGTAGTGTACTTTCGCAGATGGTAAGGCTAAGTTGGAGATATTTAATTATGAACGGAGAACCACTGTGTAACATGAAAGTGAATCTTGGGGATATGAAATATTTGACCAAGTAGAAAAATTACAAAACTATTTCATCATGAAGTTATTAGCTGAGAAATATGACATTTATTTACGTGGGGATATTTGGAGTAGAAGCAAGGCAGGAACGATAAAATATAACGGTCGGTATATAATTACGGTACCCAGCTTCACGAGAAGACAAAAGAAATGTTAGAGCTATTAGTTTACATGTGGTTAGTGCTATGGTAAAGAAATTGAATTTTTTTACCTTTGATGTAATTAATGTGTCTTTAATGTTTTCAAGTGAATACGAGGACTGAGATTTTTTATTTGAGCTCCAACGCCCCGTTAAATTAAATTGCACAAAACTCGAAAACTCCTAGAAAGACAAAGCAGTAATTATGGAATAATACGACTTTCTAATCATGGCTCAACAAGTGCCGAAAACAAAAAGTGCTCATAATCTGAAGATTGGGCCCGTTTGGGTTCTTCTCCTTAGACGATTCAATGGCCCAGGGATTCAGGCTCAAACGGGCAACCTAGAGAGCCCACGTAGCATTTCGTTTAATTTGCCATCACCATAATCACCGGAATCGAATTTTTAACGCAGTAAAAAACTTTGCCAAAAGGCTTCTTCTTATCCATAACGGTCGGGCGCCTGCGTAGTAATTGCAATTCGGCGTTCAAAAACCTTCCATGCGCACAGAACAATTTCGGAAAAGCCTTCCAAACATTTCGCAATTAAAGATGTTTGCCTCCATCCAACATTGAGTCAAAATTTCTGATAAACTTTGACAAATTTCAAGAAAAATGTCAAGTATGCTCCCAACATTACTAATGGACCTACACGTCAGTCTTCAATAATGCTACATGCTGGGATGAGATGAGAGACGATTAATGAAATGTATGTTCAACGTTTTTGAATATTTATCATCGTTTGGGCGTATACCTTTGATCATCTGTACGCACGATAAGTTATTGCTGTAGCCGATTAAATGACAGGAAACGCCTTTTATACGTATATTGTCGAGTCAATTGCATCATGTACTTGTTTTATAAGCTATCAACTTGAGGGAGGAAGGAGCGATTTCGTAGGAACTGAATAAATACACGAGATGCAACACACTCGACATAACTACTCAGGACCGTTGCGCTCTTTACTATCCTCAAACCAAAGGGTTGAAAAATTAGTGCAATCGGTTGGAAGGAGGGTTTGGTCAGATGTTAACTGTTTGAGGGCTTTCGGAAAACCAGATATTAGCATGTTCTCTGTGCGTGTCGAAGGGACGTCAGCTACCTCATTGCTTTGCTTCCTTTTCCATAGCAAAGATCAACTGTCGGCACCGACACTGAAGCCAAAGGCCTAATGGTTCATGACTGACAGGAGGTTCCTGTAGAAAAAACGACGGCGGGTGTAACAGAAGGAAAACTAATCAATCTCTTCGTGAGCAAAGTCATTGCGGCTCACCGTTGAACGCCCGAGTACATGCCTAAACGGGTCAGTTGAGAGAAGGTTACGAGAATCCTATGGTGTAGTCTGACAAGAAGAGCTGTTTCTGTGGACGAGGTGGCGGATCGCCTGCGTTGCACTTCTCCAAGCAAGGGGAAACCCTATAGGCATAAAACTAAAATGTAGCCAGTTACGCATGTACGCATTACGAGACATTAACCCGAGTACCAACATGCTAACGTCAAGAGCGTCGCAAGATTGCTGTCTGAAGGTAGACGAACGATGAGATGGAAGAGCAATGGATGAATCATAACAAAAACAATGTGCTAAGACGCGAAGGTAATGTAAGCACAAAACCAGAGATATCAGCAACTTCCCATAAAATCTTCTGTGCCACGATTTTGAAAATTCACCTTTTGTTTTTTCGTTCTAGAACAAAATTCGTTAGGGGATGTGTGTGTGTGTTTTGGGGGCAACTGAGAAAAACTATATTAGATGAAAAATGAAGCCACGTAGAACTCCTGCTGACATACCCAAGCCCACAGGATTTCCTAGGAGGTTCTCTAGTAATACAACCCGCGAGAGAACTGATGCCAACGCTTCAACCCTCGGGCACGACGGAATGAACCGAAGCTGCAGCCCTAAAAAGCGAAGGGGCGGTTGAGTTTTCCACTCTCGTGAACAAAAAATGAAGCAATTGAAACGACGTTAGGAGAATATTAAATCTTGGAAATAATGTAACAAAGGGCAGCAGCTAATACTTGCCGCACGGTAGTTACGAACTTTTCCAAGGTTGTACTCTCGTTTGTGGAGGGCAATAAAGGAGGACCTTGTTTCCGGTCGTTACTCGTTGAATGAAATTTCCGGGCGCCAACTATGATGGCGATCAAAATGAAAAACAGGTTCCCTAGACAAGAAGGATTATAGTACGCGATAAGGGATGCAACGAACAAAATAAGGATTGTAAGTGTGTCCACATAGACTATCTCCGTAAAGCTCAAAATCCGACCTCGCGTTTAAAACGTTGTAATCAATGAACGTGAAACCAGCTATTGATTGCCGAATCGACTTTTCGATCGAAATCTCGACGTGGAAATATCTTATGCGTCATTTCACTCGCCGCGCAGGAATTGAGTGAGTTTTCTAACCACGCACTGATTGCTCTAATTGTGAGGCGCCCACTTTTCTGAAGAAACGACCAAATTCTAGTTATGCTCACAGAAAGTGTTCAAGTACTGAGTTTATGCTAGATCGTTAGGGCGGATATTCACGTCACACCCTGAAGACCGTTTTTCACTCAGCCTCGGAGACGGGTTTCGCTTACCACAGCCCTTGGAAATACGAAGGAAAAAAAAGCTAATCGAAATGGAAGAAATCCATTTCGGGACGATTCAATAGTAAACGGTTGGCTTCACGAAGTAATCTGGAAAGGGGGCGTTGGTATATATAGTTAGTTGGTGGGCGAGAAATCGTCTTTCAAGATCTGATAAAGTATGGAAGAATAGGGAAATCAACCAAGGGGAGTGGTGGGAGGATGTATACCTACTTAGGTAGAGGTTATGACGTTTTTATTAGCAACGGGATGTTTATGAACAATGATATAATCTCCTAGATGGGTGAATAACCAGAGTGAAAATCATGATCATCAATACACTGATTACTCTACAAAAGGTCGTGTGTGACCTAAGTAGCAACAACCCGATAAATTCCGGGTCGTCGACCGTCGAGTTTCTGTATAAAACTTGAACTGCTTCATTTAAATTGACTGAAAAACAGATCGGATGAGTTGCCGGAGAACTGTTCGTCGATGCTTCGCACGAAATATTCGTGTTTCAGCGTCCGATCGTAATGTCGAAGCGGCTTGAAATATTGAAGGACTCGCAGGATACGCGGGGTTTACAATAAACTTTTTGGTGGCATCGAGACGAGGCTGAGCAGCTCCTTCGGGATTTGAATCAACGAAACGAGGGATTTTTATGAGATTCGGGACCTTGAATCGAATGGAGCTGGCTCGACACTGGCTCGCTCTTAGTGACTTTAACATGTTATGCTATTACACATTTGTTACGTGCGTGAACATCGGATGTTCCAAATCTTCGTTCAACGATACACGGGGGTACAGGTGGTGGTTAGCAGAGAGTACCACGTAACATTGATCACAATTGTGAAACCCGTTTTTGAGATACTCGGAAAAACGACAATTTAACCTTCGGCCATTTCCACTCAACGGGAAGACACGGAAATAATTGGGGACAAAATGTGGGCATAGGTTGCTAGATGACACTCTATGGTTAATCAAACTCTAAGAAAAACATGATTTTTGAGTTATCTCGGTTCTATCGACTACCAGAGGAACATTTACGGAAAACAATCTATAGGTACTGACAAGTTGAAGATGTCCTGTGATTATGGCAACAATCGTTAACTCCATTGCACAAAAAAGCGAAGAAAAAAAAATACTACGCTTCATAAACCCCTATCTGTTTGTCCGTTGAAGTTTCACAGAAACTTTTATAGGAGAAGACAAATTAGGTACTGATTTCTTCGATATAATTTGAAAGTTTAAAAATAACGAAAAAAAACAACAAAAAACGCTGCAAATTATTTCAGAACGGTTTGTTATTCTCTTCCGCAGCTTGACGTAGTCTCGAACTTCCAAGACGTATCCAATTCGAATCAGCATCGAAAAATACGAGTAGACGACACGCAACACGACTTGACATCAAAGGAACGACGAAAGTTGACATTTTCTAGGCGCTGCTAGGCAATGGGCACCACGTAATGAATCGGAGTGAGACGGGACGCAACGCGGGATCGAACGATAACTTTCGCTGCTTTTTCTCGCGAGTTCTTTCACGTAGACTTTGGCTAACTATATTCACTAAGGTTTGACTGTACCATGAAATGTACTATTGCTCTGGAGCGCAACTTCCGCGGTAAAAACTTTGAAGTCACCAAGCGACGCCAGTAGAACGCCATATCAGCACAAGGTCAGATCCGGGAGTTGTTGTCCTCTTACCACCAGTCTCACTGGGTCCTGGACTCACCCTTCAAAACGCTCCGCTCTTCTTATTTTTCCCTTCAGACCACCATACCACCCCAAGGCCAGCTCTCACATCAAATGTTTGGAAATCTTGCGGTTGAAACGATTTTGATAGAACTCGCAGTTCATTGCCTTCTAGGAAATACCAACTTTGTTCCGTGAGTTACAAACTTATTTGTGTAGACCCATAGGAACACAAATGTCCCAACGTGGACTGCCAGATGAGTGAGGATAGTACAGCTATTCCGAACAAAACGAATTTTCGAAAATGAGCAAATGAACCTCCAAGTTCAATGCATTACCTCTGGAACTTCAGAAAGCCGCAGCAACTGGAACCGAAACCCCAAATCCACTTACCTGCAAGAAAACAAAAGAAATGAGGTTAGTCATGAGAGACAATGGCACAAAAACGTTTTTTACCCCCCACAACTCTCATCACGGGGGTTGTAGAAGGGCACCTGCCTTATCGTTCCGCATTGTGGAGACAACTTTATCAGTTTTCCAACGGTTCTCGGCACAACGCATGTGGAACGGTAGGAGAGCGACAGACTTTCGGTTGGGCTGAAGAGTGTGAATATTGTAAACACCGTTCACTTATGTAGGGGGTGACAATAACGTACGAATTGAGCTATTTATAGAAGAGTGTGAGAAGCGATTATTGCTGAAACGCTCATCACGTCACTGCGCTCAACTTCCTCACTTAAAAGATAAATTCGACTATATTCATCGCGTTCAATGTTTATAATTCAAGAGATTTTTTGGTGGAGACACAACACCGACGTCAATTAAGAGCCAGCAAGCGATAGAGCATTATCAATGCCTTTCTAATAGTTTCTTACGGTCTCCGACCGCCATTTTTGAAAATACGGTGGATCGACAGAACGCTGCACTGGATCATGTAACAATCAATATTGAGGGGGTGATGTATGCTTCTAATGTATTATCCTAGATCAACACGTCACTATGTAAAAGAAGGGTGAAATTGGATGCTGCAAATTATTACACAACGGTTTATTATATTCTCACACAACACGATTGAGACCTACCCTATTCAAATCAACGGCCAAAATCATAAGAATGTAACTTGGCTATGTCATCGACAACTGGGAAACAACTACTCATATGATACACATGTGAAAGATGATGTTTCAATCAACATTTCCGATAACTCCCTGGTTATCCAGCTTGACGCAGTCTCACATCTCCGAGAGACCAATCCCATTGGATCCAGTATTGACAAATAACAGTAAACGATATGAACCTGACTACAACGTAACATAGAAAGTTGACATTTCCATAAACATAGACCCATATTTTTTAAACCAAAGCATCTGGCGAAGCGTCACACAAAATTCCTGAGCCCCGCACACATTAAGCAAGTAATCGAATAAATTTTGGTTTATTATTCATTCTTAATAATGCACCTATATTTTCGGCCAGGAAAATTGTTTTTACAACCCCCGCCTGGAATTTGTAATTTTCGTCGTTTCGTGGTAGTAAGGTATTATGTAGCGTTTACTGGTACTTTTTGAAGCTGAATCGAATTTTATGAGCCTCGGAGGACTAACACTAGGTTGAGCTGTTCAAGAGATTAATAAACCGTTGTGTGATTATTTGCTGCGTTGTCACTTAGTGTAAGTGAGCCAGATAAATCTCAGCTCAACTTGCCACATCGAAAAACGGGTAGAGCTTAACGCTCGAGAATGTATTGCGCTCCTTTACTGTGCGGCTCTCGCCGTTCTCCCATGAATGACGACGTTTATTTCATTTGGAACTGGCTACACAAATAAGGTAATTAACATCGTTAGAACCGTAGTTGAGAAAAAGAAATATTTTTTGCTGTGTTAATTATGATAACTATAATAGTTTCAAACCGATTTTGATCCTACTCTAATTACATGACGTCCCATATTGATCTGTCGGCAGAATATCGAATTCGAGCTGATTGAGTTCCTCCGGTTTCCCTCGATCACCACCCCAGACAAACATGCAATTTTGTCAAATAGTGTTTCCACAAACTCAGAAGCCCGAAGATCTGAAGAAAAATCCAAACAATTTGTTTTTCATCTGAGTACATAACATCTCTTCAAACCGTTTCTGGCCAAATTACAGCAGGATTCAGTATACAATATAGGAATTTGTAGGAGAAAAGCGGATATGGGTGGGAATCAATTGAGAAAATGGTCCCCCCCCCCGACCCATACACTTTCCGCTGATGTAAGTTGTTCAAAAAATCTCGAACAAAACAAAAATGTAACAGATTGGGCCAGCAGTTTCCCCCGCACATTAAACCAGGGACACACTCACACCTAAGGTCCAGCCGAAATGAGGTTTTCGATCAATATGGTCAAGATCTGAAAATAATTCAACTTTCCTCTGTTCACACATTAGCAATAATTGCCTTACTCTCTGCGTTGAGAAAAGTCAAACTTATGTTGTAAGTCCTATGAACTACCTACACGGCGATCATTTAATGACGGTGGTGACACGAATAGGAGCAATCCAGTAAATTCCGGAATCTTCTCTACAAAGTCGTATAATATCATAAATCCCCTGAGTGGTATAGTCAAGTACGGGAAACAGGTAAGAGCAGCTCAATAAATTCTAGAACAATGAACGCTACTGGTTTACGTAGAACGTTAAGTTATGTTCCACCCAGTTGATATAAACAGGTAGAATTAGTTTCCAGACCGATAACAGTCGCTGAATGCACGTAAGGCTGAGAAGAGTCGTGCGACGCGTGTTACCAGATCTTTCTTCACGGCCACCGGGAGCACTGCGCTTAGAACGTCGCAAATGACACCAGCGCTTACGTGGGAAGGATTTTTGCAACATTCGAAACGACATAAATCTTTTACAGGTATTCGAATCATTAACTTAAGCTATAGAAACTGATTCGGGTATTTCGGTTCTCAAGATACTTGGATGTGAGAAAACTTACACTCAATTTTGAGACCGATCCGTGACCCACGGAGTATGGTACCCACTTATTAGTGGAGGGGTGCCCGTGCATTCTGGATGTGAGAGAAGGCTGCAGACTACGCCAGCAGAGGGTTTTCTCACACAATGAAGAGTGAGTCAGGGGGCTTGACGGCCCAAGGGACTTTACCCCAATTTTCAATCAAATAACTTTCAGACAAGATAGAATGATCGACCGGAAAACAGGACTGTATAAAGCAGGCTAAGGGTTCCCCAGAATGTGCCACGGACCTCCGTTCCCTTAAAAAATGTATTGAACCAAGCAAACAACAACACAAAGCTTAACCGAGACAACGAGAAAATGGGTAAACATTAAAAAGATACAACGCTTTGGTTCTCTTCGACAAAGCAGCTTGACAATATACTCGTATATATATTCATTTATACCGCAGCGCCGTTGATTTGTAGTGTCGGAGCATCCTCTTTGGCCTAAAACGGTTCGGTCGGGGAGGCTGATCGAGTAGAGGTTCTGCGATCAAGCGCTACGATGATAACTTCATTCTTTCCGGATTTCTGTTAGTTCAACAGCGCCAACGTTTGAGAGGAGTTCAATTTTGACGTACACTCATTTCACTAATGTGGTATAAAAATTTTTTAAAAGAAACGTCTCCATCCATTCAAAAATTGAGCGCAGAATTCTGACCGTCAATATGCTCTAAATGATGTGCGTGACGGTCAACGAAATAGCTTTGCCGCTTTGCCAAAACCCTCACACGAATGAAAACGTCGCTGGAGGGTAAAAGGGGTAGAATGTTTCCACCGATGGTTTTCCCTGTGTCTTGATGTTAATGAGGGTTTAGTTCGTGTGATGTTTGTGCTTTACTGCCCCCTTAATCCGCTCTCTTTAGAGCTCGCCCACCGCGGATAATTGAGAAATATTTTCGAGAGCTTTGTCCATCTTAATTGCTTTTCCCCTACGCCTTCAGCGTGGCTCTCCGTGACGCACGTGCCCCATAATTTGTCCCCCTCCTGCAACATTTCACGCGTTGAAAGAAGGGCGACCCTTCCAGAAAATACAAAAAAATGGAATGGAAACGATACGTACATCTCAGGAGAGTATCGATACTATTTGTGGCCATCGTGATGTTATACATCACCAAGGGAAAACCGTGCAATGCATTAGGTTTCTTTGACGGCCTTTGATAGGTCTTACTGATCACGTAGTATTTAATTCAATTTATATCTTAGATATATATTTAGTTTATTGTAAAAACGTGCCTGACACACACAAGTAACTCTGCTTATGTATTACAATTCAAGTTTACCATGATGCTCTTGTCGATACATTTAGTACTCTCAAAAGCGACTTCATCGAATGAACCAGCGTCGAAAATGCAACGATTAGCACGTTTTTGACAGGACAATCCGCCGCACAGTGGCCAAAGTTTCACAACCAGGCTGCACTTAAGACCCTGGCTTCCTATACCATCACGTCTCGGCTGGTTTGGGAATGCCTGCACACTGTGTTGGGTACGAGGTCATACAAGAATAGAGGGAAATGAGGAGGCTCACAAACTGGCCACTTGATCGAGGAGGTTGGTAAGTAGGAGGAGAAGTGCAGGGCTTCCTATTGGCAGGATGTGCGTGGCCAAAGACAGTCAAGGTTGTCTATCAGACTCTCAAGGGAGCAAACAAGAGAGATCCTCAGGCTGGAGAGAGATAGTATACGGATGGTACGTGGCTTGTTTACAGGTTACTGTCCACTAAGGTACCACTTGGCCAAGATTGGTAGATCAGAAGTACAGAATTGCAGATCCTGCGAGGTGGTGCTGGAGTCAGCGGAGTGTGTACAGTGCACGTGTGAGGGGCTGGATGCAGTGCGCCACAGAGTGCTTGGGTTTTATCAGCTGAGACCAGAGGAGGTTGCAGCGATGGATCTCAAAGTTGTCTTGCGTTTTGTGCGAGAATGGTGGGGACGCCGCACATCGGTCTCGTGTCGATTTACATTTTTTCGGGAATGCTAGGCAATTGGCACCAGGTCACGAGTAGAAAAGAAAGGTGGTTGGAGTGAGATGGGAGGCTGTGCAGGAAATGATCGCAGGCTGGGCGAGAAACGCTTTCGATATATTGCCCCGCAAGCTCCATCAAGTAGTATAATTTGCCTCCCTATGTTTACTGCGATTTTATTGTTTTTCCATCTAGATGCACTCCCACACCTCTGAGACCGTCTTATTCGACTCAGCACCGAAAAATACCTAGGAAATGATACCAAACGTGACGTGACTGCAATTAAACTGCCATTTGGTTTTTGGCTAATTTTGTATACCACGTTTCGTCCACGACAACCACACGGGTTTCGCCCCATTGGATTGCCGAGTGGCAGGCACAACTAGATCCCGAACGGAGTTTTTGTGCGAATGAACGGATTTTTCACCTAAATCCAACACGGTGGTGGGATGGTCTAATGTTACCATTACTTCACTGGAAAGCTATCGTCTTCAGACTTGTGATCGATCCTGGGCCTTCAATATACAGTCATTTACAACACGTTCACATATTTGATTAATTAGGGTCCGTAAGAAATAGAAATGTCGCCCAGTTCTAAAATTTGCCTGATGCCACAACTGCCTTCAGATTCAGGAGGTTTAACAGTAGTATAGGAGGGAATCTCTTACAGTTGAGTAAACGGGGCGTTTCAATAAAATGTGCTCACTTGTCTCTTTACACTTATCATGTTCTGCTTTCAGGTGAGATAAGAAGACAGATTGTACTGAGGTGGACGCCGAAGCAGCTGTGTTCACTCTGAACCTGTAGAGTGGAAACCGTTTGAGTTAGCTCTCGGGTTAGCTCTAGGGAATCGTTACTTATATTCCCCTCCGCTCTACGATCAGAGGTTGGTTCATACGAAGTTCAGCGGAAGAGAATGGTCTGACGGAATAGTTTTATTTGCAACTGTATGGTATATACCGCTTATTCCAGCACGTCCTCGCATGCCCCTTGTCGTCAAGGTATTTTACTCGACTCAATTCCTCAATTTTGTGAAGTAATCCGATCGGACGAAACCCAAGGTTGTTACGAGCAAGAAAAGGTTTAAAAATTAGCCAAAGAGGAAATTTTGGCAGTTTCATTGCAATCACGTCCTCTTTGTTATTGTTTCCTAAGTATTTTTTGATATTGAGTCTTATGGGACGGTAACGTTAAAGCGTTAGCCATGTCGTTCATTCCAGTAATGTCATGGCCACGAGAGTACCATTTACATTACACGGTGCTATCATCAATGGTCATCGAGCCTGTTCTTTACTGGAAACGGAGTGAGACCAACCAATATTGTGAGTTTCTTCTTTTGTAAATTGCACAATGGGGCCCAACCAAACCCGGGCCGCTTTGATGAGAGTTCTCTGCATGTTGTGCCTTCAAAATCGTCCGAACTCAACAATCGCAAGTCTCATTCCGAAAGCATGGGCTCCGTAAAACAAACTGTGCGCTACAAGGGAAGCAAGGCGCAAAAAAGAATGCCCAAGGGTAGGCCGAGTTTTTGTACCGCAGGTTAAAAAACGATACAAATTATTACACAACGGTCCATCTTGCATAGCTTGGCGCAGTTTCACATCCTATCCCATCCCATTTGATTCAGCATCGAAAAATACTAGTAAACGATACGAAACTTGACCCGACAACTACTGAACAACGAAATTTTACATTTTGTAGGCGGCGATACGGCAATTGCCACAACGTGACAAGTTTAACTGATGGGTGGTTGGAGTAAGACGGACGGAAGTGCGGGGTATGAACGCTAGCTGAGGAGAAACGATAACATTCGCTATATCGTACCGCAAGCTCCTCCTCCTAGGGGCACAACCAAATCCTAAATGGACTTTTTGTGCGAAAGAATGAATCTGGAATGAAGTGAAAATGCAGTTTGCAGGATAATTGATTGAATTATGTAATAAAACCCAGCGAGGAAGTTGTTACGAACTATGATAATAACTTAGGAATGCACCAGAACTAGGAATCACTGAACGTTCGAAGGCGACTAGAAACAACTTTTTGGAATCCGCTTGGAAAGCTTATTAATCCATTCCTCGGACGATTTCAAGTTTCAAAGGATCAGCGGACTTTGGAAGCGGACGAAGTTTGGAACTTTGGCCGACCACATTTTAAAAATATCTGGCGCGATGCATCGCACAACTTTACTCAGCCCCACGTACATTTTTTTCGTATGAACTTCGTAAAACATAAGGAAAAGTTCCACGGAGTAGCTGGTTTTTGGCTAAGTTCCAGAATTCATTAAGCTGCAGCTACGTATGCCACGACCTTCATTTAAAAACCAACGTATAGGTAATTGACGGGACCGCCCAGGGAATTTTTCTGAGAAGCTTCATGATGACATTTGTAAAAGAGAAACACTTGAAAAAAAAGTCACTCAACAAAACGACGTTAGCTTACATTCCGGAATATCTGTGGTTACTCCTGATTTTACTAATGATCATTATCAAACTTTCGTCGTATATATTATTTATTGTACTACCACCCAGATTTGTTTGGGAACGCTGGCGCCGCGTGAGCGAGGTTTATATAGAATAAACTGCTCTAAAACCGCTTTTCGTCGAAATTTTTGATAATGTATTCTGCCGCTCTCGTCATTTTTCCACGAATGAGAAATGTATAGTATTGTATCATTCAAAACTGCTCACAAACAAATATCAAAATCGTGGCCGTCTTTGAGAAAGAAATAAATGGCGGTGTTTTGATAACAATGATAACTACAGTAAGTGTCGAACCGATTTAGTTCATACCTTTCTTTTGGTCGTCCTGCGTTGACCTGCAGGTGTAGTATAACATTTGAGCTAATGTGGCACAACCTCTTTCTGTCAATCGCGTGTACAGATACGCAAATGGTTTTATTGCCACCAAAGCGTTTAAAACCACTGGTCTAAATAAAACTTTTTCTAAGACAAACATTTGGGTGCTTCTATTCGAGTGAAGCGTGGAGACAATCTCGGAATTGACTATTACCTCCAATTATTTGGCACAAAGATTCCATAGGCCAATCCTACTTCGACACTTAAGGGTAAGGTTAGTACCGTGAAATAATGATAAAAATAACTACTTGAGTTTTAGTCATATGTTTCCGGTTTGAGATGATCGACTCGTTAGGAATACAAAGATCTGCAATAAACATTGTCAGCTGAGACGCAAGAGAAGCAAAAAAAGGTCTTCTAGAATCAAACTCTCTAGGTGTCATTTACCTGGTCCACTCTTCTGACAAATAAGCGCAGCTGTAAGCCTAAATACATCAGAAACTATCCTCCGAATACGAAAAGTCAAGTTTTTCAAATTTTCTCAAAAAAGGCCGCACTCACAAAATACTTTCAGCTAACTAGTACCTACACTTGGTTGCCCATAAGCTTTCCCCTAGATATGTGTTGAACGAAGGTATAGCAGTACCGTATCAAAATTCACAGTCGTGTGATACTTCGCATCAAACATTCGTGAATTTTCCGTTCGGCCAAGTTATACCTGTTGACGATCCCCCTAAATGTATCAAGTGACTGAAAGAATCAAAGGTGTAGCCTCCCCCCCCCCTCCGACGGTAACACTTAAGAGGGCTTCTCAATTATTAACATTTAATTCCTACGTTGATCGGGACCTAATCTGATCCCTCAAAGAACTCACGAAACCACTTTATTGATTTAAAAGGATCAGCTCAACGGGATATTGCCTCTTATTTCTGGGGCAATCTCAGAATGGTGGGAAGGTGGGGCGGGGAGCGGGGGGTTTATGGAGAAGGGCTTGTTGAGTATTGTAGCGCGAATGATTATCTGATTCAATAGGCAGTGGTAACTGCTCGGTTGTTGCATGACTGGTGAACCGTAAATTGTAAGAAGGGGCTCACTGCTTCCCTGGCGGAAACAATCGGATTCGCTCTTGGGGTTTGAATCTTTGAATCGAGCCTCGAGTCCGCTTCCGCTTCGACGATCTGTGGCAGTCTCGAAAGAAGAAGAGGGGTTTCCATTCCGTCCGATCTATTTACGACGTGATACTTTACTCGCCTTCTTGACTTTTAACCCATAATTCCTCTCTACTTTTCCCCTGCCGTAGCCGCTTCCTGAATTTTCTTCAGAGAAGAATGATAACACGAACTTTTATGCAATCGGCCAAATAGCGCCACGAACTGTGGTTTTTGGAACATCGACGGACGGATTTGAGGAACAATCTATTTCAAGGCACCCTCCAGCGAATCCTACACTTTAAAGTTTTCGAAAAAAAAAGTTATGTACGCGTAATTAGAGGGAGAATTAATAATAAATGGGGATGGAAGCATAAGCAGAAACCCCCTCTCAAGATGCAGATTAAACTGCACCTCTCGTCTAAGAGAGAAGCTCAGGGCAGTAGTCAATACAGCATAGCTTTCGCTGGTTGTCTTCAATACCACCCCTGTTCCTTGACCAAACACTCGACAGTCTCGTTTGATCGTTTTCAAATGAGAAAGCCCATATTAACTTAATATTAAATTCAGGAACAATTTGACTACTGTTGTAGTTGACGTTTTGCGATACCAATGATAACACAAAAATGTGGCGGAGATGGATGCGTACCCTTTTGGTTCACCCTTGTGGAACAAGCGAGCGTTCTTCCCTCTTTCATTTTTTCCCCTAGCTGAATGTTGTACTTATATTTGCTCAGAATGAGCAGCAAACGGCGAATTTCATAGAAACTACTCGAAGCGGCGATTGCGCTGGGCCTGAAATGACGACGTTGATGCTGCGTTCGAGCTGTCAGATCAGCAGAGGGAGTACAATATATCCAGTTTCATTACTTTAAATATGAGAGATCTAGTGGGTTAAAAGTTGCCTTAAAGAAGTTAATGTAATTTCCTAAGCCAAAGTCGTTAAACAATCACAGTGGATAACGAGAATCTCCCCAATGGGATTTGAAACATTTAAAGATTCTTAATATTCACATCTCAAAGTGTGGATCTACTTTCGTGCATTATTACTTCTTCCTACCCAATAAATCGATAAGGAAACCATTGCAATCGTGTAAAGAAAGAAAACCCAGCAAATTATTACACAACGGAGTCTCGCACCTTCTAAACCCATCCCATTCGATTCAGCATCGAAAAATACCAGTAAACCATACGAAACATGACCTGACTACAACGGAACGACGAAAACTGAATATTCCAGGCGCCCGTACGCAATTGGCACGACACGGAGAGAGGTGGGTGGTTTTAACGATCCAGGGAGGGAGTACAAACGATGAAATGATTACTTTCGCTTTAAGTATTGTCCCGCGAGTTTTTTCACTATAATTACTTTAATTTCACTATAAGCAATTCTACACGTCTGATACTCATTCAATTTGACCCAGGATCTAAAAATTCCTTGAAAACGATACCGAACACGGCGTATTGGCGATAAAACTGCCAAAATTGCGTTTTCGTTTATTTTTTGTTACGGTTTTTGGCCCATAACAACCATGAGCTACGTCCGATCGGATTGCCGAGATGGTAGGCACAACTAGATACCAAATGGGATTTTTGGGCGAAAGAACGGATTTTTGAGACCACGTTAGAGGCACCAAACGGCCCGGACGGCGCAAGATTTGGAATCTCCATGTTTTCAAACGTTAAGTATCAAATTTTGATGGGGTGGTGGGGAGGTTGTAAAAAATGTTTCCTGACTGAAAACATAGGTTTATTATTCTGAATGAATAATAAACCAAAAGCTCATTTCTGCGCGTCTTTTGATTTGCGGGAGAACAGCTCGACCTGGTTCATTTTCTGTTTTTTTTTTTTTTTTTTTTTTTTTGTGCTTTTTTGAAGATGCGAAAATTGATTCACGCGCAATTTTCAACGCTGAAAGGCAGTGGTGGGAGGGAGGGGACCAAACGTACGAGGGTTTCCCGACTCTTCTCGTAAACGGCTAACACGATTTTGATTTTACCTTTATATTATCTTCGAATAATAAGTACCTCACTTAGATTCCCCATGAAAATGATGAGTTTTATTTAAAATCATTGGGAATACAGATTTAATGATCATTCAACTCGGGGTGTTTACCGCATAACTGACTTTGATCAACCTGATGGAGTGTCTTCTACCTACAACCGCATTTGGTTCCCAACAACTATTTCCGATCTGTTGAACGGGAATGTGAGCGAAGATGGATCGGATAATAACATTGGGCGTGCTATAATTAATCGTGCCCTACAACCGGAAAATGTTGTTGCCGTACCGCTTCATGCCGCTTTCCACCGTTTGTACCTACGGATTTCCACCTCTTAATTTCACTCGTCAGAGAAGCTTCTTTTCTTTATCATAAATGACCTCAATTAGGAACAACCAATGCTAACAGTTTTGCTCAGTCCATTTGCCTCTCCTTATTGTGAGATAATTATTATCATTGAGGTTCGCATCTCTTTTCTACATTATTTTGTTTTTTTACGTGTCACGGGTCCCTCCTCGACTTTCAGCTGAGTTCATTTGAATAATATGGGACGATACATATGTGAAATTAACATTTAGCACGAGAAAAGACGGAGCAACACTTTTAAAAAGAGCAGACATACTACAAATGGCCAAACAGCCTTGGGAACCCCTGGAGGATAGCATTATGTGCAAAATGTTCTTGCTAATTTGTTTCTTCTTTCTACTTGTATTATCCCGTTTCCATGCGTAATTATGTAATTTAATGATTTTGATCAAACATAACAAAATCACTTATTTTCATGACAATTCAAGCGAGAACTGCGCGTCGACAGCTTCTTTGGAAGATATCACGAGTTTCACGTTTCAGAGAATTTCCAATGTAAATTGAGCTGTCGCAATCACTTACAAAACGTTGATGCAAATATATGGCCCCCGTATGTTCATTATTTTCGTATTTGAGGGACATTTCTTGATTTCTTGAAATATTAGTAAACGTTTAACTCTTCCCTCCACCGAGCTCCTGATTTCTCGCGACTCGCCATTGCGCGACAGTCGTTGAGTTGAAGAATTGTAGGTTAGTGAAGAAGAACTGAAGGATATCGGGAACAGGATCGGCCGACCCGATTTGCCGTCACTCCTTAACGAAACGACTCGAGGAAGAGCTACCAATCGTTCAGACAGGAAAAAAGGCTTTGGCCCTTCACTGTATTTCGCTTGGTCAGTCACTACGCAAGATTTGCTCGGAAAATGAAGATGTCCGTAAGCACTTTAAAACATCTGGTAAGTCGCATACGTCTTTCCTCGGCCTCAATGCATTCAGCGATTTAAACCACTCTAGCGAAATAAAATCCGTTTGTATGAACACGGTGGAGCGTAGCTCGGCGTCTCGCCACCCTCTCACTGTCAACTTGACTTTTCTGAGAAAAAAAAGGTGTGTTGATCACTTGGATAAACTATGGTTACCTTTGAACCGATTTCGCTCACCTTATTTTGGCATGGTGATGTGACACACACACGTGAACAGAGAGACACAGAGATGTTAAAAAATACGATTTTCAGGGAGCCAATTTTAGAAAAAAAATAATCGACGCTTTCCGGATCAATTTTTAAAATTTGTTTTCAAACACAAACAGTCCCATTATTTCCTACGGTGTTTTTAGCATTCGGTAGTTTTTTTTTCAAGTTGAGACATTATGATCTGAACAGATCTTGAACAGTCCTACTTTATAGAGCCAAGAAAAGCATTACATTTAAGAGCAATTCAATCACTCTTTCGTGCGTTACAAACTCGTTTGAAGAAGTTGGGCAACTTTTGTAAAGTCATGAGAACGATAATAAGACCCCCCCCCCCCCGCAGTATGAACTGTAGAAATCGATCCTCACGATGAACAACTCTAGCCATATCAGCAATACCAACCAACCGTCTTTCACTTGACTGTTCCAGAAGCTGATAACCTGCATAATCCTCTTCCTACTTAACGGGCTGCGTTGAGAACAGTCAAAACAGCAAACGCAGACACATACGCTACATCACACGATTTCTGTACACTCACGCGTCATAACACGCAAAGAATGCCTTTATTTTGTCGTTGACTAAAAATAATAACTACCGCGCCCCTCGCAGCTGCTATCAAGACACTCGATACTCCTACAATGAGCCCCACGGTACACCTCCAGGGGCCCAACTGGCATACACAGGCACAACTGTGGCAGGATAAAATTCCACCCCCTTGAAAACTGCTGCGCCTGACACCTTATATACTCTTTACCTCCCCCACTCCACACATTTAATTTAAAAAAATGTTTACTGTAATTATTGTTAGTATTACTCTATTCGCGTTTTGTTGGCAAAAATGTTGCTGCAGCCAATTGGCACACACAGAAAACTATTTGTGGGGCAAATGTCGCTGCACAGTATATCCAGCAATCCAGGACTGCTACTTGAAAACAAACGCCCGTGACGCGATCACACACACAGCAATAAATGCAAAATGGAGACACATGGCTCAGTTACACATTCCTTATATTCCCTTTCCTTCTGACTGCAGAAATAATTAAATAAGTGCACGTCGATGATTTTAGGAGTCGTTCGCCAGTTTTCGAGGATCAAAAGCGTAAAAGAATCGACGGAAGACGAATCGCCGAAATCAACTATGAAGTGGCGAGAGAGAAAACAGGGAATGGTAATAAGGGGAAATGAGCTGCGCCTTCAAAGTGGAATGGTGGAGGTGAGGTCCCCCTTCTTCTGATATGCTGATGCACTCTGCTCTCGTCATCCCACAAATGAGACACTGCTACCTCAGATAATGAAACGAATGACTCAACTTGCGACAAAGGTGCAACGATTGGGGGTTGAATGAAGAAAAGATGAATAAATCAGGTGCGCCGCATCACACAACTTTTCTTAGCTCTATGTCAATTCACTTGTATTCATGACTTTTTCTAATAACTCAATTGATTTTTCACTCGGCCCATATGAACTTGGCAAAGCCCCACTTCACGGTAACAGAATGCGGCAGCGCTTACAGTTCCGAAATTTATTGTGCTGCTCGTCTTCATGCTATGACCACTATTGAGCAATCGGTACACAGAGAATTGATGAAGCTGTAGACACGATGATTTTTAGAAGGATAATAATCATTTTTCCAGAGTATACCGGTAAAAACGTTGGGGAACAGTGGAGTGAAATAGCGAGGGTTGAAATTCTGGAATTCCTGGAGTAGTCCCTGCATATCTCATGAGCGCTATTAAATGCTCATCGTATAGGTACGTACTTAATTGGAGTACTACATAGATTTTTATGAAGATTCTCCCCTTTCTGAGCCAAATTTATTAGGGAAAAACACGCTAAAATCGGTTTTCATCGAAATGTTTGGTAATTTATTGTGCTGCCCCCATGATTTTCCCCACATGGGAATTCTATGGTATTGACATCTCATTAGAATCTGTCTATACAAGAAATTTAATCAAAATCGCTACAGCCCTTTTTGAAAAAAATGTGGTGTTTTGATCGCTATGATAACTATAGTTTTGGGGCGGATTTTGCCAATTCCCTTATTTAGGCGTCCCATGGTGACCTGCGGGGTAGATATCAAGTTTGAGCTGATTTGGCTAAGCCGTTGTCTTTCAATCGCGTTCACAGACACAGACCATTTTCCCAAATAGTGTTTTTCGGACAGAGTTATCTAACTCGGATACGTAAAGATCTTTGGAGAACTCAAACAAAATTTTTCAGTCAAATAGATAACTTTCCTTTCTACTGTAGAACCAAGGAAAGTCTAATGACTACAAATCAGAACCAAGACGTTAAAAAGCAACGCAGTTTTACCTAATTTCTATGACAAGGTTTTCACGCAAGGAATAGAAAGATATTTGAGTGTGTACCTTGCACCCTGCCAGAGAGTTTCGAGAATGAATTTATGTTTGTTTGTTTCAGGAGTTCGCAAACGATTTATGGTGGTTATTATTTATAAAAAGAAGGTCTTCAACTTTATTTTCTGTTTTTTTTTTTAATTCCCGGGAGAAGTCGGTCTTTATAGCCCAATTTATCCGACTTTTGGCTACATTCCGTTTCACATGACACGGGAAATGGCTATTATAATTTTCATAACGTCCACGAGAATTGGCTTTTGGTACCAATTGGTCCGGATTGTATCGTCTGATTGATGCATCACTAAAACATCTCGACTGTTCTTGACTGTTGAATGATGAATGGATGTGTTCATTGAGGTTCAGTCAATTGTGACACACATTCAGTGGCGACGTTTCGACGTTACAATTCTCCGTCATAATCACGGATGGAAAATTTGGTTTGGATTAAAAAACGAAGCCGTTTTGCCAAAAAGCGTAAAAAACCTGTTTTTGCTTCATGGGCCTATATCTCCGTTCACCGTATTTTCATGGAGATATGTATGGAGAAGAAAAGTTAGGCATTGATTAGTAGAAGATAATTAGAAAGTTTAATCAAAATCGTTAGAGCCGTTTTCGAGAAAAATGCGAAAAACCCTAGTTTTTGGTACATTTTCGTCCCCCCACCCCCCTTCCCACCGGCCGAAATCGTCCATACCCTTATTTTGGTGTCTACAAAAAATAACGAACAAAACAAAAAAAGAACCATCTCAATCGGATCAGCCGTTCTCCCGCAAATCGAACTACAGACACACACACACACAGACATACACACAGACATACACACAGACATACACACAGACATACACACGGACCTCTCTCCGAAATTAGGTTTTTTAGACTCAGTAGGGTCTGAAACGTAAAGATCTGAAGAAAACCCAAATTTTTTTTTTGGGCCGATTACTATACTTTCCTTCCCTTCGGGTAGCGGAAAGTAAAAACTGGAGTGGCGCATCACACAACATTCCTTAACCCCAAGTACATTCGGCGATTTTCACGGCTTCAGCTACTAAAACATTAATAACATTTTGGATTTAGTTCACTTGAATCGGGTCGAAGATGCCTTCACATTAATAGAATGTGGTAGTGCTTAAAGTTCAGGACATGGCATGACGACTATTGAGCAACCACTGCTCAGTGGGTTCCTGATACTGTCAACACGATTTTTTCGAGAAAGATCGTGTTTTTTGTTTGGAAGTAGCGGGTTAAAACTGTGAGCAAAAGTACCAAGTGAAACGGTGGTGGTTTGGACCTTGGAATTTCTCGGGCGGCTAATAATTATCTTATGGACGTTATTAAACTCGTCATCGTGCAGGTAGTTAATTGGAATACCACCCTGAGTTTTCTAAAAATACTACAACCATTTGAGCGGAGTTTACTTTCAAACAACTGCACTAAACGGAGTTTGTCCGGGATGTTTGATCATTTATTGTGCTGCTCTCGTCCAAGGATGAGAATTTTATAGTGCTGTTGTGTTATTTTTACCTGCTCACGCAAAAAATGTAATCAAAATCTTCAGATTCGTCTTTAGGGGGAAAAAATCAGGGTATTTAGATTGAACTCCCGATAGCGAGTTAATGTCAGAGAGAAAGAGAGAGTTTGAAAAATTCAATTTATTATGGAGCGATTTATACAGCTCCACTTTGAAAAGAAAAAGTTTAAGAAATGAGAATTGCCTGTTGTTGTGAAACATATTGTGAAACGGCAAGGTAGAGAATAATACGAAAGGAAAACACTCGGGTGCAGTTCGCGTCTACAAGGATTTGGTTGACGATTATTGGTGTGATGATTAAATTTTAATTTGAAGAGTTACGCTGCTCGTTACTACATGTCAACGTCAACAATCAATTATAGTCATCGGAATTGCATTTATTTATACTTCTCTTCATTGCTAACTTGACCGCTTCATTATCACTACTATTTGAATCATAGAACAACAAGGTGACTTCGTGAAGGTTTTCGAACGCATATAATTACAATTGCAAGCCACTTTTAGTCTTCTAAGTAATTTTACGAGACAGTCGTGAATCAGGAAAGAGGGCATCATTAATCCACAGGTAACCAGTTTCTACCAAAGACCACGCTCACACGTAGCTGCATTCACTTGACTGGGGTGCACACTGTGTCGCAGAACGGGCAGAAACGTCTTAGCTCAGAGGCTCCCGTTCTAATTGTTCCTGATTATCAATTGAGTCTCACAAGAGGAAAAAAGGCTTGTTATAGGAGTTGAGCTCATTGGGACTTCTGCTGATGCGGAAGGAGCATATTGAACGGCCAAGGCGAGGTTTATGTGACGCCATCGATTCAGAACGACCTGGCCTTAGACCACTCCCCATGCCAGTGCGACGGCATCAAATCGTTCGTCTTGAGTTGACCTGTTGCATTCATGTTTAGGTCGACATGCATTTCAAGCGAATTCCTCGGCCTTATTTTTTTATAACGTTTGTCAAGCCGGCATTCTGAATTTAGAATTTATACAAAGATATTTGTTCATGTATAAAAGTGCCAAACACACTCAAGTATTCCATAATTCGTACATTTCATGTATGTATTTTAGTTTACACTCTCCATGGTATGAGAATGCAAATATCAAGTACCTTCCTTGAAGTAAACAGTTTAATTTTCGGTCGAAAGAAAACATACTCTAAATTCTAAGCCCGACCCGTGACTCCTCTTGTCAGTAACATTTGCAACGTAAAGATCTGTAGATAATTTTAAAAACTTTGTTAGCCCATTACATAAATTTTCTTTCTACTTAGTCCAGGAAAGTAAAAACGAGATTCTTCGATTTTGCCCAAAATTGGCAGGTAGGATTTCGATGAAACTTGCAGGAGACTTCAATGTCCCCAGTAACTACGTTTTACTCTGCATAAAATATTCAATACTAACGTGAACAAATGAGAAAAATAACTGAATGAATACGACAATGTGAGAATGAATTCTGGTAATATTACTATTGTTCAAGTCCACATTCAGAGTGGGCGAACATGTTATGGGCAGAAAATAATACTGTTCCAAGATCGGTTGACTTGAAAGAGGATTAATGGCCACGGTTTCGGTCTGCCTTTAATTACAACTCTATTCTCTTCGGACAATTCTCATCAAGGTCGACCTTGATAGACGATAACAAGGGCACAGTTTATAAAACATTTAGACAAGAGAAGGGCTTGGAACGAGTGAAAGATGACACCTGAGTTCCCTGGAAGCCCGCAGAATGACCTCTCAGCCCCCTCGAATCGACGAGTTAACTGGAACTGACAGCAAAAAGAATCTTTTTCACTTCTGAGGGATCTCACTTACGTTTTTATAAGTTTTTCGTCACCCCCACTAGCCACAAAGCCAAGAAAACTGCAAACTGCTTTTGAATAATCACTGAATCAACCGCAGATCTAAACTGTTTCAAAATACCCGAAGCAGCTGCTGTGAGGCCACTAAATGAGTTACTTCGTAACAAAGCGCCAACAACCTGCGCAGATGCTTTTATTGGCAACGATAAAAAGTGTTCTCGGGAAAGCAATTGAATTGCTTCCGTTAATCGCTTCCGACGATGTACTTAGGAGAATAATAGGTACAGTCACTTTCCCCGACTTGGTGAAGGGTGACATATTTGGCCACCCCAAGATTGAATCACAAAGGCTGCACTGAATTCGAAATTGCCTTTGTCATTGGCAGTCCCCTACGGCGGTATATGTAACGTCCTCGAGGAGTTCATTCAACAGCATCGCGGGGGTTCCCCAATCGTACGATTCTTTCATCAACCTCTCCAGCTGAGGGGGATGTCACAAAACGCATTCGTTCTGGTCGTGACATAGTCGATTAATTATATTCGGTATCCAGTCCGAAACGCTCGAAAAAAAAAAAAAAAAAAACAGTTCCGCCATTTCAACATTTAATTTTCAGCAAAGGGTCAACGTCTAAAGGCTCGCCATTTATCCACTTAATATATACTATGTATCAAGAATATTATAGCGCCCTACCCTGGCAGGATACTTATTCCACGGAGTGTGCCAATTAAAACTAAACTCGGATTATTGACTAAATGAGTGGAGTAAGTGGAAAAAATTTAATCAAATTAAAAATATCTGGTGCGTTGCAACACACAACTTTCCTTAGCTCTACGTCAATTCACTTTCTATATGGCTTTTACTACTTAAACAATTCATTTACCACTCAGTGCATTTGAACTTGGTCAAACAATACTTCGCGGCAGCAGGAAGCGGTAGCGCTTACAGTTCCGAAATTTATTGTGCTGCTCGTACTCATTCCAGGACCATTATTGAGCAATTGGTACATAGATACTTGATTAGGCTGTAAATACTAATTTTTTGAAGAAGATAGTAATCACTTTGGCAGAGTTATTGGGTAATAACTGTTAGAACTGGTATTAAGCGAAACAGCGGTAGTTGAAATTCAGGAATTTCTGGAGTGAGCCATGTATTTCATGAGCGTTTTTAAACACTCACCCTTTAGGTATTGGATTGGACTACAATACCAATTTTTTTTTAACATTCTACAAAAATTCCAGCGGAGTTTATAAGGAAAAACCTGCGCTAAAAACGCTTTCCGTCGAAATTTGTGATAATTTATTGTGCTGCTCTCGTCATTTTCCCACAAACGGAAATTTTATGGTATGATCATCTTATTAAGAGGTACCATCATAAAAAATTTAATCAAAATCGTTAGAGCCGTTTTTGAGAAAAAAAATATTTGGTGTTTTCATCACTATGATAACTATAGTTAACTATCGGTGGATTTTGTTCATACCCTTATTTTGGCGTCCAATGGTAATCCGCGAGCGAGATATCAAGTTTGAGCTGATTTGGTACGGTGGTTTTCTCTAAAAATCGTTCACAAACACACACACACACACAGACCCACAGACCATTTTCCCAAATAGTGTTTTTCGGACACAGGAGGTTCTGAAACGTAAAGATCTGAAGAAAACTCAAAATTTTTTTTTCAGCCGATTACATAACTTTCCTTTCTACTTCGTAGAGCCAAGGAAAGTAAAAATATATAAACCTGTTCGGTCGTTATAAGAAATGGCACTAATGATAAGAATGTAAAACAAAGTGAAAATAATCCACCGCTTTAGGAAATAAATGTCTTCTTGGCTATTTATTTGGCATGCCATAAAAATAAAATCTAAAATTAATTGTCGGCATTAAAACAAAGTAAAATCGGGATTCAAGGGAATGCCGAAGGTTTGCGCCGGAGGACGGACAAGAAAAAAATATGGTATCACTCGGTTCGCGGCAAATCGTTGGCGATTTCAAAAAGACTGCTATGGACGACTGATAGCTCCCAGACGCTCTCTGGCGCGTGATTCAGCGTCCCGGCCGTTCATAATTTCATGTTACAAGAGTTATAAGAGGAAATTCTACATAGCCAACAGAATTTTGAACTTGATCCATCAGGGATATCACCAAGCATCATTGAAATTGAAAACAGGTGCACCAATTATCATCTTATGGAATAATGATCAGCCACAACTTTGCAATGGCGCGCGACTAACAGTCGAGAAATTGATGAACAAGGTAGGCGAAGCGACGATGTCAACTTCCCCTTTTTAAGGTGAAAATGTAGCCATTTTTGGAATACCAATGACGCCAACCTATACATAACTTCCATTTAAAAGATCGCAATTCTCGATAACTTGGCGTTTGCAATTACAATCAATAAAGTTCATTTTTAGAATTATGTGGTTTATATTTCGTAGTGAATTGCTTCTCATATGGATAACTGTGTGTTGTGTGTTCCTATGTCGGCCAACCAGAAATCCACAAACAAAATGAGAAAAAAATATCTGACCCACGTACATTAAGCTGTTTTCTCGGATCTAGCTACTAATCGTATTTATTTTTCACTCAGTTCTTTGAACATGGTGATCATAACTTTACACGTTTTACGAAGAATGGAGCAGCGCATATTGTACTGGAATTAATTGAGTTGTGCTCATTATTCAGGAATCATGATATTGATATGAGGCTGTCAACACGAGTTTTGGAATTATCGGGTAAAAACTGAGGAATGTTAGGAAGGGAAACAGCGTTGGTTGAGATGCTGGGATTTCTTAGGTTGCCTAATTATTTTATGAGCGTTATCATATTCTGATCGTATAAGTAGTTCGTTCGATTAGCAGCATAATTTTTCTGAGAGGGTAAATGTGGTATGGACTGGATTAACAATGAAAAACTTGAGCTAAAGTAGATTTTTAAAATTTTTGATAATTTACTGTTCTGCTCTTGTCATTTTCCCACGATGAGAATTTTATGGTACTGTCTCGTTATGCGAAACTGTCGATGCAAAAAATTTAATCAAAATCGTTACAGCCCTTTTGGGAGAAAAAAAAGTTTGTGTACTGATCATTATGATAAGACATGATAGTTTTGGGCCGATTGTTCTCATACCCTTCGCGTCCTAGGCTAAATATAAAATTTAAGACTGCTTTAGTTTGGCATTTTTCTCTGTCGTTCAAATAGCATTTTCCCAAAATTGCTTGACGTTATTTTTCGGACTCGGTGGCCATTAAAACGTGGAGATCTACAAATTTTTTTTTTCAACCGATTACATAACTTTCCTTCTTACTTCGTAGCAGGCAATTTTTCACAGCATGAGAGTTTTAGCCGAGTGCTCTTTACCCCTAAGGGAGCTTTATTCCTTCTCTGGACCGTCGGAGCTCAGAGGGATTCACCTTCCTTTGCCCTGTTTAGTTGGCAGCCTACCTAAAAAGGCTATTTTAAATGAAAGCTTCTATTTTCTGTTTAAAATTTTCAGTCATTGAATGACTACACTACTTCACTGAGGATAATGCCAGTTCTGATGTTCCCTTGACTCAATTTACTTCTCTGATCTCTTCAAAAATTAAAAATAAATATTAAACAGCTTGTGCCGAGGTGTTATGCAATCAGCTTCAGATTTTCCATCAAATGGATAAATAACAGAAATGTGTAAGATAATCTAACGGATCGAAGTCGTGGCAAAGTAACCCGCATAGCACTGAACGCGAACAGGTGCACAGACTGACGCGCCCATCGAACTGAATCGTATCTCAACTCATCTAGAAATCTACTCGCAAAAACCCCGTGAAGTGGATCTGAATCGGTAGAATAGTTTCCGGATTATGAGCGCAGAGCAGACCACACTAAAATATCAATAAGCGAAAGAGCAATGAGCGCAACAGTGTGAAGGGCATAGAGGTCGTTGAAGGGCCAACTTCAACGATTTCAAAAAAATTGTTTCGGCATCGATAACGCTACTTTTGGAGTTCTCTCTCTTCACTCATAAAGCATTAATTCCTAAGCCTAATTAGCGTTTCCCGGAAAGTGTCAACGAAACCCGATGAAAACATAGAAGTTATCCGTGTCGCAATTATTTGGCCTTTGGTAATCAGCGCTACTCGGAAAATGTCAACAAAATTAGATGTGCAGCAGTGAAATTACTCGTGAGTATGACGTTTACAGTACAGACTGACAGAACTCCAAAATTGTCCAGTCAAATTCCATGAAAGCACTGAGACACAATACACATTCGATACGAAGATCTCATTTTCTGATTTGGCTTTCGACGAATTGCTAGAAACCTATCTCGTGTGACGTAGCACACAACTTCACGAGCAACTTCAACCGAAAAAAATATGAATATACTCCACGGAAACAGCAACCTGGCCCATAAAATCAACATACACACTTTACTCACTTATATAGGCAATAAGTTGAGAATTAAGAAAAAATTGAGCGATTTTAGCTTGCAGCAGATTCAGGACGATCCCGCTGCACTCAGAAAGGAAAGTTTCACTTTGAAAACAGTTCAATAGCGAAATGCAAGTTTTTGCAACCCACTCGAGAGTATCGTAGCAGGTTGTAGATATCAACTCCATTCAACCTCTCGAAGAAGTGAAAGAGGATGATAGCCATCTGAACTGTAAAGCTTTTCCCCCTATATTGAATAGTACTTAAAACCCCTGTTTGTCTACACACGAGCTGAACACGAGACCATGAGGGACGCATCTCGATCTCATGTAGGGTTCGGAAAAAAGAAATATCTCCCGCGAATGTTATTAAGAGTTTCCTTCGCTTAAAGTTTTTCGTTCTGACTCTACTACAAAAATCGCCGCAGCATTGATAGAATTATTCTCGAAAGACCGCACTTGTACAAAAATGCAAGCGCGGCTCGCCGATTGAAAAATATCTGACCGGGAAAAGAAATCATGACAATTCTAATGAAAAAAGAATTAGCTTCTCCCGAGAGAACAGTTCAAGACGCCGTTAAGTTGGATTTTCTTCAGATCTTCGCGTTTTGAGGCCTATTGAAATAAATTTTCCTCTCGAAGTCCATTGAGCAGAGATGAAAATCAAAATGAGTCGAAAATAATGCTTTCTGAAAATATTTGTAATTTCCAGCGTAACTACGTTACTGGATTTCAACAATCGTGAGGAGATTATAGCAATTTATACCCACATTTTTTCTCCGCAACTATCGCTGTATCTAACTGTATCGGAAATCAAGATTTTTCGAATATTAATTTACCGGTTTTCCAATTTTCTCAAAAACAGCCGTAACGATTTCGATCAAACTTACAGATTACTTTCAACCAACTAGTACCTACTTTTTCCCTGCGTAAATCTTCCTCAAGAAATGCGTTGAACGAAGATATAGCACCCGTTAATGTAGCGGTCGTCAGTGGTTGCTACGCACCAGATATTTTATTCCATTTTTAGCACATAACAAGCGATCGAAGTGCCAAGTAGGCAGGCACAACTACATCCCAAACAAAATTTTTGTGCGGAAGAATGGATTTTGAAGAGCACGTTAAATGCAAAATATAAGGCCTGTACGTCGGACGGAAATTAAAGATTTGGAATCCTCACGCGCGAACATATGTCCAGATAGCAATTCGCACAATTCCAATAAGTATGAATTGGACGAACACGCCGTCCTAGAAAATCCCACCTTTAACTTCGGCAATTTCGAAATCCTGGCTTCTGAGACATCGTGTTAAGAAAAGGCAGCGAGAAGTCTTTACATATTTAACACTCACAACGTTTTAAATTCTGAAACTGATGTTACGCAACTCAATGGAATTGATTTAGCTTGAAACACTCGCATCCGCAAACGACAAGAACCTAAAGTTTCTCCGTTTTATTACTTTTATTTTTATTTATGTAACTAGTTATTTATTTTTCCATTCGGTTTGTTGGCAGATAATGCTATTGTGGTGGCAGATTGACTTCGATAGACAAATATTTATTTACATTTATTCCCACGATGTGTTTTGAAATGACGAAACAAATTTTCTTTTTCTTCTCCTCTACACCACAGGGTATTCGTGGAGGAGGAAAGTCATTTTAGTAGAAAGAAAGAAAGAAAGCGCAGAGTAAAGTCTGTCCCACTGTCCGCTCAGCAATGTACTCACGCTGGAACCTAAGTGGATCACTGAAACTTGAAAACTGCGAGTGACATGAGCTCGCACATTTTACGGAGCACTGTTCAGAAATAAATCTTCCTGAATTTGACCAAAACAGGCTAGTTCTGAAGTTTTGCGCGGTGGAAGGCAAAACCATACCTGTTCGGCATTGTGATGCCCCTTAAAGGATGTGAGATACATCCGAATAGAAACCGGTTGTTTGGACTGGAATTTGTCAAGCCATCGTTGACAAATACGACGAAACAACAGAGCTGAAACCTGCATTTACGAGATTATTCAGAATTGGAGAGTTTACAAACAGCGAGAGGATCTCACAATTGGCCAACTGTCCCGTTCTAATTGCGTAATAAAAACCCCCGAGCCTTCTCGAAAACTCTTACAGTTTGAAGAAACAGCTCGGGCGTTAGGATTGTTGATGGGTGACTAGTGAATAATGAGAAGAGAACAACAATACGATAGAGACAATGTAAGAAAAGTTCTCCTCCTCTGACCTCATCTTCATAATTTATCACAAATGTTATATAATAATAACTGAAATAAATCAGTATGGGCTGTTCCCTCGAGAGTCTTTTTCCCTTGCAGGATTCTGCCGCGAGAAAGAAAACCCGCTATTTCAACAAGAAACGAATATTTTTCGAAAAAGAATAATTCATTATGAACAGCGCGAGAATATATGTCACTCATTTCATTATTTATTTTTTTACTTCAAATATATTCAACGCCATTTCGCATTTTTAACTTACAAATCACCATTTCGCTTCAGCTTTTCGAACTCTTGGAGAATTTTACAAAATAAAACTAAACTGGTAATACAGCGGTATTGATCGGTATCAAATCAAATTGATTGGGTTAATTCTGCCGGTAAATAAATTATTGAAGTTAACGTACCTGTCTGGTGAGACCGTCTGCTCTGACACACCATCTCACCAGCCAGAGAAGACGGACCCACCAAACAGGTACGTTAACTTTGATAGTGATACACTTCCCGACGTCTCACTTTACTTCCCCAAGCTACTCAGACCAGGGCATAGGGATTTTAACGAATATCAGCCCGCGCCAAACCAACGAGTAAGTGAAGTGGATGGTCAAGGAGGTAGCTCATTTGGTAGCATGCATGACTGCCACACACCACCCTTTCACGGCGCATTCGCAGTAATTTCCTTCCATGTCTGTATTTACAACATCCGTCGCCGTTCCCAGCGGCTAAACCCGAATCAACGGAACGAACATTTTTCGCTTGGAGGCGGATAAAATTCGTATTCTCGTCACTTCACGCTGAAAACATCCGGCAAATTGGTAATTGGACTCTCAAACTTTTTAAACCAATAAAATAAGAGACTCATGAGGGAGTAAATGCAATAATGAAATATGCTGTGATATTCATCAACTATTCTCAGCCACTCGCTCTAACAACTAATTCAAGCTGTTTTTCAGTTTTATATGAACCTCGTAGAACTTATCTCAACGTTCTATAGGAAAACGAACGATATGTTACGACCTTCATTGAATTACCAGTTTGTAATTAATTAACGTAACCGTCAACGTGACTTTGTAAGGGTTGATTGGGGAGGGGGGGGGGGAGAGAGAGTTTGTGTTGGCAGCCCTCTCATTATACGAGAATATTAGTAGAAATGCTTGATAATTTAGTGTGCTGCTCTGGTTTTTTTGCAGAAACGAAAAATATTATACGGTCGTAACGTTATTTACCAGTAGGGCGAACAAAATGTGATCAAAGCCGTTTTCAGAAAACAAAAAAAAAAGAAGGTGTTCAGGGATTTATATAAACGTGGTCGAACGTAGCTCAATGCCCCACATAGAAACTGGTGTTTCTTATGGTTTCGGTAATTTATTGAGTTGCTCCTACTAACGCCACCACCATTTTTCAGTAACCAGTGCATAGGCGAGACATGCGTTTCTTGTTTCTGAAAAGGATCGTGTTTACCGTTATGCGATTTGCGGGTGAAAACTGGGACAAATGGTTTTGAGTGGATGGAAGTTGGTTGCATTCTCGGAAGTTCTGGGGTTCTTCCTAAATATCTTATGGGCGTTATCAAACTTCCATCGTGTATAGTTTGGTGGAATGATACTCAATTTTTCTGCAAATGCTACTACTTTTGAGAGGAATTCATATAGAAAAACGTTGCTTTTCGCTTTTCATAATTTATTGTGCTGCTCTCGTCATTTTTTTTGTTTTTTACTGCTCAGAATTCTATGGCACTGTCGCCCTAGTTGAAACTGTCCATAAAAATATTTTAATCAACATCGTTAGAGCGATTTTAAAAGAGCAAAAATCTTGGTCTTTTGATCACTACAATGAACATAGTTAGGTTTGGGCCGATTTTGCGCATGCCCTTGATTTATCGTTACATGGTGATCGGCAAGCTACATATGAAATTCGAGCTGATGGCGTTCAGGAGTCTTCTCTCAATTGCGCTCACAGACACACACACCATTTTCCCAAATTTTCGGACTCAGAAGTCCTTAAAACGTGAAGATCTTAAAATTCTATTTTGCGGGCGATTACATACATTTCTTCTTACAGCGTAGGGCTAAGGAAAGTAACGATTTTTGTTTTGATCCCTGAGATAACTATAATTAGCTTCAACCCGATTATGGTATTAACTTGATTTTGGTGTTCCGTCGATCTACAGCCAAATTTGAGCTGATCCGACTTAGCCCGATCTCTGTCCGTGTTCAAAGAACAATGTTCCACCTCTGTGACTCTGACTTGACCCTTCGGTGACCGTATCTTAACTCTCTGGCAGGAATATTGTAAACCAAACAGAGGGATACATCAGTTCAATGTGCAGGTGTGTATTTGTTACCAAGCGGGAGCGCTCACTCAATACCAACCACACCTACCTAAACGGGGTACGTCACGGTGACCAAATGGACGATTTGTAGTTATATAATTCAGAAAAAAAATCCATTTCCCTAGAGAAGGAGCCATATGCTGCGTTCACACCAATATTGTATTAAGTAGGGTTTGAAACCGTGGCATAGGAAGTTCCCAAAAAACGAGTCAACTTTAATAGATTTTTCGAAAAACATAATTATATAAAGTAGACGAATGGTATTAGCAAACCACATATTTGTTTGCGTTATCTTCGCTTCAGTAGCTTAAAAAGCTGGTTAGTGATAGGTTTTATCATTTATCGAAACAGTTGGGGCCATTGAAATCACAGTTGGAGCTACTAAAGTAACGGGCTGTAACTTTCCCCAAGCAAAATATTATGCAGAGGGGTTCACGTTATTTCTTGGTGAGTCAGGTTGAGTCGTTGTGAGTCGAGCAGTTGCGTGTACAATGACGCTATTCCACTCCTGAGTCCTACTTACGTCTAATTAGCGCCTCGCCAAAGTCGAACCACGCGCAGGACTTACGTCCTCAGAAAAAAACTTTACTATTTTTGTCATAGGAGAAACATCACTACCGCTATGGGACTATACAGGTTCGGGTCACGTACAGACGAAAGGAATATCGAGGACCCAGGAGCCGAGGTAGACGGTCAGGAAGGATGAGGACGACCGAGTTGGAGAAGAGCGGCGATTGGAGGGGAGACGGCGCAACGGCCCTTGCGGAGTTGAGAGTTCAATGACTCACGAGAACCAACGACAGAAGTGGATGGATCCGATCCGTTGGCCGTTGAAACCAGGTTTTCACCTTCTTCCCTCGTTAGGCCGCTGATGAACGATCACAAACCAAAGTGTTAGGATCATTAGACTTCGCCTCTAAGAGACGAGACGGTTCAACCAAATCTTTGTCTCCGGATTTGTCATTGCCACGGGTCCTAAACCATCTCACAAGAGACGCCTTTGTTGGGCTTCGAGAATGAACCGACAAAATCCTTCCAAGGACTGGTGGCACCAAATTAATCCACTCTTGAAACCGAATCTACATGAATGTAAACCAATCAGCCGATGGGCATCAAAACAACTGAATGGTCGTATAAACATTTCAGCCTTGGGAAAATGACCGGGGCTCCACGATTAACTATCAAATATCTGGTTTGACGCATGACACAACGCTCCTCACCCCCATTTACATTCAGCGATTTTTTTGGATTTAGCTACTAATCCAATCTATTTGTCACTCAGTTTATTTGATCATAAATTCGCGTTTAACGCAGAAAGTGGTAGGGCTTTCAAGTTTCTGAATATATTGAAAGTCCTCCTACTCACAGCGCGGCCATTAATGAGCAGTCAGTGCACAGGTGACCCATGAGTTTGCCCGTGTTTTTTTGTTGACAATGATCTCTTAACGAATTGGGAATTGGAGAGTTAAAATCCCTGTGAGCGAGAGAAACAGCGGTGGTTTGAAGGTCAATTTATAGGACTTTGGGAAAATGGTCTGCGTGAGTGTCTGTGATCACGCCTGAACCAAATCGACACAAACTTGATAATTAGCTTGCACGTCATCATGAAACCCCAAAGGATAAGCAAAATCGGTTCAAAACAAACTTGAGTTATCGAAGTGGTCAAAACACTCAATTTTTTTTTTCTCGGAAACGACTTTGAGGACGTTTTTTGCATGGTCACATCCAAACAACATGGCAGTACTATAAAATTCGTATTCTTGGGAAAAGGACGAGAAGATCACCATAAATGTTCCTAGAAAATCGAGCGTATGGCAGTGTTTTCCTTATAAATTCTGTTTACATCGTACTTCTTAGAAAAATGAAGGCTGAAGCCCAATGAGCTTCCTATACGATGAGAGTTTACTAGATGTTGATGAGGTTACTGCGAGCAATTCCGAAATTCATACCACCGCAGTGTCACATAGTACCATTTGTCACATTTTTTACCCTAAAATACCAAAACAGTGAAATAAATCACCAATAGACTGATTAGACAATAATGATCGCGGCATAAATAGGAGCAACTCGATTAATTTCGGTAGCTTGAACTGGAAATTGGTAACCTGTTTCGACGTAGAACGTCGAGTTATTTCCTACCAAGTGCAAATAAACTGAAAGAAAAACATATTTTGTCAGTTGCTCACGTGGTACAAATCACAGAATGCACTTGAGACCGAGGAAAGTCGTATGCGACTTAACCCATGTTTTAAGGTGCTTACGGACATCTTCATTTCCCGAACAAATCTTGCGTAGTGACTGACCAAGCGAAATACAGTGAAGGGCCAAAGTCATTTTACTTTCCTTGGCTCTACGAAGTAGAAAGGAAAGTTATGTAATCGGCTGAGAAAAAAATTTTGAGTTCTCTTCAGATCTTTATGTTTCAGAACCTCCCTGAGTCCAAAAAACACTATTTGGGAAAATGGTCTGTGTGTCTGTGAACGATTTTTAGAGAGAACCATCGTACCAAATCCATTCAAACTTGATATCTCGCGCTTGCTGGTTACCATGGGACGCCAAAATAAGGGTTTGAACAAAATTCACCGAAAGTTAACTATAGTTATCATAGTGATTAAAACACCAAAAATTTTTTTTCTAAAAAATGGCTCTAACGATTTTGATTAAATTTTTTATATTGATAGCTCCCAACATGGCAATTATACCATAAAATTCTCATTCGTGGGAAAATGACGAGAGCAGCACAATAAATTACCAAAACTTTCGACGAAATCCATTTTAACGCGGTTTTTAGAGGAAACAACCGCACCAAATCAGCTGAAACTTGATGTCTAGCCCGCAGGTTACCATGGGACGCAAAAATAAGGGTATGGGCCAAATCCACCGAAAGTTAACTATAGTCATCATAGTGATCATAACACCAAATGTTTTTTTCTCAAAAACGCCTCGAACGATTTTGATTAAATTTTGTATATAGATAGCTCTCAATAAGACATAAAATTCCCATTTGTGGGAAAATGACGAGAGCAGCACAATAAATTATCAAAATTTTCGACTAAAAGCGTTCTTACCGCGGTTTTTTCCTTTTAAACTCCGCTGGAATGTTAGTAGAATGTTTAAAAAAATTGGTGTTGTAATCCAGTTAAATACCTATACGGTGATTGTTTTAAAACGCTCACGAGATACATGGGGCTCACTCCAAAAATTCCTGAGTTTCAACTACCGCCGTTTCGCTTACTACCAGTTTTAAAACTTTTTACCCAATTACTCTGCCAAAGCGATTACTATCCTTCTTCAAAAAATTCGTGTTTAAAGGCTCATTAATTATCTATGTACCAATCGCTCAATAATGGTCCTGGAATGAGTACGAGCAGCACAATAAATTCCGGTACTGTAAGCGCTACCGCTTGCTGCTGCCGTGAAGTGTTGTTTGACCAAGTTCAAATGAACTGAGTGATAAATGAATTGTTTGAGTAGGAAAAGCCACGTAAAAAGTGAATTGAAGTAGAGCTAAGGAAAGTTGTGTGTTGCAACGCACCAGATATTTTCCTGTCTGAACGATTGGTAGCTCTTCCTCGATTCGTTTCGTTAAGGAGTGACGGCAAATCGGGTCGGCCGATCCTGTTCCCGATATCCTTCAGTTCTTCTTCACTAACCTACAATTCTTCAACTCAACGACTGTCGCGCAATGGCGAGTCGCGAGAAATCAGGAGCTCGGTGGAGGGAAGAGTTAAACGTTTACTAATATTTCAAGAAATCAAGAAATGTCCCTCAAATACGAAAATAATGAACATACGGGGGGCATATATTTGCATCAACGTTTTGTAAGTGATTGCGACAGCTCAATTTACATTGAAAATTCTCTGAAACGTGAAACTCGTGATATCTTCCAAAGAAGCTGTCGACGCGCAGTTCTCGCTTGAATTGTCATGAAAATAAGTGATTTGATCAAAATCATTGAATTACGTATTTACGCATGGAAACGGGGAAATACAAGAAGAAAGAAGAAACAAATTAGCAAAACCATTTTGCACATAATGCTATCCTCCAGGAGTTCCCAAGGCTGTTTGGCCATTTGTAGTATGTCTACTCTTTCTAAGAATGTTTCTCTGTCTTTCCTCGTTGCTAAATGGTTGCTACAAGACACATTGTGTGACTGATGAAATCCAGTTAGGCAGTTACACTGGAAATTACGAAAATGTTCAACAAAACAAGATTTTCGACACATTATGATTTTCATCTCTTTAACAGACAACAGAGAAACATTTATTGAGGACATTAATCATATAACTATTAGAAAAACATTATTTAGGCTTCATAGAATAATCGTGGAGATATTTGCCGAGAAGAATAGTTAGGTATTAACTAGTAGAAGATAATTTGAAGGTTTATTCAAAATCGTTCGAGCCATTTTCTAGAAAAATTTGAAAACCCCTACTTTCCAGGGCTCATATTGTTCCACCCCCACCCGCCCCCCCTTCCCATCAATAGAAATCGCACACAACCTAATTTACGCGTTTACAAAAAATCACGAACAAAACAAAAAAACCAGCTCAATCAGTTCAGCCGTTCTCCCGCAAATAAGGTTTAAAAAGGTTTAAAAAGATAAACCATAAGGATCGGAAGAAAACTCAAATTTTTTTTTTTTTTAATGATCACTATACTTTCCTCCTTGGGTCGCGGAGAGTAATAAAAAGACGAAAGAAATCATATTTTCCCGCTAGTTTTAAGAAAATGTACACCGGTTTCGACAGTTATGCAAATCATCAGTACACGTATTCACATTCAGTACAAACTCGTGATCTGCGCAGGACTCGAAAGAGAATTATGGTGTTTACGGTTTCGGAGTTACATTTTTCGACAAAAAATTACGTCTCATAAGCATTGATTGTTCAATGACGGTCGTGGAATGAAACTCAATACATTCGGGAAGTTTAGCACTACCACGTTCTGCGTAAAACCAAGTTCAGGTTAATCGAGCGGGAAGAAGTTGCAAATTATTACACAACGGTTTATTAGACTTCTGTACAGCATGATTGTGACATTGTTGGCGTATTATGGGCATTGCCGCATGCCATACTATTCCTGATGTAACAATAAATATTTCCGATAGTTTATTATGATTTCACTGCGTCCCATCTAAACACAGTCCTACTTCTCATTATCGAAAAATACCCATGAAACGACGTAATTCCAATAATTTCGATTTTGACTAATTTTTGAAATCATGTTTTTGCTTGTAAGAACTCGGATTTTTTTAGCCGGATTAAAGGTGTAATATGGACTGGACGGTGGACAAACACTGGGGGGTTGGTAGGTGTAAAAAAACATTTCTTGGCCGAAGACATAGGTGTTGTGTATTATTCACAATAAATAATAAACCGATGGATGTAATCACTAGCGAAAGCCGTGAAAACCGCTGAATGTGCGTGACGATGAGAAAAATTGTGTTATGTGGCACACAAGATATTTAGTTAACTGTACAGACCTACTTCTTGTACAATACTCCCCCTCCTCTCTTCCCTCCATACGAACTTCATTGGTCTCATTCTATTTAGATCATCCTCCCAATTCACTCCTCGCCTACAGTCAAATGTCAAGTGTAATATTATAGGACTTTTGCCTCGTTTCTAGCTTCGTAGGTTCGCAGTGTCAACGCTACTCGAATGCTGACACACTCCATTTTGGTTAATTATTAATTCTGTTTAATACACCTACAATTTCGGTCAGGAACCTTTGTTTAAAACCTCTCCCCCCCCCTCAAAATGAGGGTTCCAGGGCATGGCCGTTCAGGTCATATTTGCCCTTTAACGTGGTCTAATCTTTCGCGTAAGAATCCCGTTTGGGATCTAGCTATGGGCACAAAATGGGTTAAAAAATTTGCTAAAAACGAAATTTTTGTAGTTTCCTTACAATCACGTCGTCTTTGGTATTGTTTCCACGTTATTTTTCGATGCCGAATCGAATTTAAGGGGTATCGTAGGTGTGAGACTGCGTCCAACTGGATAACCACTTCAGTTCGGCACTGCTTCCTATACGTTTCAATCTACCTTACGACTGACCACACTAGGAGATGATACCGATCGAAGAAATAGTGACCTTAGGTTTACTCCCTGAGACAGAACGCCCTAACCCTAACTCTCAACGTGTTCGTGCCAACAAAGTAGTGGGAAGGGGTGGGGGAGGGGGGTGTCAGTCAGATTTCCTATAGCATTATGAAGCAGTCAACTTTGCTCAGCCCCACGTACATTGGTCGATTCTAATCGTTCTCGTCACGAATCTAACTAATTATTCGCTCAGTTCGTATGAACTCCAGTCGAGGTTGAAGAAGGAGGTTCAAACAAGGGGCGGCGATGAGTGGGAGTCTTGGGCAGTCAACGGCTGGCGGGAGATACACAAGGGAGTTCTTCCCGCTAATTCAATTCCGGTTTGAGCTAAGCTTGCCTCCACCATGGAACTTGACTGGCTACTCAATGGGCTTAGAAGTACGCGTTCTTACTTCAGGAGGTTTAGCACGGATTGTCCTTCCTTGGAATCTGCCGATCCACGGTTGGTCGGTCCTGAAGGGACCGCGACGTCAACTGCAGCGAATGTGCGTACTGCAAGGTAGTGGTTGGCCAGCGTCCCTTAGCATTCTGATTTTAAGGAACTTACAACGGCTAATTATGTATTGAATTCGTGAAAAAAGAAAATTTCAGGTGAGGGGTATCACGCAACATTCCTCAGCTCTACATAGTCACTGGTTTTCATGACTTTTGCTAATTCAATGTAGTTTTCACTTCGTTCATTTGAACAAACAGCACTTCACAGTGGCAGAAAGCGGTGGAACATACAGTTCCGGAATAAATTGTGCAGCTCGTACTCATGCCTTGGTCGTTATTAAGCAATTCGTACACGGAGGATTAATAAGGCTGTGCACACAATTCATTGGAGAAGGACAATAAACACTTTTCCAGAGTTGTCGGTTGAAAGCAGTGACGGTTGAAATTTTTGAAGTAGCCCCTAAAGACTCATCGTATACGTACTTGATTGAACTACATATGAATTATTATGAATAGTCTAATAACATTTGAGCGGAGTTTACAAGGAAAAAACTGCGCTCAAATTTATTTTCGAAATGTTAGGTATTTATTGTGCTGTTCTAGTCATTTTCCCACGGATGAGAACTTTATAGCACAGTCGTGTCGTATGAAGCTGTCTATACATGAAATTTAATAATAATCGTTAAAGCTGTTTTAGTGTTAAATATCCAGTGTTATGATCACTATAGTACCTATTGTTAGTTTTAGGCGGATTTTGCTCATACCCTTAGTTTGCCGTTTCTTAGTGACCAGCGTGCTAGGTATCAAGTGTGAGCTGATTTAGTTCAGCCGTTTTCTCTCAACCGCGTTCACAGATAGATATGTTTCCATATCAATATGACTAATTCTGACCCTCGGAGAGAGTTACGTCAGTCGACTGTCATGGAGGTTTTGCTATCATACAAGAGGGCGGCCACTCGCTCAGCATCCACCGAACCTGCGGAGGTGACCTCTGGGGAATCCTGTACCATCCGAAAGGAGTTCTTATCCTGATTCCTATTTACTTGGGTGGCAAGTTTCCAAGGGACTGATCAACCACAGTCAATGCAGGTAGCTTTGCTCTTCCAACAACCGTCGCGCGTTTTTGTACGAACTACAGTGGAACAGCACCCGGTTTCTCGTTTCCTTCGCACTGGAGGCCCAAGACGTGCAGGATGGAGAGCCTTTGGGAGAAAAGGAGAGCCATATCCCGTAAGAAATTGGCTCGTCCAGTGGTCTTGTTCAACCCACTTTCTCCTAAGACGTTCCACGGAGGTTCACGCTCAAACTGCACCCAAAACGAGGGGTTTTTCTCGAAAACAGCTCCGAAACGATTTTGAGATTAAATGTTTAAATCTTCTTTGCTCGTGAAAATACAGATATGGGCATACGAAGTAAAAAATTAGTTTTCTTCACTTTTTGACAAAACGATTTTTTAAAAACTGACAGGATGCCTTCCACCAGAACTGACCTATATATTGTTCTCCATTAATATTCCTTTCACTTCATTGAACAGATAACAATCAAAATTTATAAACGTTTTCGAAATTTCCGGTGTATACACGCCTCTGAATATGAGGCGAGTAATACTCACTCTCTTTCTCCACAACTGCTTCTGTATTCATCCGCCGAAGCCAAGATAGCTCGAAAAACGAGATTTGTTGAACATCAAATTAACGTTCTCCGGATTTTCTCAAATACAGTCGTAACGATTCCGGTCAAACCTACGAGACACATTTTGCTCTCCATAAACGTGGCTGTAGAAATGCGTTGAACGAAGATACAGCCGTTTATTTCACAGATAGTCAAAAATTGTGTTGCTACGCACGCGATTTGGTTACTTTATGTTTGTGTGCTATTTTGTTTCATTTTATAATAAATTTTCTTCATGTCACTGTCCAAGTTATTTCTCACAGTGCAAATCATGTATATGCGGTTATGTAGCGTAAATAAATTAATATGGCAAGAATCAAAATTTGCCTTCCTGCACTGTGCACCTAACGCAAGTAAAAACGGAATCGATCCACTTTCCTTAATTTCTGGTTTTACGGCTCAGAGGCCAAATTAGTAAATTGCCCGTAACCCTAGCGAAAGCCTCTGGATGCAGGGTGTTCCCTTGAAGGTTGGGCGTTCAAATAGCCCCTCCTGCTAACAAAATGCTTCCAGGATTATTTCGACAACAGGATTTTGCCTTTGAGGACTTTTCAAAATATTCCCTTCCCACCAGACCATTTCTCCTTAGATTTCAACTCTAAGATCTTCCAAGACCCAATCCACCCTTTATCAGGTGACTGTTCAATCAGAACTATATCATGCAATTCACTTGGCCTTTCAATCAGAACTCTATCACGGTCATCGAGTGACCTTTAAAACCCAGTCCTCCCAGATTAAATACAGTCCTCTTACCTCGTTCGTTTCATTCGTCTATCAATTCATCAAGTCTTAATTGCCCTCTCTTTCTCCCCACATTGGGTGGGGGGGGAGTACGGGTGCAAGTGGTGAAGGGGACGTGATAAAAGTAAGAAAATAAATAAACCTACCATCGATCTATGAAATGCGAAGGTGATTATTTGAAAGTTTTATGGTATTGCCGTGTTATTTTGAGCTGCTTATACAAGAGATTTTAAGTAAAATCGTTAGAGCACTTTTTGAGACGAAAATGTTCGGTGTTTTGATCACTATGATGGCTATAGTTTGTTTGAGGCGGATTTTGCGTCCCATTGTGACATGAGGGCTGTATATTGAGTGCTTTTGGTTCAGCCGTTTTCTGTTCACCGACTCACAGACCATTTTCCTAAATGGTGTTTTTCAGACTCAGAGGGGTCTGATGCGTAATGATTTGAAGCGATCTTTTTTTTCAGCCGATTACATTACTCTCCTTTCTATTTCGTAAAGCCAAGGGAAATAGAGACGGTCGAACCAGTAAAAATTTGACACTTATCGTGATGTTACGCGGGACGTCAAAATAAAATTGCCACCAAAATCGGTAGATAATCAAAACAACAAATATTTTTCAGATTCCGCTTCTTGCGCCCGTTCGGTGGTGCATATTTGTAGGTCTCGAAACGTTTAAAATAATTCGACGGGGGTTTTTGCCGAGGGGAGTGAGGAAAGTCGCGTGAATCAGTTGCGGAAGCGGGAGGTCGAGGAATCGCCGCTTCACGAGCGAGAGCCCGCGGATTGCAACACAACTCGAGCCAAGTTGACCGGCGACTTTCACCGTCGGCCGCAGAGGAAAAAGGAAACGACGCACGAAATCGTCGGCGCACAAAAAACGAAATAAATCTCTCCTTTTTAGACGTTTTCGGCGCGTACGCGACTATTTTATTGAGTCGCTCGCACAATTTAAAAATGCGCCAGAAACGAAGTCTCAATCGGTTCGTCCTCGTTTCCGCGCCCTCTGAACACCTGTTACTCGGCAAAACGGCGCGGCTCTACAGCTTCGAAACGGCGGTTAAGCGTCAAATTTAAATTCGCAAAATTTTAAACGAAAAGAGAAGAGAAAAAAAAGGAGGGAAAATAAATTTAAATTTTGAGGATAACGAGGGGTTGAACGTACCTTGAACGCAGAGAACGACGACGGCCCATTTCAAATCCATGACGCTGCGAATAAATAACCGGCGCGACAAGCCGAGAAAAAAACACACAAATCAAAAGCGCAAATTTAAAAGGGAACAATAATTATGAAAATAAATTGAGGAAGCGATTGCCGAGTGAAAGGGAAAAATCAACTGGTGGCAGCGATGAGACTGACAGCACGAGGGACAACACCGCGGGCGACGAGGTTCGAACTGCCGTCGTGGTGAGAACCAAAGTGCGAGAGCGTCTCGCCGCGTTGAGAGGGGCAGCTCCCGCCACCGACAGAACTCGACGGAAACAGCCGAACGCAGCCGAACCAACAGGATCCCCGAGCCAGTGACGCTTTCGCGCCCCCGCCAAAAAACTCTCCTCGGCCTTTTTACTTTCCGCTACCCGAAGGGAAGGAAAGTATAGTAATCGGCCCAAAAAAAAAAGTTGGGTTTTCTTCAGATCTTTACGTTTCAGACCCTACTGAGTCTAAAAAACCTAATTTCGGAGAGAGGTCCGTGTGTATGTCTGTGTGTATGTCTGTGTGTGTGTGTCTGTAGTTCGATTTGCGGGCGAACGGCTGATCCGATTGAGTTGGTTCTTTTTTTGTTTTGTTCGTTATTTTTTGTAGACACCAAAATAAGGTTATGGACGATTTCGGCCGATGGGAAGGGGGGGTGGGGGACGAAAATGTACCAAAAACTAGGGTTTTTCGCATTTTTCTCGAAAATGGCTCTAACGATTTTGATTAAACTTTCAAATTATCTTCTCCTAATCAATACCTAACTTTTCTTTTCCATACATATCTCCATGAAAATACGGTGAACGGAGGTATGGGCCCCTGAAGCAAAAATAGGTTTTTTACGCTTTTTGGCAAAACGGCTTCAGCGATTTCCACCAAACTCACAGGATGTTTTCAAATAGTTCATACCTACATATTGTTCTCAATAAATGTTCCTGTGACGGTCCATTGAACAGAGATAAAAATTAAAATGTGTCAAAAATAACGTTTTTTCGATCATTTCCGTAAATTCCAGGGTAACTTTTTCACCAGATGTGATAAATCCTAATGGAGTGTCTTTCAGTCACCCATACCAACATTTCGTTCTCCATAATTATTTCTGTATATATATGTTGAACGGAGATATAAGCCAAGTTAACTCAGAAAAGGAGATTTGTCGAATATTAATTTATCGGTATTCCGATTTTCTCAAAAACGGATCTAACGATTTCGATCAAACTTTCGGAGTACTCTCAGCTAACTAGTCCCTACATTTTGTTCTCCATAAATGTTCCTGTAAAAATGCGTTGAACGAAGATATAGGGCCCGCCTTTGTAGGTGGTGTTCGAACATAAAGGGGTGGCGGAAAGTCGTGTGTTGCTACGCACCAGATATTTTCCACGTCCAACGGAAGCGACTTAACAACCGACCGGCGATCGAAAGGAAAAATATCTGGGCTGCGTTGGAACACACAGCTTTCCTTAGCTCTACGTCAATTCACTTTGCACATGGCTTTTTCTAATTACTCAATTCATTTGAACTTGATCAAACAACACTTCACGGCAGCAGAACGCGATAGCGCCTACAGTTCCGGAATTTATTGTGCTGTTCGCACTCCTTCCCGGACCATTATTGAACAGTTGATACACGGACAATTAATGAGGCTGTAAACACGATGTTTTTGAAGAAGGATAATAATGACTTTTGCAGAGTTATTGAGTAAAACCGTATAGAGCTGGTAGTAGGCGAACCGCGGTTGTTGGAATCTCGGAATTTCTGGAGTGACCCCCAAATATCTTATAAGCGTTTTTCAACGCTCACCCTATGGGTATCGTATTGGACTACTATACCAATAACTTTTAACATTCTAGTAACATTTCAGCGGAGTTTAACAGCAAAAACCGCGCTAAGAAAATTCTGATGATTTGTTGTGCTGCTCTCGTCATTTTCCCACGAATGGGAATTTTATGGTATAATTGCTTGAGAGGAAATAATCGAGAGCTATCAATATTAAAAATTTAATCAAAGTCGTTAGAGCCGTTGTAGAGGACAAAATTTGGTGTTTCGATCACAATGATAACTATAGTTAACTTTCGGTGGATTTTGCTCATACGCTTATTTTTGCGTCCCATGGTAACCTACTGGCTACATATCATGTTTGAGCGGATTTGGTACGGTGGTTTTCTCTAAAAATCGTTCACAGACACACACACAGGTCTGTTTCCTTATTTGATGACTGTTCGTAAACCAAGAGGCAAGAGGCCGGCCTCTGCAGCATCCACCGAACTCAGACCTGCGGAGGTATGGCAGGTATTTGGTCGCTAGCCAGTCTCCCGGTAGAGAGCTGTTGCCCGTGTGTTACCCCGTGGAGGAGACCACCTGAGGAATCCCGTACAATCTGGGAGGAGTTGTTAATCTGGTTAACCTACCTGATCTAACTATATACTTGGGTGGCAAGTTTCAAAAGGACAGATCAACTATGACCACGTTTCTTAGCCATCACCTTCTTTGCGAACTCTGCAAAATGTTTATAGCCTTGCTTTGTAGCAGTCAATGCTGCTAAGTTCGTTTGCCCTGCCAACAACCGTCGCTGACTGTTGAAGAAACTACAGTGGAGCAGCACGTGGTTTCTTGTTTCCTCCGAACTGGAAGCGCAAGACGTGCTTTTGAGAGAAAAGAAGTGGAGCCGAGCATTGAAGTCACCATGTCCCGTGAGGAACTGGCTCGTCCAGTGATATGGCTCAACCCATTTCCTTGAAAGACGTTCACGGATGTTGGGGAAGAACTAACCAAGGACCGAGCCCTGTGGTCACCCCTTCTCAATCTTTCTCTGGACCACTTCTCAATCACAGACATACAGACCAGTTTTTACCCAATCAGGCTAACTCAAATCAAGCTGCAGTTGAGGAAAATACCCAGCTCATCCTCTTAAAGGGGAACATTGAAAAAGCTGACAGTCAATACGTTTTGGCTGCCACGAGCCCCTACTTGAGAAGCAAGTCAAGTCAATATACGTGAGAAGGGGCGTTTCACCCAACACCACCAGCCCCTCAAAGGCACTACCCTCTACCCTGCACGTCAGGCGCTCTAGTGCGGAGGAAACAAAAAACTACGTGCTGCTCCACTGTAGTTACTACAAGAGTGAGCGACGGTTGTTGGAAGAAGTCAAACCATTCAGTTCGACTGATCTTTCATGGCGACCCTTTAACATGAATCTTGCGATCCATGATCCATCAATCATTTAAGAGAATCGAGTAAGTTTTTGTTCAGCTATCGTGAGAGAGCCCGAGCATCCACCAGGCATAAGTTCTCATATTGATCGTTCCTTAAAACTCAATCAGGAATATTGTGATCAATGATGAGGACCATGCCAGTCGCGTAAGCTACTGCACCAATGACAGGCACCATCTATGTGCAGTACAGACACCAGAATGCGACCTTCCTATTCTCTGCATAGCCGTACAAGCCAGACTGATTCAGTAACTTACTCAAAACACTTACATCATTCATAATATACTGTCCAACCTACTTCTTGTAGTACGCCACTCTGGCTGATTGTGAGTGAGAATTCTCTTACCATAGTGTCAGGTAAAAACAAGACCAATATTGAACGCTTGCACTTTCTTGTACGTGACAATGACACCCCTTAGTTTTGTAGTAGCTACATCAGCCACTCACTCCTCCGTGCAGCGATGGAAGGGGCTGGTGGGCTGTCACCGGTGGAAAAGGTATTGCCAGCAGCGAAAAAGCTGAAGCGACCTCCCACGGACGTCAAGATTCCACTCCATGGATGTCTGCTACGCCATCTCGGCAAGAGTTGGACCCTCCTTTACTAATGCTGTGACGAACGGCAAGGAGCTACCTCATAGATCCCCATGAATTTCTTTAAGTGTTTCTGTATAAACAAAGCGGAACTCTAGGCCGCGATATCTACTCCCATGAGGAACAATTAAGGAAATATTAATGCATTTCAGGTGTATAAACTCAGTGCTCTTCCAACGCCAATTTATGTGCAGTCCTGGTGGTTAGTTTTTCACAGCATCTGTTGGGAGCACGAGAGCTTTGGTGGAGTTTGAAGAATAAATGAAGTAACGTGGTGACCGAGAGAGAGGACTGTATTAATACACTTCAATATGAAGTAGCAACAAAGAGAGAGATACGAGTGTGAGTTAGTAAGAATTTTCAAGCACACAAGGGGACCATTGAATAGGTGAACTGGGCGGGGGGGAGGAGAGCAGTGAGCGAGTGACGAGTGCGCGTTTTCGAGTCGGGTCTGGGAAGAGCTGAGAGTTGGAATCTAAGGAAAGGGGTGAATATTTCGGAAACTTCAAAAAGTGGAAATTCATTGATGGCTTCACAAATAAAGCTTAAGCCCTTTGCAGCAGGAGAAGCTGATTGAATGCGTAGTTCGGTTTTGTCCACAGCTACGATTTGATAGACCCTAGGTCATACAGGGCTGGACTTGAATGCTCAGGATTTCCCGTTAGGTTGAAGAGCAACAAACTGATCTGGCCTGAGCTGAGCAGCATCAACCATGCCCACAATTTTGTTACGCTTTACGCATTTGTATAAATTATTTAGACAGTCGCGTAATTGATAAAGGAGGTTTTGGTGGCGATATTATACCAGTTGTGGTAAAGTTATGTTATCACATGGTCTGTGTCGCCATCAAATGTTTTTCAAATGTAAAAGATCCGAACTTATTCATAACTTGGTTATTATTATTTCCATTTATGTACAAATGTCAATTATCCTCTGAAATAAATCATATCAACAAGAGAAATTGATTGGTATACTCTTCCTCGGTCGAACAACGCACATTTCAATGATTCTATCATGCAACAAAACAACTTAGCTAAGATGAGAAGCCTAAACATCATATTTCGATGACTCGAGAGAAAATCTAGTTGAGTCTAGCTCGTCTTTCGCTGACAGCTCCGTCGTTCTTCAAGTGATAAACTACCGGTTGCTCCTTCGACATAATCGACTAACGCTTTCAACAGTAGCGTCGTACCTTTTTAGTACAGACCTACCTCACCACTTCGCGAGTAGGGTTTGTTCAACAAAAAGGATGATCTCTGAAGGGATTATTGTTTTTTTTTTGTTTTTTTTTTTAACTCAAATATCTGGTGCGTAGCAACACACAACTTTCCGCCACCCCTTTAAGTTCGAACACCAGCTACATATGCGGGCGCTATATCTTCGTTCAACGCATTTTTACAGGAACATTTATGGAGACCAAAATGTAGGGGCTAGTTAGCTGAGAGTACTCCGAAAGTTTGATCGAAATCGTTAGAGCCGTTTTTGAGAAAATTCGAATACCGATAAATTAATATTCGACAAATCTCCTTTTCTGTGTTAACTTGGCTTATATCTCCGTTCAACATATATATACAGAAATAATTATGGAAAACGAAATGTTGGTTTGGGAGACTAAAAGACACTACATTAGGATTTATCACATCTGGTGAAAAAGTTACCCTGGAATTTAAGGAAATGTTAGAAAAAACGTTATTTTTGACACATTTTGATTTTTATCTCTGTTCAGTCGACCGTCACAGGAACATTTATTGAAAATAATATGTAGGTATTAACTATTCGAAAACATCCTGTGAGTTTGGTGAAAATCGCTGAACCCGTTTTGCCAAAAAGCGTAAAAAACCTATTTTTGCTTCAGGGGCCCATATCTCCGTTCACCGTATTTTCATGGAGATATGTATAGAGAAGAAAAGTTAGGTATTGATTAGGAGAAGATAATTTGAAAGTTTAATCAAAATCGTTAGAGCCGTTTTCGAGAAAAATGCGAAAAACCCTCGTTTTTGGTACATTTTCGTCCCCCACCCCCCCTTCCCATCGGCCGAAATCGTCCATAACCTTATTTTGGTGTCTACAAAAAATAACAAACAAAACAGAAAAAGAACCAGCTCAATCGGATCAGCCGTTCTCCCGCAAATCGAACTACAGACACACACACACACACACACACACACACACATACACACGGACCACGCGCCGAAATTAGGTTTTTTAGACTCAGTAGGGCCTGAAACGTAAAGATCTGAAGAAAACCCAAATTTTGTTTTTGGGCCGATTACTATACTTTCCTTCCCTTCGGGTAGTGGAAAGTAAAAATGTCTTCGGTGTGATCGGAGAAGACATCAAAGAATAGCAAACTGATCTCTTATAAAATCGATAAGGCTCGACGATCGAAAGAGTTCAGAAAGGGACTTTCTTCGCTCTTTGGTAATTGATATGACGAGAAAATCGAGGAAAAAAGGATCTGAGCTATTGGAAGTTGCTTTTCTGCTCACTGTTAGCATTAGTTCTCGTTAAACTCAGGAGTCATAAGAAAGAAGCCAATTCCGTCTTCTCATAGAGCGGATCAATATCTCCTCATCCCGTTATCAATTAGTTTCCTTCTTCAGAATTGAAGACGAGATCGTATTTGAGGAAGTTCTTTTCCCATTTCAGTTCGAAAGACAAATTAAGTTCAAATCAAAAAGCAAACCGCTTTGAATTACGGGACAATTCACAATAACGGAGTTGTCAACTTCTACGATGAGGAAGGGTTTTTTTTTCAAATTGTACGACGATCTTTTGACATGGACGTACTATTTTGACTAATTTAAAGGGGGAGATAGGGGATTATCAACTACTCGCTGGGTTGCACTTTCATAAACTGATGTTTTTATTGAAACAATGTAGAAACCTACCTACGAGTGGATGCGCGTGACGTAAGAATAAAAGAGCTTGATGCGTCATCACAACATCCTTCCTCTTTTAGGTAAAAGGTGAGCGAGACTGACATAATTCCTAGTAATCGAAAAGGCGGTGTAATGATAATGAAAGATCATAAAGGCATAGGCTTATCAAATCGTGACATGGCGGCGCCTCGTTTCATTAGTTGAATTATTATGAGTTCGAGCTAGGTTATAAACAATTACTTCGTTAATTGTTATCATAATAACAAAATAATTATTACTTACAAATTGCGCTAGTTCGGCGAAATAGTAGATCGGGTATTAAATTAAATGCATTGAGCTGACATGAAAGTGGCGTGATAAAATAACATTTCTACTTATTGCGAAGTGAGTAAATTCAGTGAAGTGATGAAATTTCGCATACAATTTTATTCCTATAACTAAGTGAGTATAGTATTTCAAAACATTTAAATTAACCAACTTTTCAATTATAAGTATTATTTTTATAAAAATAAACGATTTCCTTGTGTGGTTAACGTTTCTTTATATTTATCCTAGTTTTCCTCTGGTGTTATACCATATCTAATTGGTTTTTTTTTATGTTTCGTCTGTTCCTCAAATTATAGTTCTCTCTCTTTCCTTCCCTTATTTCCGTCTTCTGAATGTATTGTTAACTTTCATTTCCCTCTTCCCTATTGTTCCTTACTATGATATCGTTACGATTCCTGCGATATTGTCTGCCCAATTCATCTTTCACCCATGTAGATCGTGAAGTATCGGCGTTTCCTGTAGCTTTTCCTTGAACCCATTTGTTTTTATTGCGAATAACGACTTTATCACTTGGTTCTACTTTTTTTAAATTTCTAGTACGCTTATCGTATTGTTGTTTTTGTAAGTTTTGATGTTGCATCAAATTCTCAACAACCTTTTTGCGCTCGATAATGTTAGGTAATAGTTCGTTTTCGTTTATTGTAGTTTTATCTCAAAGGATTCTATTAAATAGTAATTGACTTGGGGAATAATTGGTAGATGGGACAGCGGTATTTCTATAGTGAAAAAGTAAAAGATAAGGATGACAGACCAGACCAGACATTTTAGATTTCCTTAGAATGGTTTTGCAAATTTTCACTCCTGATTCCGCTAGCGCGTGACCTTTCGGGTAATGGGGGCTGCGTGTGGTCAATTTTATACCCATTTCAGATAGAAACAATCTGAATTCTGAAAGTCTGTTACAATTTCCTTTGGGAATCCGTGAACACTGAACATTACCATACAGGCTTTTTTAACATCGTAGACACTTTTTGTTTTGATTTTAGTCAATTCGAGCCACTCCATTCCATTGTTACCAAGTAATTTTTGTTTTCAAATTCCAAAATGTCCATGGCTAGTCTGTACCAAGGTAGAGTGGAGATTTCTTGTTGAATCATAGGTTGTGAGGCATTCTTAGGTCTGTTTAATAAACATATTCGGCAATTGTTGATATAGTTTTCAATATCAGTTGACATATTTGGCCAATAAAATTTGGCTCTAGCTTTGTTTCGAGTTTTACTAACTCCTAAATGTCCTTCATGTAGTAATTTCAGCATTTCTTAATGCAATTTGACTGGTACTACTATTCTATTCCCAAATAAAATTAATTCATCCTCTCTAATTAGTTCATGTCTTATTTGATAAAATTCTTTTAGTTCGGCACTCGGCTTTTGTGGCCATTTATTTGCTTCCAAACATTGATTTATTTTGGTTAGTATAGGATCGGTTTTAGTTTCTTCCTTGAATATCCTTCTTCTATCATCCGACATTGCATTATCTATTATAGAGTGTACAATAAATTCTAGTTCTACATCGTCTATAGATTTGGAACCAACTGTAGCTCTAGACAGAGTGTCTGCCATAACCATTTGATTTCCAGGTAAGTAACTCAACTTATACCTATATTTTGTTCATTTCAACATCATTCTTTGTAGGCGGTTAGGTACTTTTTCGATCTTACGTTGTACGATGCTTATTAGTGGCTTGTGATCGGTTTGGATCAGAATTTCTCTACCATAGGTAAAATTATGGAAATGCTCGACGGCAAAACAAATTCCCAACATTTCTTTCTCGATTATTGCGTACTTCTGTTCGGTTTTCGTCAATGATCTTGAAGCAAATGCGATCGGCTCAATACATACACACGGAGCAATCGGAGCAATACACACCCTAATCCATCTTTACAAGCATCAGATTGAATTAACAAAGGATTGTTTTCGTCGTAATACAGTATGATAGGATAGGACTAGAGGTAAGTATAGTTTTACGATGATCAACAATTTTTGTGTGTTCTTCGGACCAAGACCAAATTATATCATTTCTGGTGAGCATTCTTAAAGGGGCAGTTAACTACGAAAGTTTAGGAATAAATTTACCTAAATACTTCACCATTCCTAGGAACCTCATTAATGCTTTTTTGTCCTTAGGGATAGGTATTTCAGAGATAGCCTTAATTCTGTTAGAATCAATTTCCAGTCCTTTACTTGAAATTATATGGCCTAAGATCTTTATTCGCTCTTGTCTAAGATTGAACTTCGAAGGGTTGAACGTTATACCTCTTTCAATAGCTTTTTTGATCACTTTGCTTAATATTTCGTCATGTTCAGCTATGGAATTTGCAGAAATTATTATGTCGTCGATATAAATGTGAACTCCTTTTATGTGTCCAAATATTTCAGTGTTCCTCATTTGGAAAATTTCAGCAGCAGCTCTTTTTATTCCAAACGGAAGTCTCAAAAATCTGTACCTACCAAAGGGTGTACCAAAACTTGTCAGTTCTGATGATTTTTCGTTAATTTTAATCTGATAAAATCCATCTCTTAAGTCTAATGAACTGAACTGAGTTTTACCATTCAATTCACTAAGATTTCATCCTGCGTAGGTATCTGATATTTCCCGTTTACTAATTGATCATTTAGATATTTAGGGTCTAAGCAAGTTCTTAGTGAACCATTTGGCTTCTCAACTATGACCAAAGGGTTTAATTATTCACATGGTTCTTTTACTGCTTTAATGACACCTAATTACTCGAGATCATGTAACTTCTTATTTAGCCTGTCTATTGAATGTTTTGCAACACATGAGTGACAGGTTTAGCATTTTCAATTAGTTTCAAATCATACGGTGCACCTGGAAAGGCTCCTAGACCCTGGAAAGCATTCTTAAAATTTTCCAAAACTGATTCTTTGGATTTTATGCTTCGAGTTTCTACGGCTGCTACTTTCTTCACTAATTGTAATTCTTCACAGGTCTGTAAACCCAATATTGGTTTATCATTGGTATCTAATATTACATACTTAACATTTGAGACTTGCTTTTTTATTTTAGTTTTTAGACTTATCTCCCCAATTACTTTCAATGCATTACCATTGTACGCAGATAATTTAATTTTGCTAAGCCGTAATTTTGATTGTTTATCCTTATTAATTAATTCGAATATTCTCCGTGGGAGAATGTTTACTTGACTACTTGTGTCTAGCTTGAATTTTACATTGATATCTTTTATTTTACCAGTCGTTTAGATCGACCATATATTATCGTTTTTGTTGTTCTTATTTACTTTATCAACCTTAATATGGTCCACATAGAACGAATCATCGCTATCATTTTCGTTAACTTCCACTGCTTTAGTATACTTCTTATTTTTATAATTTTCTCTCTTACTTTCGTTTCTATTTTTAACAAAACAACCTATTTCAAAATGATTGTATCCATTGCAAAAGGTACATCGTTTTCCGTAAGCAGGATATTTTCGAGCTTCGTGAGCTGATCCACATTTTTTACAGCAATATTTTATGTTTTCGAAATTTGAAGATTTTTTCTTATAAGCATGCTTATTTGGTACCTTTTTTATAGACTTGTTTCGAATGGCATCTATCTCACTTGTTTGTGAAGATCCTCCTGCGATGTTCTTTATTTCGGTCTTCCGTGATTCGTGCAGCTTGCAGATCTTGGTTGTCTCTTCGAGGTTCAGTTTGTCTCCAACAGCCGATTCAGTAGGTCTTCCTCCGATATCTGAGATATGATGCGGTCTCGGATCATATTATCCCGTTCCTCGAAATCGCAAGTGGCTGCTGCCGTTTTCAAGTTTGTGATAAATTCGATTAAGGGTTCACCTTTCTGCCATGAAAGTCTATTGAACTTAAACCTTTCATGCAGTACATTTCTCCTGGGTGAGTAGTATTCGGCAAAGGCTCCAACTACATCTTGATATTTTGTAAGCACTGCAGCACTCTCGCCTGTAGTAAGTGCTTCTTCTCTATCTGCTTTTAGCGTATTGAAAATCTCGATACCTCTTTTACCCAACTGGTTTAGCATGATCGCGATTTTAACGTCATCTTTTTCGTTACTCTTCTTCGATGCGGTTAGATAAAATCCAAACGCTTGGAACCAATCCGTCCACTCCCTCTTCATATCATTTGCTTCAAAGTTGAAGTGTTGAGATGGTTTAGTATCGCACATTTTACTTATTTAGATAACCTGCTTTTTTTTTTTTAATTTTGTTATAATTGTCCTCGTGGCTAATGGTGGCGATGTACCATGGGTTCGCCTACACTTCGTGATCCGATAACGGTACGTTTTCTCGGTTTTTAAGAAGTAAACCCTCCGTTCTTTTACCCGAATGAAATCTCGGTTTTTAACGAGAAAAAATTAAGTAAGAATCTGACTCGAAGTTAGACTTCTGACACCATATTTTGACTAATTTAAAGGGGGAGATAGGGGATTATTAACTACTCGCTGGGTTGCACTTTCATAAACTGATGTTTTTATTGAAACAATGTAGAAACCTACCTACGAGTGGATGCGCGTGACGTAAGAATAAAAGAGCTTGATGCGTCATCACAACACGTACCGCATCCCCCAGGTGAGGAGGGTTCTTTCGAACATAGGGGAATCCCTGAAAAGATTTAAAAAATACAACTCTACTATCTGGTGCGACGCAGCTCACAACTTTCCCCATAAAATAAGTGCGACGGTACACTGTATAAGCGAGCAGTAATTTTCTCAGTGCAGTTTCTCGCTAGATGAAACCACCCTGAGAATTTTGTGGCTTGTTTGAATTATTTTTGACATAATTTGAAAAGGAATCCAGTTGTTGCTTTTTGTTTTCCTTCGAAGCACTGGAGGACTTTTTTTTTTCCACCACCCCCGCACAAAGTGGAGGATATCCGCAAGTTCTGCATTTGCCACCTCTTCGGGCTGAAGAAAGGGCCTCCCAAACACAGAACGGCACGATGCCACGAGTCCATCGCATACGCACAGCACGTGCTCTGCCGTCTCTAGCCCTACCTCGCAGAACCTGCATACCTGTACCTCGCACTTGCCAATATTTGCAAGGTGGTACCTCAGCGGACAGTGACCTGTGAACAGGCCACATATGATCCTCATATCCTTCCTCCCCAGTGCAAGCACCTCCTTGGACCTCTCTCTGGAGAGCCGGATGAAGAGTTTTGACTGTCTAAGGCTGGGCAGCCCCTGGCAATGAGCAGCCCTGCACCTGTCCTCCCATTTGCCAACCTCTCTACGTAGGTGGCTCCTGGTAGTCCCAACAAAGGGCTCAGGGCCAATAGGGATCTGCTCTGATCCCTTCTTAGCCAACCTATCAGCCCGTTCGTTTCCCTCTATACCCTGATGCCCTGGCACCCAACACAGTGTTACACTGTTGTCCTCGGCCAGGGCCTTCAGTCCAGTCAGACACTCCCACACCTGCTGCGATGTAAGACAGTATGAGGCTAAGGCCTTGAGAGTGGCCTGACTGTCCACCATGATGTAGATTCTCTGCCGCTTCAGTCCCCTCTGCAGCAGCCGCTGCACACAGACTGTCACCGCAGCCACCTCTGCCTGGAACACCGTGGCCAGCGACCCCAATGGGATCGCTGCTCTGATCCTCGGCCCAAAGATGCCTGCCCCTGCAAGGCCACCCTGCACTGAGCCATCAGTGTAGTATACCAGGGCCCCAGCTTCAAAAGTGGGAGCTCCCCCTTCCCACCTGGATCGCTCATGAATGAGTATCCGAAAGGGTAGCACGAAGTTAAACCTCGCGGGCATTGAGTCTACCACATGCAGTTCGGGTCCCCCCACCATCACCTTGTCAAGGATCAAGTGACAGGAACTCCTCCTCCCCCGTATGATCAGACCCAACTCCAACATACGCGCAGCCTGGAGGAACGCCATCCTTTTAACATGTATGTGGAGTGGAGCTAAATCTAGCAAGACCTCCAGTGCAGCCGTAGGGCATGTTGTCATACAGCCTGTAATGGCTAGACACGCCCTACGCTGCAGTTTATTTAGCTGCAACTGCACTGTTTTGTTTTCCACCCTAGTCCATCAGACCACAGGCCTACAGGCCTAACAACCGCAGTGTACAACCACCGAATCTTCCCAGGCCTCAGCCCCCATGTCTTCCCCACCATTCTTTGAGCTGCCCACATCACCACCGACGCCTGCTGTAAGGCTTTTCTCACGTGTGTGGCCCAAGAGAGCTTTCCATCAAGAAAGACTCCCAAGTACTTGATCTCATGCTGGATCTTCACCACCTTGCCACCCAGCCTGAGTTCCCTCAGCGTAAGGCTGCGCCTTCTGGTGAATGGGATCAGGCTCGTTTTGTCTGGATTGACAAACAGTCCTTGCCCATTGCACCATGTCTGTAGGGTATTCAGTGCATGCTGCATGCATTCACTGATTACACTCGCGAATTTACCCCTGACTATAATTACCAGGTCATCTACGTATCCTATTACCTTGTAGCCCTCCTCTCCTCCAGCAGCTCGAGAAGGGTATCAGCTACCAGTAACCAGTGGAGAGGGGAGAGCACCCCACCCCCTGTGGGCATCCCCTGGTGGGCACCATGCTACTCAGCATCTCGTTGGTCCAAGAGATTAGGTAAGGGTCTACTCCCTTCCTACCAGCCGCAGCCATCATTGAGGCATACGACGTATTGTCGAAAGCCCCCCCCCCCACCATATCCAGAAAGCAGCACAGCGCAATCTCTCCAGATCTCAGAGTATCCTCCAGCACTGTTGCCAGTTCCTTCAGAGCAGTCTCAGTGGATCTCCCCCTCTGATAGGCATGCTGGGAACTCCGAATGGGGTTCTGAGTAAGATAGTACTCCTTTATTGATAGGCACACTATCTTCTCCATTGTTTTCAACACGAAGGACATGAGACTGATGGGGCGGTAGCCCTTAGCCAGGGCCGAGGAGCCACCCGGCTTTGGTATAAAGACCACCTTCACCTTCCTCCACATAGTGGGTATGTACCCAAGGACATAGCTTACCCTGAAAAGCCTCACCAGTATCGGACCCAGAGCCTCCCTACCATGCTGCAACATGGCTGGGAAGATCCCATCCGCACCTGGCGCCTTGTAAGGTTTAAATGAACCAATAGCCCATTTAACCTCATTAAGTGTGAACATTTCTCTGGAGGCTGCAGCTAGCAGTGGGTTCCTTGATTGCCCATGACAGGTACCTCCATCAGCGCTCAGCTGATGGTGGTGGCTATCTCCCCACTGCAGGCTTTGAGACCCTGGGAAGTGAGCTGACAGTAGCTCCTCCAAGGTCTCCTTGCTGCCCCTACTGGACTTACCGAAGTAGAAAAACGTTCAAAATAACGCTGCTAATTCAGTTGTAATCTCGTTCAAACCGAGCGTGAACAACACTGGCTACCGCCACCGTTATCTACAATTCGAGCCCTGCTTTCGTTTATCGGTTTATTATTCATTCGGGGTGTTTTTTAAAACTATTATTTGAAGAGACCATTACATTTGTAATATTCCTCCTCGGGACAGATATCTTTCACTCTTATATTAACACTTTAGGTGTACAGCCACACATACTCGGCATTGTATTACGTAATCTGTAGATTTTTATGCGGAATTGACAGATAACCTGCTGTTCCGGACCGGTGGGGAGACGGTTGCACCTAGGCCTCTGTTGTGGCCTATAACAACCCATCAGCACTTCAGTGGCCTTACCATATGCTTGCTTGCTACTGGTCCTACTTCATTCAGTCATTCCGGTCACCCCATTGTTAATAATTGACTGCAAGAACGCTTTCGTCTTGACAGTGACACGCCTTCCGGCGTGCCTGGGAACAGCAGGCCCCCCTGCCCTCCTGGCATCAGTCATACCTCTTGGTATGTCCAGGCTGGACCTCGTGGCGAAGCCAGGTTTTAATTGGCTGAGACGGCGATTCTCAATCATTTATTTATTTTTGTTTCAATTTTTTACTAGGGCAGGGGCAGAGGTAAGGCACACAGTTCGTCAGGCTAGGTACTCTGCTTCCTCTTCTTATAGCTTGGAGTTTTCCCATTATTGCGTGAACTATTCGGACGTCCGACCATGTGGCCTGCTCCTCTTACCTTGAGGTTTGCCTACGTGATCTAGTCCGAGCGGGTTTTACCGAGCCGGTGCTCGGTGTGCTGGCACTACCTAAAAATAAAATAACTATTCAACCAAGCCACAAAAATTGCACACTACATATAACACATAACACAAAATACAGTAACATAAAACATTCACTCAATAACTTACACTCATTCTTAATAAATTACTGTCATACCGGGTAGGGGGGGAGTACTTGGATATTCCTCCCCCCCCCACCATGCCACACTACCTACCTGCTAATGATGCCTGGGGGAGAGGGAGAGTACTAAAATATTCCTCCCCCCTCCGCCCAGCATCCCTAACCTATGCTAACCTATATCACAGTTGGGTTCTATACTCATAAAGGTGAAAAGAGATTTTATCTTTACAAAACGGAAACAGTTGCAAGTACCTTCAACATTTTCTATGTGGAAAAGATAAGTTTTGTTTCTGAATATTACACCTATGTTTTCGGTCAGGGAAAATGTTTTACAACCGACACTTAAAATTTGATACTTCACGTTTCAAGACATCGAGCAAAAAAAATCCAAAAATCTGAAAAATCCGTTCTGCTCGGCAATCCAATCTAACGAAGCCCGCGGTTGTTGTGAGCAAAAAACGCTTTAAAAAAGTAATAAAAACGCAATTTTGGCAGTTTTATCGCAGAGACGCCGTGTGCAGTATCGTTTTCTAGGTATATTTACATCCTGGGTGGAATGGGATGAGTATCAGACGTGTACAACTCCGTATAGTGATATTATAGTAATTATAGTGAGCCAAAGTCTACTAATGGAAAGAACTCGCGTGACAATAACAATAAGTAGTCGTTTCATCGTTTGTACTCCCTCCCTCCTGTCTCATTAAAACCGCCAGCTCGACTCGCAATGTCGTGCCAATTGCCTACGGGCGCCAGAAATAAATAAATTAATTCGTTTCTTTGAAGCCAGGTAATTTTCGTATCGTTTACTGGTATTTTTCGATACTGAATTGAATGGGATGGGTCTCAGAGGGGTGAGACTACGTCAAGCTGTGCAGGAGAATAATAAACAGTTGTGTAATAATTTGCAGCGTTTTTATGTAGTTACCAGTCACACAAAAATACGCTGTGAGTTAAATCAAAATCATTACAGCCATTTTTAAGAAAACATGAGGAAGAAATGTTTGATCGTAGAAGAATTTAATCTTCTGGTATGTTGTGACTTATATCTTCGTTTGACGGACAATTGGAGACATAGCTGTGGCGGGTTAAGTGGAACTCCGTCCGTTTTATCAAGGTTAGTTTGAAATTCACTGAGAAAAATGTGAGAACGTTCAAAAAAGCATATGCGTTTTTGCAAGAAGTCGAAGAAATCTCTTTTTTGCTGCGAAGGCCTGTTTATTCACAGAGGCATTCGTAGCGAGCTGATTAATTTTGACGAAAAATGCAAAACAATCTTTGGTAGGAATCGGCCTCCCATTTCCCTTTCAAATCTGAGGCGTTTAACTATATTTTTGTGGACAACATAAGAAATTGATAGAAAATATGTTGTAAGTTTACCAAATTGCACCAGAACCAATTAATACCCTCCTTTCGTCTGCCCTGAACGGTTCTCCTATGAGATTCTACTGTAGGAGAAATATAAAAGACGATTTCACAATCCTTCTCAAAAAAAATCTAGTTGACTGTCTCATACGTTCCCTCTGTATTGATTGCTCGATAATTTCAGCGGCACGAGTAGGAGCATCTCAATAAATTTGCGGACTCAATCCATTTTCTTTGGGACGAAATTGTAGTTGCAATGTCCTTTTGCAGTCTTTGGATACGTTTGACATGGAATATAATGCTTCAATATCTACTGAGCGCCTTGTTGAAGGAGTAACAGTAAGAACTGCGTAAGTGTAAGATGCACGTTTAAAACTCAATAATGTGTGTGTTCAGCGGCAATAGCAACGTTGAAGTACGAAATTGAGGTTAGACAAATATCGATTCATCGTTAACTAATATGGTAGCACTACCTTGGGAGAAATTGTATTGACTTGGATTTGTAACTGAATTTTAAAACGTTCTAAGAAATGGACCACTCATTATACATGATCAATTATCTTGTACAATGGTTTACAGTCTCTCGGCAGTGAACCACTTCATGGTCGTGGCATATCTCATGCAGTTCGTCATTCTCAACGTCAACGTCAACTAATTGCCATCACGTTGGGCGTCCGGAGGATAAAATTTGTCGTCATTTCTTCTTTTTCTCATGAGTACTTCCTTTGCTTCTCACCTTCGATGCTTGAGAGTTTCTTCTTTTGTCCCAATTGTCTCTCGTGAACATCTTCTTCAATCGTTCGCTTCTTTCTAATTTTCGATGGTTCGCTGCTCGGGAAATCATCTTGTCCTTCAACTGCACTTTCATTTCTGTTCGACGCCGAAGAAACCCGAACTAGTTTTCGTTGGTCTTTGGCAGTTTTGCTATCATCTCATTTGTAGTTCGGGGTTATTCAAGAAGAACAGGGTTACCGAAGAGGAGCCGTAAAGAATTTTCGGAATGTACTTTTTCCTCTTATTCGTTGAAGTTAGCCGTCAAATGTGTGTTTATGGAGAGTGAGATTTGAATCGTGAGGTTTGAGAAGTGAACTGTCAACGTTGATAACGGGCTCACTTCTTTTGAAGAAATGTGTTGAAAAGGATTAGGTTCGGATTAATTCTCTTGTCGTAGGGGTGTTTGGACGACACAGAACAGTGTGTTTGAGGGAATTTCTCAATACTCTATCTAGTGTGACACATCACACAACTTTGGCCCCACGGACTTCAAGGATTTTCATGGATTTAGCTACATTGGGAACGAAGCTGTGATTCATCGGCGTTCGGAGCCCTTTCGGCTCTTAGAACTGGAGCCAGCTCCAAAATAATGTAAGAGGTGGACAATGTTCAAGTACATACGGCGAAAGAGTTTACTCTGGACAGCTGAAAATTGTCTGAGAGTTTCCTACAAACCCCGTGGGTATAGAAAATCCACGTCAGCCATCGCACAACTGGTGGAAAGTACTAACAGGCGGTGCTTGAAAAATGGGTACTTTTGGGTACTGAAATGAAAATTGTTGTGAACTGAGGAAATTTTGGACATTGAAACTGCTACACACATTGAGACGAATGAACCTAGCCTGCCGCCTTACACCCAGTGGAAAGTACTGGCAGACAATGGTTGAAAAGGGGTACTTTTTTGTACAAAGATGGAACATAATTTGGACTGACCAAAGTTTCGTCAATAAAACAACTGAGCATAGAGAGACAAATGAACCTAGTTTGTCATCCAGTACTTGGTGAGATGTACTGGCAGACAGTACTTGAACATTACCAATTCACGTAGAATGTGTTTAATCCTCTTCGATAATAGCTAATATCCGAACTAATGTTAGGAGCGCGATGAATCTATAAACGTGTAGAATGATGAGCGCTTTCAGATACCTAAGTTAGCAACGTATATCCTCAATTTTACAGTACAGATCACAAGATAATATGCGTTCAATAGCTTTTTTTTATGTTTAAGGATAGATTCATCTTATGCACTAAAGTACTTTTATTGCTGATTCAGCTCAATAATGATCAGTATCAGCGTATGTAAAAAGACTGTAGAGGACTTGAAATGTCAAATAACTTAGAGGTCCCTCCTTACAGGTGTCTGTGGCAAGGGCAACACTACTAATTAAAGCTGCCGTTATACGACATTGGTATCAAACCTCAATACAAAATAATTTTTAGGATGAGAATCAGTTAAAAATGTCAGTGGTTACCTACATTTGAACCGAAACTATACACGTGAATAGATCTTCGGGAAACCCTTCACAGCAAATCATGGCACAGTTAATCTAATCACAATAGTTACTGTCATAATAATATTTTGGAACTCGGATACAAAGAACGCTCAGATTAAAAGGTGTTTATTAAATCTTAAAAGCTTGTTTTAAAGCTAGCATATGAAGTACAGGAAATTTGAAGAAAAATAATTAATTAACTCATAATCTAACAATTCACAATGAATCTTCTTCATCACTCATATCATCTGTAGCTAGGCCATCATCTTCATCTTCATTTTCTGAGGTCTCGTTCAAAACAATATCTTCCACCTTTTCTGGGAGAGTAGAGCTCTCATATCATTTTATCCTAAGCATCTGTATTGGGAGGATTTGGCAAGTATAAATCACACCACATCAATGTGACGAACTTTGCTCTAAGTAAATGATGCCACAGTACTTTTCTGCATAGAGGTAAATTAGTGCTCTCAATTCCCTTTGGTGGCCTGAGACAGTCTGTCTTACAAGTTGAAGTTACAGTGAATCCTGTTGAAATGATGTCAACACATCCCTCCTTAAGCTGTTAACTACTGGCTGTTATCTGAATTAGAAAAGTGAGTAAAATTCTGTGAGAAATGGATTATAAGCAGTCAACAAATTGTGTTAACGTTTTGAGTGACTTTAGAGAAAGTCATTGAATATTATGTTGGAGAAATTTAGTTAAGTAGCCAAGAAATCGTTGAAAATATTGAGAACTGCTCAACAACTGTCGGACATTAGTAAAATCAGTTCGAAATCTATAAAAACAGTAGACAACCAAAATAAAAGTTAATTGGAAAATCCGTCAAGAAGGTGAATAAGTGAGATGAGAAATGTGTTGAGAGAAATGAATGAAAATGGTTGAAACGTGTAATAAAAATTGTTAAAAAAATGGAGAAAAAAATTAAACTGCGTAAGGATAGCTATTAAATAGAGTAATTCATTCCCATAATTTATATACCTGTCCTAATACATGTAATGTTATCAGTTTCTATAAAAATCAAAGTATTTGTTTCAAGTAGTATATTAACCATAACTAATTGGAGTGATAAAAATCGTTTGCTACAAACACAATAAAAAGTGAGCTAAAAAATTGCTTAAAATGTCCCTCCTCTGGTAAGTTGGTACACAGAATAACAATATGGAGATACTAGCCCCCAACATGGCAAGTTGAGAGTTCGAATGTTGTGGAAAAAATCGTAAAATTAGTGAACAACAACAGGTCTGTTTCCTTATCAAAATGACTGCTCCTTAACACTAATATCTGACGAAAGTCACGAAGATTGCAGCTTCTTTATTGTGCAAAACCCAGGCACTCACTCAGCACGCTCCAAACTGAGACCTGTGAGGAGGTTGTCATTTAGCCATTCCTGGAGAGCTGTCGCCCATTTGTTACCGCACGGAGGTATGGTGCTATGGAATGGGTACCATCAGGGGGGGGGGGGTATTAATCTACTTTCCTACTCAATCTAATTATTTACTTGAGCGGCAAGTTTCAAAGGAACGGATCAACTGCGGCCACGTTTTTTTGTCACAACCTCATTCGTATTCTAGGGAAAACACTTATAAGCTTGCTTCATAGTAGTTAAATCTGGAAGGTTTGGCTACTCTTTCGACAAATGTCTCTCAATGTTGTAGGCGTTACAATGGAGCATTCAGTCCACATAAACATATGGCTCACATTTAGTCTCTATGAGCCTCCTGAGAAGATCTTCGAAGAAGGTATTCCAAAGTGCTGGTCCACGGACTGAACACTGTGGGCACATCTTATATATCGTTCTTCAGACTGAGGCATGTCTGCATTCGATCACAGCACTTATATTTGTCTGGTAACTTCTGATGAGCAAGTATAGGTTAAGAAGAATAGGTGAGAAGCACTGATGTGCTCAGTTTGTCAAATGCTCCTCTGATGTCAATGAGTACTGCTACAACATACTTGCCAGTGCCTCCAGGGAAACATTGCAGGTTTCAACTATAACGTCCGGTGCGGACTTCCCTTTACTACATCGATATTGCCTGTCTGAGGGGATTGAGTTTGTCTGTCGATCGAGGGACTTGAACTGCCCTGTGCTTCTGTTGCGCAGACCACCGAGGATTGCGGTGCTGTGGTGTTAATGTCCACCTCTTCAGGTGCAGCAGTTTGTACTATTAGGTCTGTCAAAATGCATACACATGCACACGCCCAGCAATGAAAATTATTTTAAACACAAGCTGGAAATGAAAAGACCTCGTAGGATTTTGAGGCAAGAATGGTTGTCAAAAGCCGGGAAACAGTTCAAATTGATAGATGAATAGAGAATACGAAAATAGTTACCCAATATAATCCCCCCCCCTCCACATACACACAACTTTTGCAATACGCCATATTATCTGAAAAAAAGGAGTTTCATGAGACTAACACTCAAAGTGTTACCCCATCAAACTATTCGTGATGCAGAGACATCTGGCAGTTTTCCAATGACCCCCAAATCCAACTGATTTATGTGCTACGAACGTGTGTTTAGGTACGAATTAATGGAATCAATATAACGATAAGATGAATTTGGTTCAGAAAAGACGGTAAAAACAGTTAAAACATGTAAATTCATTGGCTTGAGAACATTATACAATGAGCAATACAGAAATCATAGGAACATTTTAATGCTGAACACAAATTTTACGAACAATCAGCAGCCCTCCAAAAATGAGGAAATAAACATAATTACAGTTACTTCAACAATAGCTCAAGGGGCAATGTATATGATTCATGAATTTGTCTAGAGGTGATCTCCAGTATGCGTGCTAAGACATCCACCAATTGATGGGAATAATCCATGACGACATTGAGTCCATGAAGGCCACCCATCTTGTTTCCATTTCCTATCCTAAGTAGAGTGTTAGCCTTTTTCAATACTTCGGCCTGACTTTCGAGCATTATCATATCCCTCGATTTGTCAGCGTCCTGAAACACACAGAGAAAATTTCAGACTTTTTTTCAAATAAAAGTGGTTCAACTAAAACGTTGTGCAATATTGAAATGAAATGAAGTTTATTTGGTGTTAGGAGGAACCAATATCTGGGACATCAACAGCAGAAATAAACAACTGTAAATAAAGGCAAACAATGCTAGGGGCATGCTTTGTATTCACATCCCTCTCCTAGAAATAAAAGGTGCTTATTATCTGCTTGCAGATCACATAATGCAAACCCCATAAGTGTGAGGGTGTACTTGCATTTCATGATTCAGTGATTCAGACTGCTTCCCACAGGTTCGACGATGAGCAACATTACAATTGCCGCTTCTCATACAGGGGAAATTCAAGGGCCAGTAACCTCTTGCATTGATGCCCTCTGAAACCAGCTCCATCCACTCCAAAGAGTGATATCTGTGAATCACTCCCCCGAGTTCCATTATGTGAACCCAACCATATAGAGCAGCCATGAACTGAAAAGGCTTACTGGGCTCTGGTTGGCTGGTCACACACAAGCAACTATTGACAATAGCCTCTTCATCTTACTGGCAAGGGACACCATTGCCTGCAGAATTGTAAGACTCTCAGCAGTAACATGCTTCGGATAGACAGCTCACACACATAAAAAGACCATACACCAGATATTAATCACAAATGAGAGTTTTCTGACTAATGAACATTCAAACTCTGTTTCAGCTGCCTACGACACATTCCTTTCACTTTAGGTTGAGTAGCAAAATGATTGGTTGAAATAAGAGCTGCAGAGAAATTAAGTAGAATGCAAATTCAAACTAAACTCACACCTTTTTCTTACACTAAATTCTCACCTCTTGACTTTTGCCTTACATTGAAACATGCAAGGCATGTTTGGGAACCAGCAGACAAGTCTCCTTCACCTTAGCCAGTGTATCAGCAGTACCTTGAGCTATGCTGAACGTTTTTGGAAACTGTACCTTGAATCACTTCTACTTACATATACTGTAATATTTTAATTAGATTCAGCTGACAGAGTGGATGCTGGAACCCATTTTTCTCAGCTTTGAGAAGGTCTTCTTTAAGATAGTGTTAACCAATGCATAGGATAATGAAGCCAAGAATGATGATTGACCAGTGATAATATAAAATTTTAGTTGAGTTTCCACAGTCAAGACAACAATGTACAATGCCCAACATTTGTTTATTGATAAATAACTTAACCCTTTAACCACATTTAAAGGCGAAATATGGGTTAATAATCATACATCGGAGTATTAAGTAGTAAAATAGTGCTGAGGAACGAAAATTCCCCACCCTAGATTTATTAGGTTGCCCTCAACTATTTTACACTTTTTTGAATATCCATCGTACGGTTAGTTCATTAGGCTGCCAGCAAAACTATGAGACTAGGGCAAGAGAAGAAAAATCTGATACATTTCGCTATAAAACATCCCTCGCCCCCAAATCTCGTTAACTTACCAACAGTATTGTGGTTTCTGTACTGAATTAAACGCCATCATGAGTAACAGGCGGAGTGAAGGCAGCAAATGAGTGGTTCAAATACACACACGCAATTATATTAAGTTACTTATGAAAAACTCATGATTTAGCGTGAAAAATATTTGTTTAACTGATTATCAGAGGGGAAAATTAATGTAGAACAAGGTATTACGCAATGCATTGTTTCGCGGCGCATTTTTCTACATTAATGAATTTTTGAAAGAGCGTTGTTCATCAAAAGAAGTCCATTGAGAGAAGACATGAATAGGCTATTTTCATTTCTTTTTTTCAAAACTAACTGGAAGTTGGGATAAAAAGTGTGTTGATTATGGAAACTCAGCGTATTTTACCCAACTATACCAATATTTTGGGCTTCACAACTATTTATTGACCCATGTGTTCCATGAGCATGCTAGCCAAAACATTATATGTTTCAAAGGTTTAAAACTTTCCACAAGTTTCAAAATCGAATTTACAGAAGTAGAACAACTTTTGTGCCAAATTTTAACCACCTTCCTTTCAGAAGCAAATAGTTGACACGATTCCCGCAGCTTCCTTCCTTTCCAGAAAAATTTGCTAGCAAGAGGGAAAATTCAAGTTCGCGGGAAGGATGAAAATAACGTACGTTAGGCTCATCGCTTATAAAAATATCTGGTGCGAGGCATCACAAAATTTTACTTAGCCCCCATTACATGAGGCATTGTTACCGCAATGAGAACTAATCCAATCTGTTTATCACACAATTTATATGAAAGCGGCTTAACGTTCTGTATGGTGCTTAATGTGCCCCCATTCAGGTTGTGAGGTGAGGATTAGTTAAGTTTCCCGACAATTTCGCAGGGGTTCGTGGGCACAGCAAAACTGACCGCACTCTTGCACACAACGTCTTTTCAAGAAATACGCACATATTTGGGGATGACAGGTAAAAGAATTGTTTAACGAATGAGGGAAAGAACGTTAGGGCGACCCAGTCCTGTGACAAAATTATTACTTACCAAAGAAATCTTCAGGAGGTGGTTGTCAAAATCGTCATCAACGTCAAGCCAGTCGCTGTAAGATAGTTTAACATCTCTATCGTCGTCTTCACCGCTCGTTGAAGGAGAGCAAGTCAAGAAACGATCATTTCCGGAGACGTCCTCTTCGCATTCACTCGATGAATCGTAAGGTTCGGAAAAAATCATTGCGAGTTCGTGAAAGGAATTTACGAAACTAACGTCAACTTGAACAATTCGTTTTCAAACTAACCGCCGACAACACAGTTGTATTACCGTTTGATAAAAGGGATAACGGAAGCGATGGCGGTCGTGCGAAGTGGAGCGACCTCTACTTAAAGAGCTATATTCTTATTTAAAAGTGTCCCGTCAAAGTGTCAATTTTGAGCTTGATTAATCTTAAATTTGTTCTGGAAACTCATGTAGATCAATCGGTTGTTACATACATGAGCTGCGCCGCACTGGTGAATAATATTATTTGGTTACAGGCACTGTTGGACCTGTTTCTGGATGGGGAGGAACAGCACAGATCAGGTCAGTTTCCTTATTTGTTCCTTGTTCCTAAACCCTCGACGAGGGTTAAATCAGTCATGGAAGTTGCGGTTTCGCTAATTTACAAGAGGCTGGCCCCTGCAGCATCCACCGAACTCAGACCTGTGGAGGTACGGCAGGTATTTGGTCGTTAGCCAGTCTCCCGGTAGAGAGCTGTAGCCCGTGTGTTACTGCGCAGAGGTGACCACCTGAGGAATCCCATACTATCTGGGAGGAATTCTTAATCTGGTTTCCCACCTGATCTAACTATTTACTTGGGTGGCAAGTTTCAAAAGGACAGATCAACTATGACCACCCATCACCATCTTAGCAAACTCTGCAAAATAGTTGTAGGCTTACTTTGTAGCAGTCAATGTTACTAAGCTCGTTTGCCCTATCAACAACTGTCGCTCACTATCGTATAAACTACAGTGAAGAAGCACATGGTTTCTTGTTTCCTCCACACTGGAGACAGAAGATATGCATGATGGAGAGTCTTTGAGGGAAAAGGAGTGAAGCTGCGCATTGAGGTACCATGTCCTGTGAGGAACTAGCTCGTCCAGTGATCTGGCTCATCCCATTTTCTTGAAAGACGTTCACGGATGTTGGAAAGAACTCATACATGTCACGTCCCTTTGAGGAGGATTCCCATCTCAGTTGCCATTTCTCTAATGCACATTCGATGATAGCGGCAAGTTTCTGTTCCATGGTGAGACCCGCACAGAGTTCAGCTCAAAGCAGGGGAAGCTCTCGTTTCACTCTCCACTTGTCAAACATGCACTCAACGGCCAAATCAACAGGTAACTGACCAGTGACCACCTGGAGTGCTTCTGTTGATACAGTCTTATTGGTCTTGGTGATCCACAGGAGCGTAGCTTTCTGGGATTAGGCCAATACTCTCTTTTCATTGACTGTTAGTATGCTACCCCAGACAACGGGGCTGTAGCCAATCACGCCTAGATATATGGCCTTATACATGAGGATAGTGTCATGATAGCACACACCTCAAGTGGCCTTAGTAATTGCATGCATTGAGGCAAACCTTGCAATGGCAGTGCCTTTAAGGGACTGGAGGTGTTGGTTGAAACCCCACCTCTCACCTATATTCACTCCTAAATACTTGACGTGCTTTTCAAGAAGAAGAAGCCTGTGGCTGCCAAAGCGTATTGAGGGTTGATTATTGACTTCTCCTTTCAAGAGGATTAGCTGGGTTTTTTCCTCAGCCACCTGCATCTTGACATGCTCACGCCATTGGGTGACAGTGCGGAGCATGTGGTGGGTTTTTCCCTCGATTTGGCGGACTGACTCTGTAAAGATCAGCACAGTCAAGTCATCCTCATAGGCGTATGGCTCGCAGTCAGTCTCCATGACCCTCCTGAGAAGATCTTCGAAGAAGGCATTCCAGAGTGCTGGTCCAATGACTGAGCCCTGTGGGCACCCCTTCTCAATCTTTCTCTGGACAGAAACATGCTTATATAGGTAGCACGACTTACACAGCTCAACAGGGTGCTGGTGCCTATATTGTCTAGAGAATTAGCCGGATACATGGCATCGACTAACAGTGACAGGGCCAAGCATCAGACAATAGGGGAGTGGCTGATGGACACACATATAGATTATTCCCTGAAATGAGGAGGAGGGTAAAGCATGTTATCCTCAACCCTGGATATTATTCGATCCAACTCTATACGGGGCATGGAAGCTTGAATGCCAAACTATTTGAATTCAGGAGGAAAAGCTCTTCAAAGTGCCTATGCAGACATCAAAGTGAAACTGCTGATCATATCCTGTGGGACTGCAGCCAATTTGTAAATGAATGGGTGGAGCTAATAAGGTCAGCTAGATATAAGGGACCACTACACAGACTAATCAATCAGCAAAAAGGCAGTTGCAAGATAGAGAGGTTCACGAAGAAATGGCAGAAAAGGCGGGGTCCTGCCAGGGTAGGGAAGTGATAGCTGAGTGGGAATAGGTATGTGTACGTAGGTACGATTAAGGATACTCTATGATGTAGGTTAGTTTAAGTTAGGGGAGGGTCAAGTGTGTGTTAGGGGGGTGCATGGCTGGAGGGGGGAAGAATATCACAGTACTCCAGTACTCTCCCCCTGCCCCCTGCATCAATAGTAGGTAGATAGTGAACCGAGGAGGAGGAATATCCAAGTACTCCCCGCATTGTGTGAATGTAATTTATTAAGAATGCATGTAATGTATTTGAGTGTTGTGTGTGTTAAACTCATTTGTTTGTTTATTTAGTTCTCTTAGTTTGGGCCAGGACATAGGGTCTGAAAACCCTGCACAGACCAGGCAACAATGGGAAAACTCAAAACGATGGAGCGGAGTGAGTACCTAGACGAACAACCAAACAGTTTAGGCAGTGATGGGAAAATTTCAAGATATAAAAATCCTGCCAATTATTACACAATGGTTTATTATTCTCATGAACAGCTTGACCTAGTATTACTGCCGCCCCATCCCATTCGATTCAGCATCGAATACTAGTAAACCATATGAAACACGACCTGACTACAATGGAACTACGGAAATTAAAAATATTCCCTCCGCGCCAGGCGCCCGTAAACATCTGATCCAATGGAGGAGTGGGACAAGGGCTTCCAGTGAACGGCAATTGGCAGGACGTTGCGAGTCCAAAGGGCGCTGCGAGTTGAGCGGGCCTTGAAAATGAAACGAAACACGGTTTATTTGCGATTATACTGCGTTTCGTTAATTTTTTAAACCATTTTTTGCCCATAACAACCATGGGCTTCGTCCGATTGGATTGCCGAGATGGCGGGCACAACTAGATACCAAATGGGATTTTTGTGCGAAAGAACGAATTTTTTAGACCACGTTAAAGGCATAAAACGGCCCGGACGGGGGACAGGGGACGAACATTGCAGATTTGGAATCCCCATGTCATGAAACGTAAAGTATCAAATTTTGAGGGGGGGTTGTAAAAAAATTTTCGTGACAGAAAACATAGGGTTATTATTCAGAATGAATAATAAACCAAAAGTAAAGAAATAAGTAAAGAAACAAAATAAATAAAGGAGTTAGAATCCCCGTATCAGCCAACCAAAACCTGGCTCTGCCACGAGGTCCAGCCTGGACATACCACGAGGCATGACTGACGCTATACCTGTTCCCAGGTATACCAGAAGACGGAAGTGCCCTTGCAGTCAACAGATGGTATGAGGGCTGACAGGGGTGAACTGAAAGATGATGGATAAGCAATTGAATGGTCCGGCTACTGAAGTGGTGATGGGTTGATATAGGCCACAAAAGAGGCATGGTGCAACCGCTGCCCCACCAGTCTAGAACAGCAGGTTAAAGGCATCATCAGCTGTGATAAAATATGGGGTACAAATGCAATGTTCAAATTGTAGGGTTCTCGATAATAGCTCACAATAACACTTGAAGCAGTAAAGTCAAATGTAAATGACGGCGACTTGCAAAATTGAGTAAAACGGAAAGTGAAATGCGTGCAAACTGCCACGAAACTTGGTCGTTACCCCAAATGTAAACAGTCACCACAGTCTTGCTGCATGCCATTTGTGGATGGAAGTAAAACGCCTTAGTATGGTATGCATTAATACGTTTTATTTTAACAAAACCCATTTATAAAATATCTGGTCACACACCTTTCCACAACCCTCATAATAAAGTACCTGTCTGCAACGGACAGGAGTGCTATATCTTCGTTCATCACTTTTATAAAGAAACATTTATGCAGAACAATATGAAAGTACTAGTTAGTTGAGAGTGCCCCATAAGTTTGGCCAAAACTGTTGGAGCTGTTTTTGAGAAAAATTTAAAAAATCACAAATTAATGTTCGACAAATATCGTTTTCCGAGCTATCATGGCTTATATTTCTGTTTAACAGATAAGTACAGAGAACAAAATATGGAGATCAATTGCTAGAAAACACTGTAAGATTGATCAAATCCAGTAAAGCAGTTAGCAGTACCTGAACTTCATGGAAAATGGCAACTAAATAAATACTATGACCTAAATAGATACTATCAAAAACATATGGGTATTTATAATGTAAACATTAAATTCTACTACAGCTGATAAAAACTGTTGAATAAAAACTTATTTGGTGATACTTGACATCCTCTAGCATATAAAAATATCTGGTGCGTTGCAACACACAACTTTCCTTAGCTCTACGTCAATTCACTTTGTACATGGCTTATTCTATTTAATCCATTCATTTACCACTCAGTTCCTTTGAACTTGGTCAAACAACACGTCACAGCAGCAGGAAGCTGTAGCTCCTACAGTTATGGAATTTATTGTGCTGCTCGTACTCATTATAGGACCATTATTGAGCAATTGGTGTACAGAAAATTAATGAGGCTGTAAACAAAAATTTTTTGAAGGAATCACTTTCGCAGAGTTATTGGGTAATGACTGTTAGAACTGGTATTAAGCGAAACAGCGGTAATTGAAATTCGGGAATTTCTGGAGTGACCCCTCACTCACCCTATAGGTATTGGATTGGACAACAACACGACTTTTTACTTTCCGCTACCCGAAGGGAAGGAAAGTATAGTAATCGGCCCAAAAAAAAAAGTTGGGTTTTCTTCAGATCTTTACGTTTCAGACCCTTCTGAGTCTAAAAAACCTAATTTCGGAGAGAGGTCCGTGTGTATGTCTGTGTGTATGTCTGTGTGTATGTCTGTGCGTATGGCTGTGTGTGTGTGTGGTTGTAGTTCGATTTGCGGGAGAAGGGCTGATGCGGTTGAGCTGGTTCGTTTTTTGTTCTGTTGGTTATTTTTTGTAGACACGAAAATAAGGTTATGGACGATTTCGACCGATGGTAAGTGGGGGAGGGGGACGAAAATGTACCAAAACTAGGTTTTTCGCATTTTTCTCGAAAACGGCTCTAACGATTTTGATCAAACTTTCAAATTATCTTCTCCTAATCAATACCTAACTTTTCTTCTCTATACATATCTCCATGAAAATACGGTGAACGGAGATATGGGCCCTTGAAGCAAAAATATGTTTTTTACGCTTTTGGCAAAAACGGCTTCAGCGATTTTCACCAAACTCACAGGATGTTTTCAAATAGTTGATACTCTACATATTCTTCCTCAATAAATGTTCCTGTGACGGTCCATTGAACAGAGATAAAAAGCAAAAATGTGTCGAAAATAACGTTTTTTCTAACATTTCCGTAAATTCCAGGGTAACTTTTTCACCAGATGTGATATATCCTAATGAAGTATCTTCTAGTCACCCATACCAACATTTCGTTCTCTATAATTATTTCTGTATATATATGTTGAACAGAGATATAAGCCAAGTTAACTCAGAAAAGGAGATTTGTCGAATATTAATTTATCGGTATTCCAATTTTCTCAAAAACGGCTCTAACGATTTCGATCAAACTTTCGGAGTACTTTCAGCTAACTAGTCCCTACATTTTGTTTTCCATAAATGTTCCTGTAAAAATGCGTTGAACGAAGATATAGCGCCCGCCTATGTAGGTGGTGTTCGAGCTTAAAGGGGTGGCGGAAAGTAGTGTGTTGCTACGCACCAGATATTTTTTAAACATTCTAGTAGCATTCCAACGGAGTTTAAAAGGAAAAAACTGCGGCAAAAACGCTTTTCGTCGAAAATTTTTATAATTTATTGTGCTGCTCTCATAATTTTCCCACAAATGGGAATTTTATGGTATGATAATCTTATTAAGAGCTACCAATATTAAAAATTTAATCAAACTCGTTAGAGCCATTTTTGAGAAAAAAATATTTGGCGTTTTGATCACTATGATAACTATAGTTAACTTTCGGTGGATTTTGCCCATACCCTTATTTTGGCGTCCCATGGTAACCTGCGGGGGAGATATGAAGTTTGAGCTGATTTGGTACGGTGGTTTTCTCTAAAAATCGTTCACAGACACACACACACACACAGACCATTTTCCCAAATAGTGTTTTTCGGACTCAGGAGGGTCTGAAACGTAAAGATCTGAAGAAAACTCAAAATTTTGTTTTCAGCCGATTACATAACTTTCCTTTCTACTTCATAGAGCCAAGGAAAGTAAAAACTTGATTCTCTGACTAGCCTAGTAGTCTGTTCTACTTGAGAAATGTGTACAATTCATAATAGGATAAATTGGTGTATACTACATACAACCAAGAACTGAACCAAATACAACATGGCTTCTACGTAATCACTGTGACTGAGGCGTTACATCCCAGTTGGATCTTCAGTGCTAATCAGCCATTAGAGCGATTTGACAAACAAGTCATTGAGTTGACAGGATATTTGACTAAATCAGACTATATTTGAGCTTTCAAAAGGCACAAACCTCCCTTCACAAGGGTTTTTTTGTACTGAGCAGTTGATAAAATGAAAAAACAGTTCAGTTTCAAATTTTTCAAAAATGGCCTTAGCGATTTAGAGCCAACACCTATGTACCATTTTCCTTGAATGTTCTTCTGATGGTTCATTGGTAAAAACCACATAATGTTCTGAAAATATCTGGTGCGCCACATCACACAACTTTCCTTTGTCCCAAGTACAATCACTAGGTTCCACAGCTTTAGCCACCAAAACAATCAATTTTTCTCTCAGTTCATGTGAGCTTTATAAATATAACTTCACATTTATGCACCAAGTGGTAGCCCTTAGAGTTTCAGACTTTATTACTCTTGTTTTGGCGTCTCACAGTGAAATACAGGCTATATATATGCGGATACATAACACATTTGAGTTGATTTGATTCAACTGTTTTCTCTCACTCGAGGCCGCAGGCCTTTTTCTCGAATGGTATTTTTCGGGCTTTAGCCCATGAAACGTGAAGATCAGAAGAAAACTCAAAATCAGTTTTTCAGCTGTTTACATAATTTCCCTTTTTACGATGTAGAGCCAAGGAAAGTAGAACCACGTTTTCAAATTTTCTGTCGTATTAACCGTCATACTGAATCAAACTGAGTGTATTCTACCCACCTACACCTACACTTTTTCCGCAAGAATTTCTATAATAATAATCATAATCCGTTGAATGCATACAGCGTCAGAATAAGTAGCCTGCCATAGGATTCACTGTGGTAGAGTAGTGTTGTTTCGAGCCTGATATTTTGCGTGTCGTTCCTCAAGACATTTCTAGATTATTTTTTATTTTATTTTTTGCACGCCTGGGTGAGGAATAATGTAATTGGGGAAACCACGGACGACTAGAGGTCGATCACACACAAACTATTCACGAGCGATCTGTGAGCAGCAATCACAACAACAACAGTTTCCTCTGCTCCGAGTCACGTTAGCGTGGCGATGCTGCTGTTGTGAAAGTACACGTCGCCTTATCGCGGGCTAACGTCTGTGTAACTTGTGGGCATTGGGTCTCTCCCTGGCGGTTTCCGTCTGTCGAAATAGGAGTAGTCGCGTTGCATACTCCTCGCCGATGCGAATTGCAATTCCCCACGTGACACTTTACCGAACACTGCAGAAGCTGATTGCTTCGTTCTCTCCCGGCATTTTCCTTATTTAAGTGGCTATTGACGAAATTGTTTTCAACCCTTCGGTGCCTTTGACATTGTCGTATTTGTGTCCTCAACTTGAAAAGTCGACATGGATCGCATACTTTACGTCGGGATTCTTGTTATTTCTGTTATTTCTGTGGAGTCGTTGAAGTTCAAACTTCTCCCGAACACTATCAAATGTTTCAAGGAAGAGATGAAACCACATGTTTTAGTTATTGGAGAATACAACGTTCAACACATAGAGGACCAAAAAGTGGATTATGTCGTAAGTTTTGAATTATTTTATATTTTACTTAGCTCATTCTTTGTTCAGTTAATGAAAACTGCGCTTACTATCGAGGTAAAATTAGGAATTAGGGGCCGTAATGTCCCAGTTTGGTAAGTCATTGGTCTGGAGGTAACAATATTTCTGAATGAACCCTGTAGCTATCGTCAGGTGCTTGCCACTAACCTTTAGCTTCCAATGAGGTGTAACATATCGATTATTGTAAGGCGCAACTACTATTGCCCTATAAAGTTGGGAAAAGCACAGGAATTCGTGGCCAGATGAGGACCATTTTCTTATTCTCCAAGTAATCACTGAGCCCCTAACAGATGTGACTGATCGCCTTTAGGGATATTCATTTTTGACACTGCACCTTTCTTTAGATCTCAAAGATGACTCTTCTTGCATATTCTTATTTTTCACTGGTTTAACCGTCGTTTAAGGATTAGGTGTACAAAAAATTTGGGTAAAAGCAAAGAACATGGACCGACCCCTCTGATAAGGCAATAATATCGATATATGACGACCGAGGTCAGGTTATCGATATGCCCGACATCACTTGTAGGCTCTTCCCCGCCAACTGCGCCTGTGATGCATCGTAGGCTCTGGCGCCATGTTTGAAATTAGAAATAACGACATTGTGTACTTACAGGTTCTAAAAAGTCCCTGACGAACTGCCGGATGCTTCCTCTCCTCCACTGTTCACTTTATACACCTGTACCACATCCTTCAGAAATGCCCTCATTAGATCATCACAGTCACTTCTCGTCCTTCTCCAAATATATTTGAAGAGGTACGAATCAAAATGATCTGTGAGCAATCTCGAGGGAATCCCTCGCTTGATAGCGGCCCATGTTCCCTCTATCAAATTTGTGTGTGCCTCTGTTGCCGGGTCCTTGAAAAACAAGGAGTGGATAATCCTCCAGGCAATCATAGGCCTTCCAGCAATCGGAGATCACTGTCGTGCCTGGAAGAATGAATTCCTTTATGATTGCGAAGAGGACTTCCTTCCCTCGGTTTTCAACGACCCGGAAAAAGCACTTTCGGGACCCATGCTCCACCCCACCAAACACCCAGCGTCTGTCTACCGATTTGCCCCTATTAAACTTCCTCTTACCAAATTTACATTCGTCAATCTCAACAACTTTTCCATCGCCACCTAACTTCATGCACGCTTGATCACGACACACTTCCCCACATACTTCACGACAAAACATCATCCAGTCGGTAGCGGTAGGATCAAAGATTTCACACTCAAACGATGGAAAAAGTTAGTTGTAAGTCTTTGAGAACTCATGATTTATGAATATAAAGTTGGGAAGAGTAAATATAGAGCAGGACAGAAGACTTTCACCACGATTCAAACATAGAAAAAATAGAAACGCACAAACTTGAAGGGTGGTAAAGGTAAAATGTGAAGGAAAGGCGCAAACTACCGGCACGAGAACCGTTAACGAACTGAGGAATACAGAAAGGCGGAGGGAACAGGGAATAAGGTGGAAGGGTGAAGGGTCAAACAACTCCGGTTATTATTCTTTCTCATTCTGTTATCGATACTAGCGATGGGTCAAGCGACCTATCGATACATGCAGTCGTAGGGTTATCTCGGTCCATGTTCTTTAGTTCACCCAAAATTTGTTTTTGAGCTTCCTCGTTCGTATTTGCTTTTGAGGCAATCATCTCTTCCAAGTTGCTCATTGTAGAGCAAAGAACCCTCGGAAGTGGCTTCCACTTCCAGAGCTTTTAGGGTAGGGCACAAGCCCTTGTAAAACGTGAGAGACGGAAGTGTCACGTCATAGGCTTCAATGAGAACCCCTATTGACTTGTGACGTCACTGCCCCGGCACTCAATTTTAGTTACACGCAGGCAATTGACTGCCAGTTTTACGATTCTACCATGAAGCTGTTGTGAAGCAATAGAAAGAAAGAAAGGTTTAATCCCAAAACCATGGTCGTGGGTACATTTGTCCGGTTCGAGATTCAGAATGTTTACTAGCATCACTGATACTGGTGCTAGTTATAATTTTTATCACCGGCAACTGTTTAGCGCTGTCTTTCTTGAAAATTTGAAATCGTTGAACTATGGACTAATTTCGTGAATCCCACACTTTGTGATTTTTCCGTTGTTACCGAATATCGTCCTTCAGTTGACAAATAGCCGCCATACTGTGTTGTACGTGTCTTTTGTTTTGCGCCTGTCTGGCTTCTCCTGCTTTAGAGCTTTCCCCACTGCCCTCTACGCATTTATTTTTTTCATCTTTTTCGACCAGCCATGAATAGGCGAATTAATACGAAATTGATTCATCAATTAAGAGAAAAAGGCTTGAAGACTGTTATGGATTGGTGTATGAGTGTCAGTTTTATCTCTGACAAGTATGAGTGTCCTGAATGTGGTGGATGGATATGTAAACAGGCTGGTCCCTTAGATGAGTTTGAATGGAGATGTAGATTGGGCGGACACAACTCTAAGCTATCTATTCGTAAGGGGTCGTGGTTCAGCCTGAGTAAACTGAGTATGTGTGACATTATGCTTGTCACCCCTAATTGGGTAATGAGATTACCCGCAGACATGTGTGCGATGGATTTGGATGTTTCGAAGAACACCGTGACTGATTGGATGAGTTTTTGTAGAGAAGTATGCATGATTGATGTTACGAGTTCTCAGCGTGTGATTGGGGGTCACGGTGTCGTCGTAGAAATTGATGAATCAAAGTTCGGCAAACGTAAGTTTAATAGGGGTAGAAGGGTGGAGGGGAAATGGGTGTTTGGTGGGATCGAAAGAGGATCCAATAACTGCTTCTTCAGAGTTGTTGAACAATTATAGTTTTGGACTGCCTTCAATCGCAAGGTTTCCGACACCTGCGTGTGAATCACTTTAAGGACCCTGAAAGTGGAGCTCACACCAACTCAATAGAGGGTATGTGGTTGGCAATAAAGCGGAGATTGCCGACACAGACATGTGGCAGCGAGGGGAAGGACTTGTACTTGTACGAATACATTTGGCGGCGACAGCACAAGCTGTCGAGTATCACAACTGACTTTTTCCAAGCTATTAAGGCGGCGTATCCCCCTCAAAGTTCGGACACTTAATTTGAGAGGTGAGTGATTTCTGTTTATTTTTGTGGTCGTCAATGTGTGTTCTGTGGCACTACGCGAGTGATATTTATTATTGTTGTGGTCGTTAATGTCTGTTGCATTAGGTGCATTTGTCCACGTCTCAGTTTTGTGCGCTTTCCGTTGTTTACATTCTTCCTGTTTCTTTCGCGTGCTTTGTTTGTTTACAATGTTAGCATTTTCTCCTAGTCAATAATATGTTAACTTCTCTCATTGCAGGTGACTGATTTAAAAAAAAATATCCTTTCTCGCGGTGAAACTATAGGACAAGGAAAATTCTCGTTGGTTGTTGAAAGTCATGACGTTTACGAGATTTGCTTCACTTCTAAAGTAACACCAGGCAAGTGCTCTGAACAATTTAATTGTTAAATTGTATGAGGGGGGGGGGATAATATCCGTAGTTCCAGTACTACATTGGAAATAAACTCAAAGGAAGCATTTATGTCAAATTGGCGGAGCACATACTTATATAAATGTTCGCTCTGTATCATCCTTATCAATATTCCCTGAAAAGTTGGGTAACTGTATACAGTAGACGTGGTATTTTTAAAGCTCAAGTTAGAGAAAGTTTAGAAAGATTATACCTGTTTAATCATGTTGATAATGGATACGTCAATTTAAATCTAATAATTTAGGAAAGTGTAATCTACTATTTTGGTGAATGGCAATAAACACGACAAAAAAAGGTGTTTTAAAAATAAAAAAAAAGCTGAAAGAAAAGCCTTCTAAAAACCCAGATAAATGAAATTAAGCCAGCACTAGAGTTTGGAGGTGGTTTTTTACTTTCTGCTAATCAAAGGGTAAGGAAAGTGTAACAATCATGTTAAAAGAAACGTAAGTACAAAACCCCTCATAAAGGCCAACTGATTGCTAAAAACCTAACTCCTGTGCATGGTCCGTGTCTGTATGTGGATATAGTTCAATTTGTGGGAGAACGGCTGAATCAATTGAGCTGGTTCTTTTTTGTTTTGTTTATGATGTTTTGTACATTCAAAAATAAGCTTATGAGTGTTTTCTATCAATGGACAAAAGGGGTGAGGGGCGAAAATGTGCCAAAAACCAGGGTCTATTGAATTTCACACGTCTAACGATTTGATTAACCTTATTAGTAAACTATTTTTTGGGCAGTCACCCCTCTCAATCAGATAATGAAAGGAATTAATTTTCTCGACAACAAGGAACTCCATCCTTTGACTACATTCATCACTTTGTGTGTGCTTGCAATGCAGTGGTAGAGCACAGGCTGGTTTCAATTCACTGATTGGAGGGGGTGGGGCTGAGATGCCAATAAATCTTAATGTGGGCAAACTTTATTCAATAAAAGTATGACTTGAGCATCATCCTCACTCTCTTGGTTATTGTTGCAGGTGTCTTAGGAGTTCCTCAAGATGTTACCTTTACTTCAAAAGCTGGTGAAGAGGCCAAAGCCTTTGAAGCTGTGAGTATTGCTCGGTCATTTTGCTGTATCCAGTCAATCACAGACTGGAGGTTGCAATAGTTTTTTATGTGTTGGGAATCAATTCAATGCTATGGTATATTATACGTACTGTGTGAGAATAATCATCAGCAGAATGAAACTACTAGAATATTGCGTGGTTGTGATTGGAATATTCAGAATTGTTGAACTCGTTACAGCTTCAAGTTTAATTATTTTCTTAGATGAACAACATATTTCTGTTTTACTTTCATCGTTGTTAGTTGAAATCAATTTCAAAGAAACTGAAATGAATTTAAGAAATGAAGTAGACATGTACTCCAATGAACCTCCAAAATATCATTCTACCTAAGTTTGTGAAAACCTTTGTATAGTATTTGAGTGTTCACTTCATCTCACCATAAGACTTCAGGTATACACTGTTTTTAGGTTTATGGTTCTACATCATCTCCGTCTGTTTTTTATTGTCATTCAAACTGGGCTACTATCAACAATAACAATGTCTTTCAAATTATGTTGCTTGCATAAAATGGTGTGCTGTAGTACTTGCGCATTTTTTCTTGTATCCATGTAAAAGAAGAGTGCTCAGACGAATCTATCCCCTGTTATGAGTAATCCTTTACTGTTTCTCCACTTTCACAAACCATTTTATCCTTTTCGTGTTGCAGAGGGCATGCTTAGATTAAAGTTGTTTTTAGTCATGAGGTTTTGTGCAGGCTAACAAATTTTGCTCGGAGGGGGGGAGGAAGTATAAAAGCTCCTAGATATTTTCTCAGCTAACTGCTGTATGGATACATAGTGTTTTACATTGTACTAACTGCAGCGGGGCAGAGAATGTATCTTCAGTTGGAATTTCACGAAGTCCACACTCTGAGCAGGACGTTGAAGTCAACATGTCACATGAGGAACTGGCTTATTTAGTGGTTAAGCCTAACTTACTTTCACAATATATGTTCTATTATGTTGGACAAAAGGAATAATGTTTCACTACAAACTAATCACTTTATGTGATGGTGAAACCCCTTTGTTCAAGATATGCTCACCAATAATTTAGTGATTTGAATATATAACTGTAATAGTTATTAAGTTGCACCGAGCCCATATAATTTTTTGAAGAGGACGTAATCCAACGGGTAACTCTAAACAAATTTTTTTCTGGGCTCATGAAAGGCAGTTCTGAAGGAAAATGATTGGCGATAAGTAATGCTTGAGGTTGAGTGTATCAAAAACACGACATCTTACGAGATCGTGCCTTAAGATCATCAATACTTGATATTCAGTCAGGAAAATTGAAGTTTGGTAAGGTTTGTGTGAAGAAAGTCCCTTCAATGTTGAATAAGCACCATAAACTTAAGCAATGCTGACGAAGAGGGTCAAGTTCTCTTGGATTCCATTGTTACTGGAGACATGAAACATGAGTGTTACAGAAGAGGGAGGGGGCAAATTCCTTGAGTGGTAGCATTTCACATTCCTTGAGCAAAAAAGTGCTGCAAATGATCACTCATCGGTTTATTATTATCCAGCATAGCATGATGTAATTTCACACCTCCTAGACCCATCCTATTCGATTCAGCACCAAAAAATCCTAGTTAATGAAACGAAACATTACCTGAATATAACGGAACAGCAAAGTTTGACATTTTCTAGGCAACACTAGGCAATTCGCATGATGCAACGAGTCGAGGTGACTGGTAGTTGCTGTGAGACAGGAGGTAGCATGGGAAACGAGCATAGGCTGGGGAGAAATGATAAATTTTGCTACGTTGTTTGCAAATTCCAACAAGTAACACATACTTGCAATAAAATTCCCAACCATTTTACTCCCATAACGACCATTGGTTTTATTAGATTGGGTAGCTGCAATGCAATTTTTAAGTGAAAGAACAGATATTTACACCATGCTAAAAGTTTAATATGACTCAGACGGCGGAGAGACATTGGAGATTTAAGAGCCCCCTAGCCTGGAAATTAATGTGTCAAATTTTGATAAGAAGGGGGGGGGGTGTAAACAAATTTTCTGACCAAAAACGTGGGTGTATTTTTCATAATGAATAGTAAAACAAACGTTCATACAAACACAATATATCCAGAATGTCACTGCTAAAGTTTTTCGGGGCTGAAAGGGTGTTGTTTTTGTTCACTTTTTGCCTACTGGTACTGTAGTAAATGCTGTATTAGATCAGTACCATAATAAATGCATAAGTGTATAATAAATGTCTTGAGACATTGAAAATTGTTCAATCAGCTATTCATAGTCAAAGAGAACACATGACTAAGGGGGTGTGCCTCTTTACTAAAGTTAACGTACCTGTTTGTTGAGTCCGTCTTCTCTGGCTGGTGAGGTACTGTGGGCGAGCGCTTTTGATGTAAAGACATCATCGTCTGGCCATTAAGTCAGTTAGTTGGTTGTGGTCCTTATATAGGAAGAGAAAGGTTAACGGGATGGTGTATCGTCGTAGTGTCTTCATCATAACAATGCTTAGCCGCATACTGCACATCTAACTACATGTCTTATCGATCGTATTGGCTGGGATATTGTGAAACATCCTGCCTATAAACCTGATTTAAAGCCTAGCAACCACCATTTAATCGTCAATTTGAAAGATCACTTCATTAGAAAGCAATTTTACTACGAAATAAAATACTAAAGACCAAAAAGAGTGGTTAAATGGGTCTTTTATGATACCAACATCTAAATTGGTGAAAATTACAACAAATGAGATGGACATTATTTGGTAAATTAATTTAAATAGAACTTTTCCTAACACAAAACTGCTTGTTACAAATAATTTTAATTACAATTTTTCTATTCCTGTTGCTGGATACTGTAAACCTGTTTGTTGAGATTATTTTACTGCTTTTCGGTATTGTCGTTCCACTTAAGGTTGGCATCTAGGGTCAGATCTAGGACATTGATTGAATTATGTAGGGCTTGCACTTCATTGGAAAAGATAGAAATTTTCATCTATGGATGACATTTGCAGGAACTGAATTGGTTTCAATTCGGTGTGAGTACTTGAGCATTATTTAAGGCATCGCCAGCAGTAATTGTTAAGGGGACTAGGTTGAAGGATTGCATCAAATACTGGTTCAGAGCTCAGGATCGTTGTAGTCATTGCCAATGCTGCGGGCAGTGAAACTATTCATTACATTCATAACACATGTATATTTATTTACCTCATACATGTGTACGGGATAGTTCACCTTATGATGTGGGTAGTGAAACATCGTTTACTCCATTAACAAAGTAGGCTTTCTTTTAGTCTAACATGATGGTAACCAATGGCCAGGTTAGAATTTCTTCAAGCAAAACCTCACCTACCTGTGTAACATCATTAAGCTTGAGTGCACCCATTTTAAATATGAAAGGTTTTAGGAGGATACTGTTTGACTTTATTACAATGCTTCCTCTTAGTTCTGTGTGGTGTGACCCCTTAACTCTGTTCTAGTTACATTCTATGTTTATGACTACGAGTGGCTCTTTCAATTACGAATGCCATACGTACTGATTTAGATATACTTTGTGCATACAACTTATTATCTTTTTCATAGATGGGGGAAGCTCAAAAAATGAAACCTATGGAGATAGAGCTTAAGAAATTGGAAGCATTGTCTCATGCGATCGTTCAAGAATTTGAAGAAATGAGGTCTCGAGAAATTAAAATGAGTGACACGAATGGTAAGATGACTGGTTTTGGTTCATTAAAGGCCTATTTTTCTTGTTCCCATAATAAGCTGTTTTCTTTTCAGATCCCCAAGGATTAGGACATTTACCTGAACAAATTGAGTCTTGTGTAGTAAATCAGGTTTTGCAGTCTTAGTCACCATCACTCAAATTTCGCTATGTCTGCCTGTGTTTGGCATAGTTCAGCTTCTACGTTACGCATGATTCAGTTAATGGAAGGGACCCCTTGCAGTATGCTGTACCTATTTTACTCTTCACACTGGGCAGAGTAGGTTTTATAGGGCACGTACAGAAGGGATTATATGCACAACTTGCTACTCAGTGTGTATGTTCGGCCAAGTGATACAAAAAAAATGTCAGGCGTACCGCATCATGCACCTTTCCTCTGCTCTATGTAAATTCATTGGTTTTCATGGCTTTTTCTACTGATTCAATTTATTTTTCACTCAGTTCATTAGAACTAAGTAAAACATCACTTCCCGGTGACTGAAAGCGGTAGCCCTTACAGTTTCGGAGTATATTTTTCTGCTTGTACTCACGCTGACCATTATTGAATTGGTACACAGTGAATTAATGAGGCTGTAGACATGATTTTTTGAGAAGGATAATAATCACTTTTCTATAGTTATCCGGTAAAAACATTTAGAATTGAATGGTAAGTGAAATGGCAGGGGTTGAAATTGTATAATTTCTGGTGTATCCCCTATATATTTATGAGCGCTGTCTTGCTCTTACCCTTAATTTAGCGCCCCACGGTGACCTGCGGGCTAGGTATCAAATTTGATGTGCGTTCATAGACACACACACAGACGATTTTCCCAAATAGTGTTTTTTGGACTCGGTAGGCTCTGAAATGTAAAGATCTGAACTGAACATTTTTTTCAGCCGATTACATAACTTTCCTTTCTACTTCATAGAGCCAAGGGAAGTAATGGATCTTCTTTCAAAACATATAGAGTGATTTGGATAGAATTGGGGTGGTGCCTCCTACTAATCAAAACTCCTCACACAGTAGACAAAGCTGATGCTCTTCAAGTTTGGCCGTTATTCTTTGTCCTTCGTGGTGCCCTCACAACACAGCATAATCAATTTAATCAACACATACTTAGTGTACAGAGGTAGAACGCAAAGCAGGGCAAAGGGCTTGTTACTCTCTTGGACTAGAGGGAGTTGATGTGACCCCTTAACAACATCACAATGTAAAGAGCCGTTTCACCACTTTTTTACCTGTTTGTTGGAAACGAGAAGCCCTTTGCACCACAGGTAATATGCCCAGTTGGATTTTACTCGTCATTTTTTCTTCTAAAAATTACAGTTTCAAGTTACGAACTCTACTCCACTGTGGAAGCTTGGTCGAAACCAAATCAAGCTTTTTGTGGCACCTTATCCTCTGAATTGCCAATGTACATGATACAATAGTCAGGATAGCGTCCTGTAAAAGGTTGCCTCTCTGAGGGCCAGCTCTGAAGTGTGACATCTTGTGGTGCGTGTATCAAGTTACACCTTCGTGATAGCTCTCAGCGTAAGATGCACATTGTAAAAGATGCCACCGTACCTAGGACATTACACTTTATCGTGGTGTAATGGTTGTACATGTAAGTGACACAACATTGGTATGCGCACCATTCAGTGTGTGATGATGGTATCTCATACTATCTTCACATTTAGCCAATCCTTAGAACATTCTTAAATGAGAACTCTCGTTTCTTTACTACTTCAGAGTTCTACGTAATGTAATACTTGAATTTCGTCTTGGGGTTCCTCAGCTGTGGCCAGAGAAGGTTGTAGGACTGACCCTCAAAGTTGTCTGGCATTTTCTGCAAGAATGGTGAGGATGTTGCACCAACGAACACATTATGCTCATTCAAGGCCACAGTGGAGGTTTCCCAGTTGTGCCAAATTAAAAAATAAGATGAAATTTAAAAAATCAAGTTTGTCTCTCTTATTCATATTATCTCTTATTTTGTTTTCAGAATCAACAAACAGCCGGGTTCTTTATCTCAGCATCTTCAGTATGTGCTGCCTTCTTTGCTTATCAGTCTGGCAAGTCCTCTATCTGAGAAAGTACTTCAAGTCACGAAAGCTAATTGAATAAATAGAATCTTTTGAACTATTCTTTTTTTTACGACGCCATGATCAAATATCTGTGAAATGTTGATAACGTGTAACTGACTTTCCAACTTGTGCCTTTTAGCCATTTTTAGTGGTGTCACTCCTCAAAGTGTTCACTGATACATCATCGTGACTATTTGATTATTTGGTTTTTTTCTTTCCTGTCCTTCATTATCAAAGTGGCGAAGCAAACACAATTTTTGCTGGATTGGTAATGACAAATGTATACTTATTGGGGAATAGGGAACTTACTTGTTAAAATGAAATAAGAACTTCAAATTACAACAGTTTATTTTTTTATTGTTATTAAATGTTGTGGTGTTGTAACTTCAATCACTTTGTGAAAAAAGTGAAGCATTGCAACAAATAGTCTGTTTACTCATATGTTGAATGTTGTCCTTTGAAAGTAATAGCCCGGTCTACATAAAAAGACCCTTGTAAGTTGCAGGATTATTTTTGCCTTATTCTCATTTGGAATGATGAACAACAGAATGAGGGCGATTGTCGCTAGGCAAGGCTGAGTTTGCTTGTTCCTTTCTATTGCTTTGGCAAAAATCCATCAGCTCCTCCACACAAGTACAGCTCTCTAGCCAGCACAAAGTGGATAGTGATGATCACCCCCCCCCCCTCCTCCTCTCCGTGGTCAGAATCCTGTAAAATTTGTTGAAATTCGAGAAAAAGTAAATTGTTCGGAAATCATGTAAATATTGTCAGGAAATAAAACAAAAATCGTCAGGTAGTTGACAAACTATTTAAATATAAAATGGCAAGTAGCGCTAGAGGTGCTGGGGAGTCATTATACCTCTCATCTTATCCGCTTCGGAAATTGAGTCCACCATTTATTTTTTTTTAGTTCCTTGATGGCACTGGGAAAACCCGCACTGCGCCCACAAGTGGGCTTATTGTGTGGGTGAACATGAGCCCCCTCATGTCCTTTCAGGTCCACCCCCCAATACCTGATGCAGCATCCCTGATATGTCCCCACTATTCTCGCACAAAATGCATGACAACTTTGAGGTCCATCCCTCAAACCAACCTCCTCCAGCCGCAGCTGATGAACCCCTAGCACTCTGAGGCGCACTGCAGCCAGCCCCTCACACACACACAGTACATGCTCCGCTGACTCCATCCCTGCCTCACACAATCTGCAATTCTGTACCTCTGACCTACCAATCTTGACCATGTGGTACCTTAGGGCCACACACCAACTATATTCTATCTTTCTCCAGACTGGGGATCTCTCTCGTTCGCTCCCTGGAGAGTCTGATAAACATCCTTGACTATCCTAATAGTTACGTTTTCAAACGTAATTAATGTTAATGTCAAACATAATTTTCAATGAAATTAATAGTACCAAAAAACGTAAAAATGATGAAATCAAGTTTCTACTCAATGCGCATTATTTTATTCTTCCACCTCGCCGCAGCTTGAATTGTGCATACTTCTATTTGTACTCCAGAAATCTGTACTATTTTTTTCCTTCTTCAAGTTTCATTCATTCTTACCTGGCTAATTGGTATTCTTTTGTGCCTGGAAACTCATCAGAGAGACGCCATGCAGACATACAGTTTTTACACTTACCATTTGTATTCATTTACACATACAGATCCCACCCTGCCTCCTGTTTGTACATGACTTTGGATCATGTCCGTGTGTACAGTATTTCAGTCTACCTACTCTTGTAGACGGTTATCCCTTCTCGTGTCTTCATTTTTGTGTAGAATCCTCTGCAAAAAGGCAACAGTGAAATTTCTAGCTACCACCATTAGAGCAGAAAAGAACAGTAGTATTTCAAGAATATTTCTACATTTATATTAAAGTGTCTTAGCCATCCTGTAGAAACAGACGTAACTTAAGACAGGCAGAGATTGGATGAGGGAGAAGTTCACCTCATCATGAACCATTCTTCTACAGTATCAATGTTGCTGTCATTTCCTTACTCTGCACACGACCATACTCTCAATACCTTCAGGAAAATTCAGTGTATGGGGGGCTTCAGCTCAGATGTGTTAACCATATGTGGTGTGACTGCTCATCTTGGTAGAAACATGCCCAGAAACTAAGCTAGGGGTTCATTGTACTGCTGACATATTGCACCATTCTTTTGTTGCTGAACCCAATACAATCCACCATTAGTGGGTCAAAGTTCATAAGCAGTACCTCTCTGGCTATAACTAGTATTGTTAAAATGTTCTGTAACCCAAAATAAGTAGCCACCAGACTTAATCCGTTTGCTAAAAGAAGTTAGGTTCATATACTCCTTCAAAACTCGTTTTTAGAGCCTGGGGCCTGGAATTAAAGGAACACACAATGGTTTATTTTGAGTCACAGAAATACGAAACGACTACAGTACATGATTAGGAAGGTGTGCGCAAGTAGTGGGAAATACCATAAGCTACAGCAAAATGAATAAAGATAATGAAGTTGATACAACTCCATGAGTATAGCATATAGACGTGGAGAAAATTCCTGATCTAGTGCCAGGGACTTTATAGAATGCAGTTTGTTGTATTGCTTGCTTCTTAAGGAGCCTGATGAAGTTGGCTGTTATTACTGGCCCAACTAATCAAGCTAATCATTAGGACTGGCTCAATAGTATTCTTTCCATGAAGCATGTAGCCAACATGGGCTAAACACTGCTATACATTCACAAAGTAGGCTCAATGACCTGATTGCTCCATTTCCTGACTACTTTACTTTGCCTCATTAGCTTAATTCATTATCGATTCTTGTGTGCCTAGTTTTGTTTGAAGTAATAAATCCTCTTTGTACCTAATCCTGAGAAGGCCTGCAAAGTTAATATAATTTATTTGCGATGTGTCCACCATTCAGTTCCTAAAGTTGTCCGTGTTCTGTTTGTAAAAAGTATGCCTGTGGCTCGCAAATTACTTAGTTTATACAGACCAGTCTACTACATTCTGAAGCCAAATGCAGTGACACCAGACGTTTGATTGACGTTTTTTGTTTGAACATCCTTTATTATTGTATCGTTATTTCTGAAGGGTCCTTGCAAAATACGCTTGTGGTGCAGTTTGTTCATCACCTAGTTGGTAAATAGTGGTAAAAAACCTGAGGTCTAATGAAATTTTAAATTTTCCTGTGTGCAGAAGACGTTTTGGTTTATTATTCATTCTGAATAATAACCCTGTTTTCGGTCACGAAAAATTTTTTACAACCCCCCCTCAAAATTTGATACTTTACGTTTCAAGACATGGAGATTCCAAATTTGCAATGTCCGTCTGCCGTCCGGGCTGTTTTGTGCCTTTAACGTGGTCTAAAAAATTTGTTCTTTCGCCCAAAAATCCGATTTGGTATCTAGTTGTGCCCGCCATCTCGGCAATCCGATCGGACGAAGCCCATGGCTGTAATGGGCAATAAACGGTTAAAAAAATTAACGAAACGCAGTACAATGCAGGAGCTACAGCGTTTCGTCGTTTGAACTCCCTCCCACCCTGCCCGTCTCGTTAAAAAAGCAACCGCGCGCTCGAGGCTCGCTTCCCTCCCAACGACTCCGCCTCCTGCTCACCACTCAATTCCCCTTTTGCTTCGAGCGCCCCCGTTCCAATTTCCACGACGTTTTGGTTTTAATACGATTCAATTTTTTTAGATTCTTTCGTTTCATTCTCATTTTGGTTTTTTTCATAGATTTTTGGTTAAATTTTGATATTAGTATTTAGCGTGCATGTTTTCATATTAAAATTCAGTTTTTTCTAGATACTTTCGTTTTTTTTGTTTATTTTAATATTACGATTCAGTTCTTTTCGACCTTTTTTTGGGCTTCATTATGATATTTTTCGATGCTGAATCGAACAGGATGGGTCTCGGAGCATTAATGCTAGGTCAAGCTGATTATCCGAATAATAAACCGTTGTGTAATAATTTGCAGGGTTTTTTGTATTTTGATGATAATATTTGTTCTATTAGTTATGTGTTGGGATCTTAATCGGACGTTACATGAGCAAAAAATTCTAGTTATTATTTAGCTTGTTGCTTTAAATCATTGCATTCCTCAAAATAGGCTGTGTTCAGTTTCCTTTATAACAGCTAGTGCCTCTATTCAATGTCCTCAACCTTTTGCTTCATTCTATATTCTTATGGTAGTCTAGAGCCAATTACAAAGTCTTCCTTGAAGATGTGATAAGAGTGTTCTTCTTAATGATGAATGTTTTAGATTTGAGCTCGTGGATGGTTAATAATTTTAGAATCATCTTTTGAGTTGGTTGCGTTGGCATCTTAATAGACTACAAATGCAGTTTGAAGTGGTGATTCTCCAGTGAATTGATATATTTCGTTGGCTATATGTAAATTAATTCTAAACAACCTTTTAAACTAGGGAGGGTTACTTTTAAATCAGCTTGTTTTAACGTTTTTGCTTGTGCTGTCTACACACTGTAACAGCGCATGTACGAAACTGCACATTTTAGAAAGAATGGATATTGATCTCACTTTTTAGTTGAGGTCATGATGAACACAGATGTGGTCCTCTGGCAGGAAATTAGGTTTTTATACTTGTAGAATGTATGCAAAACCTGGTAAGGAAGATAGGGTACTTGTATTGCATGGTACTTACCTGGATTTACATTACCTCCCTACTTGATGCTTTCCTTGTTATTGAATGCTATGTATCTATTAAATTAGTTGAGGGAATTCTATTTTAATTGAACGTGTGGGGACTGTGAAACCCCTTGGATTATTGAATGATCCCTTGCTCCTACCTAGCTCTTTAATAAACAACCCAAAAAATCAGTACGCTCACTACTTCTGGCTATCTTAGGCTCACCCAATAATTCAAGAGCAGTAAGTCTTTCCAAAATCATCATGTTGAAGTTACAATAAAGTAGCTCCCCACTGAATAGTCATTAAGAATAATGAGATAACTAGATGCAACCCAAAATGTCTGGAATGTTCACCCTGTCAGTTTTGTCGCCAATTTCATACTCTTACAAAACGCTTTACTATACTATATTACTCTTGAAAAAAAGAAAAAGTAGGTCAATAAATGACTTACACAAGAGGTGTTCTATGAAGGTTATACCATGATTAGGGCCCCCTCAATAGATTCTTGAATTCCAGCTGTATTTTAGCATTATTTCATTAAAAAATTAACGGATGAGTTACTATGGTTATTAGAGAGGATTTTTTTTCTAAAATAATGCCAAAGTAACAGGAAAATTTTGTGTATACTCTGTCCATTGATGACACGCACGCACCAATTTGTCGCACGATGGAGTGGGGGTGATCAAATGAAAGTAGGTAGTATTTGACTAGGCAAACTAATAGTAACACTCCCTAGATCTTCAAGTTTACATAAAAATTGAACTGTTGAAAACGATCCTTCGATTAGTCTTTTATTAAAAACTCAAGGCATCTCTTGTCCAAATCGACCTTTTCATTATGAGCATTAATTTTATCACAAGGCAGTAGGCCGCTCTAACGAGGCGAGAGTAATTCAGCGGCATAATAATTATAGCTGTAACTTGAAAATAAGACAATCTGGGTGTTTCTAGCTACCAGCTCTTAGGGGAGCATTTTGAAAAACTCAAGTTTTAGGGCATTCATGTTTTGGCTTTTGGCCAGATCTGTTGTTACAACTATTACTGTTAGTATCACATGTTTGCTAACTATTTGCTAGTAGGATTTGAAACTCATGTAGCCACTATGTCTTGCAAGCTGCACCAAAAGATTAGATTTTACAGATTGTGATCTAAAAACCCATGCTGTGGTGATCTTTTCCTTCAGCATTATTGGCATACGAAACAAAAGCATTGATGTATCATGATTATTTTCCTTTTTGTTTGCAAATGCACATCCACGGGGAAAACTTTCCTCTGTCTCCTCCCATCTTCTTGTGTGCCCCGTTAAATGTGGGTTCATCTGGTATCAATTATCAAACGATGTTCATAATTTGTTCTTGATCATACAAATTGGATTTTTGATTTATGCTTATCAATGCACAAAGAATGGAAGTATGAACTTCGTGTCATGAAAGTCATTTGAAGGTCTAAGTTCTTTTGTGAAAACATGTGATTTTATTCTGGAATTTCTGAATTTAATTTTTTCTGACAGAGCGAATGTGATCTGTTGGTGTGATAAAGTTGTTCAAGTCTCAAAATAAACGTAACTTATAAATACTGACTGCTGCTAAATATGCCTTATCTGCATTATCCAACACGTTAACCGTTGATTTAGATGGTTCATGGCATTCAATGCTGAGGAAAAAGCCTTAGCACTGGGTAATCATATTGGGCTGGCATAACTCATGAAAAAAACTTGCAACTTGGTTTTTTGCTTGAAGAGCGATCAACAAATTGTCAAACTGGAATTATAGGAGACGTTGTGGTATGTTGGCAAAACAATATGACGTTAGATTGAATTCCAGAGTGTTGCTCCCGATGTGATCTCCATTATCAAACTTTCACTGCACCAACATCCAGTTGTGGGAGGGGGGGGGGGCTGCTGTCATATGACCGAGATTTATAAGGAAAACCAGACTAGTTTTTTGTCAAAATGGCTAATTTATTGCTCTCATCGTTCTCCCAAGAATGAAAACTTTGCGATGTGATCCTCGACTTGCTCACAAAAAAAAAAAAAAAAAAAATTGAATAAAAACCGTTGGATCCATTGTGGCAGTGGGGAGGGGGGGGCTTTCGTGTTTTTATCACTGTAACTATAGTTAATTTTGGACTTACCTTGATTTGGCGTCCCACGTTAATATGCATGCAGAATATAAAATGTGAGCACATTTAGTTCTGCTGTTCTCTCTTAATTGCGATGGTAGATATAGTCCACTTTTTATTTTCCTCAACCCACAGGGTAAATAAATTATAGTAATCGTGTCAACAAAAAATTGGGTTTTCTTCAGATCTATAAGTTTTGAGGCCTACTGAGTCCAAAAAACCTTATTTACCCGTGTGTCTGTAGTTTGATTTGCGGGAGAGTGGCTGGATCCATTAAACTTGTTCTTTTTTTGTTTTGCTCGTTATCTTTTTTAGACGCGAAAATAATGGGAAAGGGGATGGAAGCAAAAATGAACCGAAATCTAGGGGTTTTCGCATTTTTCTCCTAATATGGCTCCTACGATTTTACTTTCAAATTATTTTTTTATAAATAACACAAAACTTTTTTCTCTATAAATATTTCCATGAAACGTGGTGAATGGAGATAGAGGGCTAAAAAGTCAAAATAGGTTGTTTTACTCCTTTTGGCAAAATGGATTCAACGATTTTCTACATACTCACAGAAACAATTTAATGCCTATAAATTGTTCTCAATAAATGTGTCTTTGACATTCCATGGAACGTAGATACAAATGAAAATGTATCTAAAATAATGTTTTTTAGAACATTTTTGTAATTTCCATAGTAACAGCTTCACTGGGTTTCATCAATCTTATGGAGTGTCTTCTAGCAATCTATACCCACATTTTTTTCCGGGTAATTATTTCTGCATCTATCTGTTAAACGGAGGTATAAGCCATGATAATTCGGAAAACGAAATTTTTCAAATACTAATTTACTCGTTTGCCTATTTTCCCGAAAACGCCTATAACAATTTCAATCAAACTCACGAAGTACTCTCAACTAAGTAGTTTTTTTGTTCTCGATAAACGTTCATATAGTTAATACGTTGAACGAAGATATAGCGCTCACATATGTAGCAGGTCGTCGAATTTACGGTGGTTGCAGAAAGTTGTGCGTTCCTACGCACCAGATATGTTAAATGGCATTTTCCGGGCTCTGAAGCCATGCAATGCCAACGTGATGATCTGAAGAAAACTGTGGGTTTTTTAAGCCAATTACATAACATTCTGTTGTACATGGACGGGCTCAGGAGTGTAAAAACTGATAGTATCAGCTGCTGTAGCGATAAAAGATGGTGAGGGGAGGGGGAGGGGCTGTGTAAAGTTGTGATATTTTGTGTTGACTGACCCAGGCAACAAGTTTTCATATAAACAGGCTGACCAGATGAGCGAATTATCACGGCATTTGAAAACTGTCTCAAACGGATTTGATTAGTTGCAAATAATTTTACTTGGTTGTTGTAGCTTATTCTACAGAAATTCGCAGAAATTTCTATGAAACTCAAGCGACTGACCAACTCAAAAAGTATAGGTCTCAGTCTGCATTCTATAAGATGTTGCCGAACATTAATACAATAATTCACCCTATTGTGAACGTCACCGTGTCACTGGAGAGTGGAATGTCACTTGATTTAATCGATGGGAGGATATCGCTAGTTTTCGAGAGCTTTTTCACACATGTTAATTCGTGATGTTAATTTCACCTATTCGCTAAATGTCGAGTTATTGAACTTTGATTGGAGTCATTTTGAGACAAGAGTCGACTGTGCTACTTCGTTTAGTTAGTACTCAGCCTCAAGATTAAACTACCTTTGGGTCCACAAGAAGTACCAGAAACCGCTGGGTCGATTTACTTCTCCCGAACCACCGAGCGGAACCCAATGACGAAATATCCTCAGAATGTAGAAAGCCTCGAAAAAGACCTGAATGATAAATCACGAGTGAAATTGAAGCCTGTTCCGTTCAACCTGAAATTTCATAATTAGGAGCAGCGCGTGTGTTCTTCGAGCGCTTTTCAAAACAGTATTTTTGTTTCTTTGAATTTGAAAAAAAAAACTCGTGAAAGGTTCACGAGAGAATGAAAGTAGAAGGAAAGCGATTTGTTTATGAATACCCCAGCAATTGGCCTGAAGATAACGGTTGAAGTTGGAACGGCAGGGTTTGACGGGCCTGTGGTTTGAATTCCAATCAGGGGTTAGTGAGTGTTTTTGTATGCCGAAGGTGACCTGCTATATAGCTCGCGGTGGCATATCCTGGGGCTGAATTGTCGACTTCTCAATACCTATCGCGATTTCAGTGACTGAAGAGCTCCTTCTGGACAGGGGACCGTCGACACTTGCAGCGACCGTTTTGACGACTCTGGTGGATTCCGGATCTCAGCTCTCGCAGCTTCTCTTGCGATCGACGCTTGCTACTTCTAGGAATATCAACAGCAAAGTACGTAGTCGCATTCGATGATTTTGTAACATTCCGCAGCAGTTAACAAAAACACATTAACGAAACTACTATTTTGCCATTAAATCGCTATAACTAAAACTGCTAAAGGTCCTCACGTATCTTTCTTTTTCGTGTATAGCTCGCTAACTAGTGCGCTGTACTACGACGTTCCCTGGGCTAAAGCAAATTTTACCGTTACTCGCGATCGACATTTTCTGCTTTTTAAAACTTAATTGTGCAGCAGCGTGTAGTTTTTTCTAGAGGAAGTGTGGGGTGAATATCAAACACTGGATTACCCTGCATGAGTTCGTTCATTTAACTATTATAAGCACGAGTTTTTTCTTTTATGGGTCAGGAGGCTGCTAGAACGATGTCACACCCACCACGTCTGCGCTGGTTTCAGACCCATACTTCGAATCTTAGACGGCGCGAGAACAATAAGCGATGGAGGGGTGAGGGAACCTGAAATTTCCAACTATTTTTACTCAATTTCCCAAGCTACCAATTTGGTGGGATGGGGGTATTCGAAAAATTTAAAATTGTCGAATTCGCTTCACTCGATTTTCACTCACGAGGGGGGGGGGGGGAACTCGAAGCTGCCCTAACATTTTTACTTTCCGTGACCCAAATGGAAAGTATTGTAATCGTGTCATACAAAAAGTTGGGGTTTCTTCAGATCTTTTGGTTTTGAGGCCTACTGAGTTCGAAAACCATCATTTCAGAGCGTTGTGCGTGTGTGTGTCTGTAGTCCGATTTCCGGGAGAACGATTGAGATAATTATTAAAAAAATATTGTTCGTTATTTTTTGTAGACGCCAAAATAAGGTTATGGGCCATTTAGGTCGATGGGAAAGGGCGATGGGGGGGGGGGGGACGTATAAAGAAATTAGGGAAAACGGCCTCACAAGAGGTTTTCGAGTAGTTAATACCTATAAATTGTTCTCAATAAATGTTCCTCTGACAGTCCATCGAATAGAGATAAAAATCAAAATGTGTAAAAAATAATATTTTTTCGAACATTTTCGTAAATTCCAGGGTAACTTTAATTAGACAGGATTAATCTTACACAGTGTCTTTCAGCTATCCATACCCACATTTTGTTCTCCATAATTATTTCTGTATATATCTGTTGAACAGAGATAAACGCCAAGTTAACTCGGAAAGAAGATTTGCCGTATATTAATGTATCGGTTTTCCACTTTTTTCAGAAACGGCTTTAACCATTTCGATCAAACTTACGAAGGACTCTCAACTAAATAATAGCTACATTTTGTTTCGAATAAATGTCCCAGTATAAATGCGTTGAACGGAGATATAGCGCCCGTATATGTAGCAGGTCGTCGAATTTACAGGGGTGACGGCAAGTTGTGTGTTGCTACGCACCAGATATTTACGTAACTTTTCAACTCACTCAATTCAAAATAAAACGTTAGCTGAGGGAGGTCTCCAGGGAGGGGCCATTCCCCGAATGTTTCTTCGAATGTTTTACTTCCCCAAGCTTCTTTTCATCATATTAATCTCTACTAATACGTATTATTATACAAACTGATAATAGCAAGATTTGTTCCAAAACTCTCATTTAGAGAGTTGGATTAGACTCAAAGCCCTAGTTGAGTGAGCTAAATACGAGTTCTTCAGTGGACAGAAAGTATTCTATAGCACACTAATAACATCGCAACTCAGTTGCTCAGCAGTGTTAGAAATAGTAGCTAGTTAGAACAAAGTTGAACAAAAAAAAAGGAACAGTCAAAAACAACGGCGTAAGTATGAATTTGGTGAATTTATCTGCTTTCAATTTCCCAGCTCCAATTTAATTTGCAACTATAGCCGCAAAAGATGCAGGTCGTCCTGAATTTTTGAAAGGTTTACTTCCAAACATCGTGCATTTATAGAAACAGCCCCCCCCCCCCCCGCTACACAAACCATATTAAATTACACTGAAATTTGCCTGTATCAGAACTTCGAACGTTTTAAGATTATAATAACATGAACAAAAGATCATTTTTACTAAACAACACTAATACGTTTAATTGTGGGAAGAGTAGCAGTAGTCTCCTTTTCTGCAGTCAGACCATTTCCTCTAATAGTAATATTGAGACATTTGTCAACAATTTTTTCTGAATTCCTCAACTCCAGTTGAACTGAAATTGTGCTTCAAATTAGACGCCCCTTTGCAGTTAAATTTCAGAGCAATAGTAGCTATAACGCGGAATAAATTTGAGACCTCTCTAAATAGTGTAAATATCAAAAATCAAATATCGTCAAATTCTCAGGTTTCCATTAAAATCAGCTCATTTGAATCCGTACTGTTCGATATTAACGAATAGGGTGAAGTTCCACCAAAAATGTCAAGGTGGTTATCCTCTGAAAATCGTTTCTGTAATTGTCTGAAGTTTGCTGAGTCATTTCTAATGAAGTACATGAAGTTTCAAGAACTCGTGGTGCTGGTTACGATTCCAAAGGAGTGTAGGTGTTTCAGATAGCCGAGCTGAGAAATAATGCGTCAGCATGTCACTGCAGTGGCAGTGAAGTTCAACGAAGGGGAATGGAGGTTTTGTTAGATCCTTAAAAAATACTATCTAGAAGGACTTTGTGGAAATGCCAGGATGTCAAGGGCTCAATGCATGAGGCTGAGGATGCTTTAGAAAGGGTGGAAATCAAGGCCATACTCTTCAGAGGTTTCTCATCTCATGACAAGCTGTAATTGAATGAGCACGTAGGGTTAGGGAGGGCTTAATTTTTACAACAGGGGAAAAGTTGAGAGTAGCACGAGGTTCACAAATTAACCAGAAGACATGTAGTCTACATGCGATTCAGAGGCTTGGTAGATCATTGTCAGAGAGCTGGCTGACCTCCTGGTGAGAGTATATTTTGCTACTAAGCGGATTTCTGAGCGACTAACGTACCATGCTTTTACCGAACTCTGACGAGGCCACTTCCCAGTGAGTGATGCAGTGGCCATAGTACAGTCAGCAAATAGGAACTGGCTAGTCACTAGAATAGTGATGGAGTATTGATGGGGATGCTGTAGTTTTACATTAAATTCAATATTATTTGCAGAGCCATCTTTCTGTGCACACTATAGGACATCTTTGGTGTGAGTTTTTATTTTGTGGGGAATATTGAAAGCTAACTTGCAGACAGGAGGCTGCAATATGAACACAAATAGAAAGTAGCGCAGCATGACTTTGGGGGGTTGAAGCCACAAAGTAGTTGAAGCTTGTATTCCCATCAGGACGGTAGACCACAATCTTCTACTGCGTTTAGTGATTCCTGTAGGGTTCTTCTTAATGTGTTTGTTACGAGATGATGTGGCTACCAAGGCAGCAGCCTGAGAGTGACAGAGCTCGCTAAAATATGCTCGCACATGTGACCGACTCATTGACTTCTCTAGAGATGTGAGGGCAACGCCCTGGAGTTTTATAATGAAGACTCTTTCCAGCGGTTGTAGCTCTACAGAAGAATGGCCGAGGCTCAATGATGTAGGTCCCTCATCAAGGAACGAGTATGCCATGAGGAATCGAAGCTGGTTGTCAGAGTTGTCACATGCGTCATTCCTCCCAACCTGTTGGTGGGAAAAGGAGAAGTGCCATTGCTTGGAAAGAAGAGAAGAGCGGTTAATGGAGTGATGACGGTGTACAGTCAATCTCATTGAGTCTATCCAGTTCTGGATATAAAGAAGGATGAGCAATTGAACTTCTAAGCCTCTCAATTCTTTGCGTCGTTAAAATAAGATAGAATGGTCTTTGGACTAGAATGAATTTGGAGTTTAAATGATGGTGCCAATTAGTCAAGCCTGTAAAAATTTAAGATCTCTCAAATCTCATAATTCTTTTATCTGCATCTGTTTGATCCGCTCTTGTATTAACTCTTTTCTTTGACATTTTAGTGCCATTTTGAAAAAAAAAGAACAAAAAAATTGGGATTGCTGAGAGGGATATTTCACATTGTGGCTAGTTGTGAAATCAGTTCAAATCAAGAAGCAGAATCAATCGCTGAAGCTCTAATTGGACCAGATTTTAGCGAAAGTGGCGTTCCATTAGACATTTCTACTGACCAAGGCTCATTAGCAATGACAGGTTATTAACGAAGCGTCAAATATTTTGAAAACGTCAAAACGCTTCACAACTGGGTAGTGTCTCAATCTTTCAAGCTTCTTGAGTGACTAATCTGGATGCTGGCACATTTCTAGTCTCATTTGTCAATGAACGTTACGATAACTGGAATTGAAAAATTACTTTCAAGTCAATCTCTAAGGAATACTGCTGACTTTTCACTCACTCAGTTTTCCTTCAAATGAAATGATGACATTATTTTTCAAATTGGCCCTTATGGAGAACGTCCATAACAGTTCCTTATGCTGAGTAGACGCCACAAAGTACATTAAAAGTCCTGGCATTGAGAAATACAGACAGACAAGAGCCATAAGGTTCTTTAGACCTCAAATCTAAGTTTATACCAAAAGTCCAGTTTTGACTCATTGTTGTGGTTTAATCTTCAATTCATCTATAGAGTGAAGTTCCACTATTTTATCAACTGTTTAGTAAGCAGCATGAAGATACAAGATCAAAATAAACATTCAAATGAGCCAGTTTGTAAGCAAAAATAGGTTCTGGTTTTTGTGATCAGTTAGGTTGAGTTTTTTTTCTGAAATAATGTACGACATTCAAAAGAGATATGAAACTGACTGGTTTTTTTTTTTTTGTGCAGGAAATGAAGAAAGCAGCGATAGCACTGATTTTTGTAACTTCATTGGTGGGCTGTTTAGGGCAGCAGCGAGAAGATTCTTATATGGAGGCATACCACGATTCCCACTACCCAGCTTCGTACTTCCCTTTTGATGATGTAACGTTTCGTATGCCGATGGAGCAAATGCAAAATAACTCCATAATCCCATACGTCATCAAAATAGCAGCGATAGCAGCAAAAATACTGCTGAAACTAACTCTCTTCAAAATTGTTGTCAAGTTCATCGCTGTAATTTGTCTATTCTTGTTTATCCCAAAATTAAAATTTGACCAAAGGAGCATTAATGGTTAGTAGTGTTCTGTTTTCAAATAAATGTGGATTTAGGGATCCTTTTCATTTGAAAGTAGTAATATTTTCTTGAATGTTTTCAGGATCTAACAGTGAAGACTACCTCAATGCCCTAGCAGATATCGTTCGAAAATCATTGCAAGAATTCGAAACTAAAAATAAAGAAAGGACCGCTCCTTGAAATGGGTTCGCTTGCCCTTCAAGATGCTTCAATAAAACAAAATGGAAGGTACAGCATTTTTCTTTTCACGACTACACAATGTGTTGATCATATCCTTTATTACGCTGTAGGATTATGCAAATTACTTCGTAGGGTTATGCAATTGACCAAAATGCTATTTAATTTCTTTTGTAATGTGCCTTTCTATACCATCGTGGGAAAAAATGGGGAAAACAGGAGTTTGATGCTAAACGTATAGAATAGAGCTTTTGGGTGGCCAGGGTGAGAAATGTCGCCTCAAACTAGGTTCCAGAGGATCAAGGAACCGAAGCCAAATCAGGGTGGTCAGGTTAGTTATCTAGTACGCCAGCATAAGCGTGCATTGAGAACCTGGAAATGTGTATCCTTCACACGTGCCTACTAAACTGAAAAGGGGCTGCACTCTCAATAGTAATCAAGACTTCAGTCCAATCCGAAAGAGTACAGTGCAAGTTTATTTGAAATTAATTATCTTTCATGTATGCTCAGGGTACCTTTTTGAATGGAATGAGCCCGGGCATCAAAGTTCGACCAAAATTGTTGTTGCGTGAACTCACAGAAACTACCATAATCTTGAAACGACAAAGCTTTTTCTCGTAGTTTAATAGACCAAAAATTGGATAACGAAACTACAGAACACGAAATAAAAGAATTAAATTGCGAAAGAGTTGTTACTAGGATTTCTTGAACACTCAAAGAAAATTATTTTTTGAAAGACTGAAATGTAAAGTGTGAATGGAATTTGGATGATAACATTTTTTCTGGCATTTTGAGAGTTGAATGTCTTACTCTCCTTATAATCCACCATTATGGAGGGTGGGATGTATGAAGATGAACGTGTTAATTTATTATGGTATTTATGTCTCTCTGAATAATGAACTCCCTTTCTTCCCATTATTTGTAGTTCGAAATGCGCATGGCTTCCGATTTTCATAGCTGCATTACTTCGTCATTGTTTTCGGCATCCTCTTATTCAAAATAATACTCACACGCTCCAGTTCAAAAGTGGTTGGAAACATTTTATGAACTTGAACATGATAATTTTAAAATGGAACTTCATGTAGAGGGCTATTAGAGTTTACAGGAGTAATCGTTACATACAAATTTCAAGATTATGTTACATTCTACTTTATCAGAGGTCCATATCTTACTCAATAAATGAGGTTTTATTATATCTAATCCTTCTACATCACAGACTATCGTGAGTTTTTATTATTTCAAATTTATTTGTTTCAGACGTGTCGATGTTCCATGAATTGCAGAAAATGACACGGTTGAACGTCTACTTCCATAATTGATCATTTCCATTATTCTTTATTTATTGTAACAATTCAATGGAAACCGTGTATATAAAACCAGAAATAATTTTATACTAATTTATTAAACAATTTCAATAAATTCTTGTAAACTTGATAAGAGAAATTCAAACCTTCTTTTATACTTTGGGAGATTTACTTTTTCGAATCGATGCTTATTGAACTGGGAGTCTTCCGATTTGAAGTATTTGCAGGAATTACACACCTTAAGCCACTGGCTATGTTGATTTGAGATGGTAATTAAGAGAGGTCTTCAAATGTTAACTATAGAATTCACCCCTCTCTGTTCAAACTCTCTTATCCCATCGCCTCATTTTCAATTCATCTATTTGATTTAATAAAATTTCATTAGTTTTAGTGGTGGAAAACAACGTTGGTTAAACATGGGAATAATTGAGTACTTCAACTGTTAAGTTCACATCCTTCAACACTGAGTGACAATGGCAAAGCACTGAGAGTGTCATAACATAACATTGCGGCTGTATCCAATCCTCACTGATTTTGACTGGTCGGCACAGTAAGCCAACAAAGCAGGTCTAGGCTTACCTCTATTGATGGCCATAGCAAAAACAAATCACACTAAATGGAGGGAGATTTAGGTCGATCCATCAATTCACCAGTTAAAACGTCACATTGGCAGCTGTCGGTGAGTGGAAATTGCGAGATTATTAAACGTGAATAACTAAAACCTAGTGCTAGCCAGCCATCAAAGAGAATTGATGCACGGGTCATTGGGAACTATTCGAAGATTTGACGTAATCGACTTTTATTTGGGCCTGGAAATGACATTGATAAGCCCAATCAATGATCACCAGGACCAATGTCCATTACCCACAATCCCTCCAAGGCCTTACGAGACAATTAAAGAAGCCTCTGCTTCTGAGTGTACCTTTGCAGAATGATGGAGAAAAAAGAATAACTCAACAGTCTGCAGGAAACACATTGTAGATAATACAGATTACATGTTGTGTATTTGTCTGGTAGATTAGGTCAGGGTTCGAAGGTGCGTGTGAGAGTATGTAGTTTTTATTGTGTGGGCTGCATGGTCCACATCAGTCAATGTCATACTCAGGCTCTCCCTCACCTAGTACACGAACTCTGCTCCTAGAAACCTCTCGCAGGCATATGGAACTGGCTGGTGCTGAAATGCTGCACGATATCATCAATCACAATCGTTTGCGATGCGCCAGTATCGGCTACCAGCTCACGAGGTTCCCCATTAACCTAGCCGCATAACGAAGACACTCAGCAACATCAATACTCTTGGTTTCACGAACGATTGAAGAAAATGAATGAATGAATACTGGGGCGTCTTCTAGACAGCATGGACATTGGTGGGCGTGTTGCAAGGAATGCAGAAACATTCAGTAACCCCTGACATGGAAGAAATATATAGAAATTTCAAATTTGTAGGACAACGTTTTATTCCTTTCTTGCATTAGCATAGTACTTCCTTAACTGTGTAGGCGAAGAAGCGGAAAAAAACCTCACGGGCAAAGGGAAACTTATAACAACAACTGTAGATCTAATGATGCTGTAACTTGTTGGTCTCCAACATCCAATTTTGAACTGTATAGTTTCGTTACTGATCGAAAAGGCAACAGTGATTTCTCATCGCACTTAACAACATTCAAAATTCTCATGACACATACAATTCTCTCAAGTCAGCCGTATGTTATATATGAAACTCTTGAGTAACATTTGAGACTCTGAAACCTTTGCAAAAGGATCTAAGATTCGGAGAAAATCTCGTGTCGCATCTAAGCGCACGTGATTTTAAATTGGGGACCGTGGTTATTTTGGCGCGAAAAAGAAGCGCATTCTTTGGTCTCCATTGATAAATAGCCTAACTTTGTGAATGAACTTCAGATGCGCTGCTGTCGTTCCAAATCCAAATAACGTTCGGCGTACTCAAGACCTCGATTGGGAGCACAGGAGTTGGCAAGAGCTTCCTCTCGTTGAAGGTCGATCGATATCAAACGCGACGGGCTCCCGATGCAAAGAGACTGTCACGAAGATGTGGCACGTTATTTTCTCGTGCCCATAACACGGCTATAAACATATTAGTAATGTTTAAAACATGCCAACTGGTGGAAAATTGAAAACGATTTGGATGTCCCGAGAAACTAACTCTTTTCGGACTTAAGGCTTACACGTGCAGAGAGGCGTAATCAATGAGCGTATCGAGTTGGAAGTTATCTGGGACACTCTAAATACCAACCCCTTCAACTATTGTAAGATTCGCATGAAAAGTTTCCAAGTTCTGCCTTGATAAAACCAACAATCTTCCCAAATCCAAAGATTTAGCAGTGAGCTGAACTTCGAAAAATTCGTTTCAGAAGCAACTACACCAACTACTGTTGATTTCATGGATACCTGTTGGATGGTTGCAGAGTCACTAACATGGAGTAAGAAACACTGAAAAGCGGAACAATCACAGAGCTATGACCTGAAATTCATAAAAGATTATTGATGGACTATCTATGATATCTGAGGTTTATTGAGTGAGTTCGTTTAACGAATTTAAGTGTGCACATGGGGAGAGAGCAATGCATTCAGGGTAGAGAACAAGGTAGGAGGTAGATATCAGTGCATGGGCGAAGAAGCATTCTTTTCGCATTTCCGTCTTGTGTATTATGTATTAAACATCACTTAGTAAGCTGTCACAAGATATCAAGATAAAAGACTCGATCTGGCTCGGACATGCAGGTATGTGAATTGGCCGTGACAGATGACGAAACAGATCCTCTAAAACTGATTCATAGGGCTGTTAGGTATGCGATGGTTGGCTGTCAACGCTGAGAAATGTGGCCCTTGGGTGCCTTTACACCAAGATTCATGTGTTAACACCATTAACAAGGTTTCATCGTTGTTAGATCTCAATATTTTTGAATTCTGGGGGCAATTTAGAGAAGAGACCCTGTGAGCCAGAGCATAAGCTACGCCTTCTCTTGACATAGTTGCTTGGTGGATTTTGGGATATTGACCATGAGGAAGCTAATAAATCTTGACAGAATGACCCACCTTATTGTGCGTGCTCCCAAACAGTATCCCTTGTGCATGGATTCACTCACTTGTTTCTGTCTCTCTCCGGTACTTGCGTAGTAAGCCCCTAATTGCCCAGAAAATATTAATTTCAAAAGGAAAGTATTCATAACTTCACTGCCTTAGGCTCTTCAGGGCATAATTATTCCTTTCCCTATCTTGTGCCTTAATGTTTGGGAGGCTGGCCACTAGAAGCCTTATAAAGCCAGGGCAGAAACGGCATTTTCCAGCGTGTAAGTGTTGTGCATTGCGTGAGTCTCCATCATAGCAAGTGTCGCGCAGTCATGCTCCAGTTCAATCCAATGGTCCGGGAGTTGTTTATCTCCCTGCTCGCTTTCGATGATTTGAAATAAGTTGGAGTGCATGGATTATGTAGAGGCAAGGGCAGGAATGTTGGGGGTGGGGGTTACATCATGAGTCTGCAAGCTCATGAGGGAAGGAGCGAGAGAGAGAGAGAGAGAGAGAGAGAGAGAGAGAGAGAGAGAGAGAGAGAGAGAGAGAGAGAGAGAGCGCGGCTCGCGCGAATAGTCACTGACAAAATTGCTGGCGACAACTCCTGGTGGTTTCTGGAGGCCAGCATGTCATAAACTCTTGGTGCCATGATGTGCAAGTGTCACAGGTGTCCTAGGAAATGTCTTGAGAGGAGAAAATAAGAATTGATGCTCGAGCTGGGTCCTGGTGTGAGAAAAGCACAGGGATGGGCATTCTATTACAGAAATTCCTGCTTAACGTTATTGTCCATTTCACCACAGTCACAGCGTCACAGTGGCCTTCACGTCCCCTGCCCACTACTTTTATCCTGATTTATTCATTTCTCTTCTTAGGCGCAGCCAAAATATTTACAGAAAGCTTAAAAACAAGAAGGCAACTCTCAGTATGCTAACGTTCAATCAACTTTAATTATTTGGTCTATTAGCTATTAGCCCTAATGAATTGAGGAAAATCGCTGCAGTAGAAAGACAGTTTGTGGAAACCCTGAAGGAATAGAGCTAGAGAAAAAAAGTATGGAGGATGTGTGCAGTCTTGAGCTCAGGCAAACCTTGCGATCCACCGACCGATGAGCATAGAACTAAGTTGAAATATCTGGTGCGTTGCAACACACAACTTTCCTTAGCTCTACGTCAATTCACTTTCTAACATTTCGGCGGAGTTTAAAAGGAAAAAAACCGCGCTAAAACCGATTTTCGTAGAAAATTTTGATAATTTATTGTGCTGCTCTCGTCATTTTCCAACAAATGGGAATTTTATGGTATAATTCCCTTATTGAGAGCTATCAATATAAAAAATTTAATCAAAATCGTTAGAGCCGTTTTTGAGAAAAAAATTTGGTGTTTTGATCACTATGATAACTATAGTTAACTTTCGGTGGATTTTGCCCATGTCCATATTTTTGCGTCCCATGGTAACCTGTAGGCTAGACATCAAGTTTCAGCTGATTTGGTACGGTTGTTTTCTCTAAAAACCGCGCTAAAATCGATTTCGTCGAAAGTTTTGGTAATTTATTGTGCTGCTCTCGTCATTTTCCCACAAATGGGAATTTTATGGTATGATTATCCTATTAAGAGCTACCAATATAAAAAATTTAATCAAAATCGTTACAGCCGTTTTTGAGAAAAAAAATATTTAGTGTTTTGATCACTATGATAACTATAGTTAAATTTCGATGGATTTTGTTCAAACCCTTATTTTGGCGTCCCATGGTAACCTGCAGGCTAGATATCAAGTTTGAGCGGATTTGATACGGTCGTTTTTTCTAAAAATCGTTCACAGACACACATACACACACACATTTTCGGACTCGGGGGGGGGGGGGGTCTGAAACGTAAAGATTTGAAGAAAACTCAAAATTTTTTTTTCAGCCGATTACATAACTTTCCTTTCTACTTCGTAGAGCCAAGGAAAGTAAAAATACAACTGCCCTTGTGACAATTAACCGTCGGAATTCGATTTAATTCTATTTTTTGTTCCTTCTCAAAACCGTTCCTTCGTTTATTTGCTAAGAGATTTGGTAAGAACGAAACCCCTAGATTTTCCCACGGAGCAGATCACATCTAGGAATCTGGAGAATCAGAACAAGTAGGTTCTCCCGCTTTCATCGTTTCTTTTATTTTTTCAACAACAAAAGAGCATGAGGCCCATAAATTATTACTAAACATAACAGAAGATACATTGACAGCATAGAATAATCTCCTATTCTACTACATAAATTCTAAAAAACACGTACATATATTTAAAAAATAAAGTAAAATAATAATCACTATTTCAAAGGTATCGTAAACGGAGTTACTAACATTTTGACGAGAATTGCGAGGGAGAAGTACAGCAACATTACGACAGTTATTTAAACCGGGTAGTACGCACATTACAGACCTAATAATACTTTACAACATCTTACTTATAATTTAGCCCTGAAAACACGACGAATAAGTTGAATATTTCATCTCCCCCAACAACCGAGTGTCATAGTACAGTAAGTTCGTTTATGCGAGTTCAACGTGCGCTCAATTCTGATTTTTGTACAGGGGAACGTAAAACTAATGCTGGCTCGACGAATCGAATTCATTTTCCACGAATGTAATATTCGCTAGACAATTGCGACTTGAGTACTTGGAACACGACAGCTGCTTCGTCATGCAAGAGTCAGATGGAAGTCGATGATAATGAGAGGGCTTTTACTCTCCTTTGCACTACGAAGTAAACTAAATATAAAAATGTAGTTCGATTGGCTGACGAAAAATTGAAAATTTCATGAAGAAAAACTATTTAGAAAAAAGATGTGCGGCGCCTGAGTACATGGTTGAGAAAGAACGGCCGAACAGCACGAATTTGATATTGTGCCTAGACATCAATACGAGCTGTCGAAATAAGATTTGTACCAAAAACAGCTAGAACTATTTTGATTAAAATTTTTACACTGTACAGTGATTTAAAGAGCTTTGCGTGAGTTAGGATCAATTAAGTAGCAAGTTGAAATTTACTTCAGTTCTGATCCTTCAGTTCAGCTTCTCGTTACTAGTTGGGAGGCTAAACAGCAATTTTTGGGTAGTCGGAACAGTACGTGTGGCTGAGGGAAGTTGTGGGATGGGTCGCACTTGTGATCATCCTACCACAGTACAGTGGAAGCTGTGTTTGGCCTTCAACAGTTAATAAACTCCGTTTTATTTATTTAACAGTGTATTTTATGACTTTTTTTCTACATGTCTCAAGTTATTAAAAACATATTATTATGAAGCCACTTTTTCAAGAAGTCTAAGTGTTCTTTGTTATTAGTTCCCCATGGATTTTTAATCAATTTTTTTTTAGTTTCTTGGGTTTCGTACCAGCTGCTAATTTCCTTCCGTCGAAAGGGAAAAGCGTACAGAGAGAAATCGTATGCCTAATTTGACAAAGAAGAATGTAGTAATTGCGCGTCATGCGTATTGTCGCGTTGACACAAATGCTTCCGCTACCATCTGAGGTTGTGAGCAACCCCCACCTATTTTTCACGTTTGAGCGATTTTGATCATCAGGTCGACAGTAAATCGGTATTGGAAGTAATAAAAGTTTGCCCTTATAACGCTATCAGTTGTAATGGCGGCGAGTGTAACTGTAGCAAAAGATAATCAATTTGAACTTGTATCATTGCACGGAATACAGACACCCGTGAACCACTGACGGGATCGTGATGAAATTCAGAAAAGATCATCTGATTCATCTTGTCTTCTGATTTGCTTATCTACTGTAGAATGATCAAGACCTTGGTTGAAAATCCGCAAGACAATGGTCGAATCGGGGGACTGCCGGGAGTACACATTTGAACTCCGCAGTTCATCCTAGAAGTTCGTGGTGGGTCAAAGTTTATCACCCTCAGTTACGAAAAGTTGAAACTCTGAGATTTATTTTGTTTAACCTCCTCAGTTTTTAGGTAACATAAGTTAAAATATATTTGCATCGTTACGCTTGAAATGAGGCTTTTTTGAAAGCTTTACGTTGAAATTCTATTTTACGGCATTTGGTATAAGTTGAAGGTTTTTGTTTTGGTTTAGCGTGAGTTTGCGGAGTTCTAAAAAAGTGCACAGAAACCGAACTGGGAGCACCTAGAGTCAAGCGATCCTCAAAAATTTTCAAGTTCGTGTATGGTATTTCACGATTGCGCGTGAGAGCTGCTTCAAGCCCGACTGAAATGAAGAACTCCCATGACGTATACAGTTCAGAGTTATTAGCGAAAATCTAGCGTTGAACTCGACACGATAGCTCACCTCCAAGCGCCGCAATTATTTAGGTTGCAATGCGTATTTTAAGGACCCTCCAAGGCCTCATAGGCTTTGATGGCTTCAACTAAACCAAAAATTAGCAAAAGTTGTCGAATCACGACCTCACAAACAGACCGACAGAGAAACGGGAAACATAATTTATTGAATAAGTCGAGCGGCACAAAATACAAGTGGAAATTTTGAGCACAACGTTTCTTTCAGTGCGACGCAATACTTCCAACAACTTCCTTTCCTTCGGACCAGAAGAAAGGCCTTGATCAGTTCAGGTACTCGGATACAGGTAAATTACAGTACTGACTTAACCACCAGACGATGATGGCTCGCAGTATCTCACCAGCCAGAGGAGACGGACTCACCGAACAGGTAGTTAACTTGGTAATCGGATACAATCACGCAGAACCGAGCGTTGCTCTCAGAATCTCTCTTTTCGGTTATGTGGCAAAGTAATTAAAATCGGGGTGAAGCAAAAATAAATTAGTGGGAAGTTTCCGTCCCAATTTTGCTTTTGATTAAACACATAACATATATTTTTGGTTAAACAATATTTTACTTTCGTACGCAATTAATATCTTTGAGAAATAACGGTAAAAATAGACTTAATAACCAAACAGAAGGCGTTTTCTTTTTTGTGAAAACGGCTAAAATGATGCAGATCACAGTCACAGTACGTCTTTGGCTAGTCGATACCTAAGAATCATTTTTCATTAGTGTTCCTACGAGAGTCATTAGACCAAAAATAAAAACCAACATTTAGCATGAAGCGTGTCTTCCACTGCAAATATCGAACTTTATCCACCTGACAGAGTGTCCGCTTTTCTCTAATTTGGAATTGAACGATAAACCAAAATACATTTACAAGAACAGCGCCATATATAAAAAGTTCGATTTCGATCAAAATCAGAGAACTTTCAGACACCGGTAACTATATTTTGTTCCTTTTTTTCGCGTTGAATGAAGTGAGGAAAGTTGCGGAATGTGTCTCAAAAGATTTGAATATTTGTTTGAGAAATCTACGACCAGGGTAGCGATTTATTGGTTGTTACTCAAATTGAACGCGCCACAGGTTTGCCAAATGGTTAATCTAAACTAGAATCAAATAAATATTTCTATTTGTCTTGCGATTTCACAAAAAAAGGCGGCGCGTTGTTTGAGCTTGCGAGGGCTGGGAGTATGTTGACATTCGTTTCGCAAGTGTTCTTATCCACCATAATACTCAAGAGCTAATACATTTATAAAGAACAAGTCAACAACTGATTCTTCGCTCGTGTTAAGGGCTGCTTTACAAAGAAGCACATCCTGAGAGCATCAAAATAATTTTAGCTCGCAGCTTGTGGCTCCTCTAAAAACTTGGACAAAATAAAATTCAATTTTATTCCACAAAATCACGATTTCTTAATATTTGTTTTTTTTATCGACGTTTCGTCTTACAACTAACATTTAAATAGTAACAGACAACACATAGAAGAACGATGAAAGCGGCTCGCCGGTTGTTATATTTCTTTATGGCTCCTCCTCCAAAGCATCGACGTCTCGTTGTAGATTTGCGCGGGCTTTACTTTCGAAAAGCTCACGAAATTCCTGAGTCGAGTAGATGTTGGGTATTTGCAAGAACGTTTTCAGCACCTTCGATAATAAAACACTGTTAATTTACGGTAATCATTGTAAGTTATTCTATTGTTAGGTGCGAAACTTAAAAAGTCACACAGAGCGTACTAGGAAGTCACAAATAAATACTAGGTGTTGCCACCTAATCGAATGGCTCAGTTAATATCCCAAACTCATCCTCTGATCTTCATATCAACCAAATCTGTGACCACAGAAAACGACAAACAGATTCGTCATGCTCCCTGCTCCCTGCTTTCTACACTTGCTCACCCTATCTCGATAAATGTGAGTCACTCGTCGTTTTTCAGGCACCAAGTTCAGTCGTGTCTATCATGCGTCCCATTTTTTTTCCGCCACGAGTTCTCTGTATTCTCAATTCTAACAAAATGGCTTCTCAGGATAGCTTCTAGTCCCCCTAATCCGCACAAGTGTGACCGACCTGTTAATCTATTGGTTTATTATTCATTCTGAATAATAACCCTATGTTTTCGGTCACGAAAAATTTTTTACAACCCCCCCTCAAAATTTGATACTTTACGTTTCAAGACATGGAGATTCCAAATTTGCAATGTCCGTCCGCCGTCCCCGTCCCCGTCCCCGTCCCCGTCCCCGTCCCCGTCCCCGTCCCCGTCCGCCGTCCGCCGTCCGCCGTCCGGGCCGTTTTGTGCCTTTAACGTGGTCTAAAAATTCGTTCTTTCGCCCAAAAATCCGATTTGGTATCTAGTTGTGCCCGCCATCTCGGCAATCCGATCGGATCGAAGCCCGTGGTTGTAATGGGCAAAAATCGGTTAAAAAATTAACGAAACGCAGTACAACGCGGGAGCTACAAGCGTTTCGTCGTTTGAATTCCTCCGCCCCGCCCGTCTCATTAAAAACCAACGCTCTCGAGGCGGCGAGTGCGACCTCCGCTCTTCCTCCCAGCGACCGGTCTCTCCCCATTCGCCTTACTCTTCCAATTTCCCGACGTTTTCGTTTTAATACGATTCAATTTTTTAGATTCTTTCGTTTCATTCTCATTATGTTTTTTTCATAGATTTTGGTTAAATTTTGATATTAGTATTTAGCGTGCATGTTTTCATATTAAAATTCAGTTTTTTCTAGATACTTTCGTGTTTTTTTTGTTTATTTTAATATTACAATTCAGTTCTTTTCGACCTTTTTTTGGGTTTCATTATGATATTTTTCGATGCTGAATCGGACAGGATGGATCTCGGAGCATTAATGCTAGGTCAAGCTGATTGTCCGAATAATAAACCGTTGTGTAATAATTTGCAGGGTTTTTTCTCTTCCTTCACTAACGATAATTTGAACGATTACGTTTCATACACAATTTTATTTCCGAATGTTGGCATTAGCAGTTACTCATTTTGGTTTATTATTCATTCTGAATAATAACCCTATGTTTTCGGTCACGAAAAATTTTTACAACCCCCCCTCAAAATTTGATACTTTACGTTTCAAGACTTGGAGATTCCAAATTTGCAATGTCCGTCTGCCATCCGCCGTCCCCCGTCCCCCGTCCGCCGTCCGGGCCGTTTTGTGGCTTTAACGTAGTCTAAAAAATTCGTTCTTTCACACAAAAATCCGATTTGGTATCTAGTTGTGCCCGCCATCTCGGCAATCCGATCGGACGAAGCCCGTGGTTGTAATGGGCAAAAAACGGTTAAAAAAATTAACGAAACGCAGTACAATGCGGGAGCTACAGTGGAAGTCAACGTTTCGTCGTTTGAACTCCCTCCCTCCCGCCAGTCAAATAAAAAACGGCGGCAACGCTGCAGGGGGGCGGCTCAACTCCCCTTTCGCCTCGCAACGGGTTCACTAGAAGCGCCCGACGGGGCAAATCATCAGACGTTTTGTTTCCGTAGTTCCCTTGTAGCCAGGACATGTTTCGTATGGTTTACTAGTATTCAATGCTGAATCGAATGGGATGGCGGAGCACTAATACTAGGTCAAGCTGTTCATGAGAATAATAAACCATTGTGTAATAATTTGCAGGGTTTATAATTTAGCGAAGATCTCTCTGTTTACTTTTTCATTCAATTGTCCGGAGATTCCTACTTGTTTATTTCATTTAATTTGGATTGTTTAGTACAGTCCACTTCTTTTTCTTCCATCTAATTCGTTCTCCTTTAACACAGTTCTTATTGTCAGTCAGTTTTACTTGCTTTACACTGTGCATCCTAAAGTAAGTCGTGTGCACCCAAAATCAAACATCGAGTGTCATGCATTGCAACCCCTCCCCCCCACCACCACCACCAACCAGGCACCAATTAGGGGATATGTATACTCTAACTCTCATCTGAAAACTCTTCTTCTATCAGATCAAGCGGAGATCTCGTTGAGGGCAATTAGCAACGCTCGTAGCGATGTCTGGGCATTTGTTTTTACTTTCCACAGTCCTGCAGAGTAGGCGAAAAATTGTTTTCCTAAAACTGTTGGTTACGCACTTAGCTCAGTACAGTGATTATTGACATTGAAGCTGGTCTAAATTCCTGCAATATTTAAAATATAGTGGGAACGCACTAGGCGTTGATACAATGATCTGGCGAAGCCTTCTTGGACCGGATGATTGGGGTGGTGGAGGATGTGCGTAGTGAATGTGGACATGGTGTGATGTAACAGGGCCGTAGGCGTTTTGATGTTGCTCAATACGGCGGAATCGCGACAGCACAGTGCCCCAGACAGCGTTGGCGTAAATCCATATTGGTCGGAAAAGGGGAAGTGTACAAAAGTACTTTATTGTGCAGGGGAGTAGTAGGATTTTGTAGATGAGACCGTATGCGGAACGCACGGGGCCGTAATCGATGCAGCAATACAGAAATGCGGTCCTCGAACTGATCGGACATTTGGCATGGTATCACCTAGAAACGTGAGTTGTGTGTAACACCGTTTACAGGTGAAGGTCGTGGCACATGATTTCAGAGGGTTAATTTTTATTTTCCACTTTGTACACCACTGCCCAAGGATTTCTATTGAGGATTGTAGGAGTCCCAGAAAAATCGGGTGTTTGAAGCAGAGGCAGGTCGTGACAGTGGAATAAGTACAAATATGGACCCAGAACTGAACCATGGGGAACTCCTGCGAGTATTCGCCGTGTTGTGGATCTTTCATTTTAATTTCAAACGTTCACCCCTCTAGATAACTTCGCAAGAGAGAGAGTACAAGTTGTTAGGAAGGTATATTCTGATTTTGAAAAGGAGGTCGGCATGCCAAAGCCGATTAAAAGCTTGCTCCGCATCAAAAAAAGCTGTACGGCACTTATGTCGCTGATGATATCAGTTTTTTGGTTTATTATTCATTCTGAATAATAACCCTATGTTTTCGGTCACGAAAAATTTTTTACAACCCCCCCTCAAAATTTGATACTTTACGTTTCAAGACATGGAGATTCCAAATTTGCAATGTCCGTCCGCCGTCCCCCGTCCCCCGTCCCCCGTCCCCCGTCCGCCGTCCGCCGTCCGGGCCGTTTTGTGCCTTTAACGTAGTCTAAAAAATTCGTTCTTTCACCCAAAAATCCGACTTGGTATCTAGTTGTGCCCGCCATCTCGGCAATCCGATCGGACGAAGCCCGTGGTTGTAATGGGCAAAAAACGGTTAAAAAAATTAACGAAACGCAGTACAACGCGGAGCTACAAGCGTTTCGTCGTTTGAATTCCTCCCGCCCCGCCCGTCTCTTTAAAAAACCCACCCGCTCTCGAGGCGGCTCTCGCCTCCCTCCCAACGACCCCTTTGGCCACCCAACGACGACGCGCTTCGCTTCGAGTGCCCCCGTTCCAATTTCCCCGACGTTTTGGTTTTAATACGATTCAATTTTTTTAGATTCTTTCGTTTCATTCTCATTTCGGTTTTTTTCATCAAATTTGGTTAAATTTTGATATTAGTATTTAGTGTGCATGTTTTCATATTAAAATTCAGTTTTTTCTAGATACTTTCGTTTTTTTGTTTATTTTAATATTACGATATTACGATTTTAGTTCTTTTCGACCTTTTTTGGGTTTCATTATGATATTTTTCGATGCTGAATCGAACAGGATGGATCTCGGAGCATTAATGCTAGGTCAAGCTGATTATCCGAATAATAAACCGTTGTGTAATAATTTGCAGGGTTTTTATATAGTTAGTGATGCGCTGTAGCTGAAGTGGGTAGGAGAGCGAAGTGCGGAACCTAAATTGCTGGTCGAAAATTATATGGCTTGTGCAGGTCATATTATTAGGGAGGAGAAGGCGTTAAAAAGTTTTAGCCAGGATGGAAAGAAGGCTGATTGGCCTGTCAGATGTAAGCTGATCTTCAGGTTTTTCTGGTTTAGGAATCATAGAAACTGTGGCATTTCTGCGGGAAATACCCAATGCAAGCTGAAGATGTATATATACGAGAAAGGTGGGACAGAAGTTTATGTGGGGGGTTGAGTAACAGGGGCCGAACCAGCAGGTCAACACCAGGTGCTTTGCGAGACGAAGATTTGCTTATTATGTTGTGTATTAGGTTTGGAGAGAAGAAGGTAGCAGGCGAGGGAAAAGTAGTAGCATCTTGTTGCTCCACGGAAAGAGAATCGATGTTATGAGGGGTGAATCTGGTTTCAAGCGTGTCAGCAAAAGCATTCGCCTTGTCAATAGGAAGCGATATCCAGTCCGAGCCTTGCTTCAGTTGTGGAATACGTTTGTAAGATTTGGTAAAGATCTTGGTGGCCCTGCACAGGGGCCTGTTACTGGTACTCTGACAGTATTTTCTCTCTGAGGTGCTCATCTCTCAAAGCCTCGATGGGCAGCAGGTGTTAGCTGTATCGCTGTATTTATTTCAGATGGCCAATTCAGGTGAACAGAGCATTGGATGCTTAACGAGTGTGCGCGATAGAAAGGTGGTTGGAGTGGCAAACAGGGTGGTAAGAACTGAGAGGTGGTCTGAACTGAGGTCATGCACAGTATGAGTATTAAACGACTGGCTTGTGAGTCATTTAGTGATGAAATAATCCAAGTGACTTGGACGGATTGATGTATTGGACTCGTACGGCGTAGGGACCCCAGCGTACCAGAGTAGCTGCAGGTCACCATGGGACACCAATATGCAGGTATCAGCGAAATCGGTTCAAAACGAACTATAGTAATCATAGTGGTCAAAACACCAACCATTCGGTGATATTAGCGCAATCTTTTCCTTATAGATCTCGCTCAAATAACACGAGCGTTTCCAACAAAATCCGAGTGGCTGTTCAATTAGCTACCAGTTTAATAATGGTCATAAGACAATTAAGAGTTACGCCAGAAATTTGAGCTCTAACAGTTTCCACGCAGAATGTCACGTTTTACAAGTTCACATGAGCTGACTGAAAATATCTGGTGCGTAGCAACGCACTAATGTCCTCAACCCAACTTAGATTGGACGATTCGCAATGCATACGGTCGTTACCGAAATTTCAATAAGATATTTATGGAAGAGAAAAGATAGGTACTGATTGGGGGACCGGATCGTACAAAAAAACGAGAGTCTTCCGCATTTTTCTCACAAACGGCTCAAACTACTTTGAGGAAACGTACAAATTATCTTCAACCAGTATGAAGTATCCGAACTATATATCATGTACCATTCACAACAAAAACCTTCCCCAAAATTTGTACAATATTCTGAGGGGGATTTTCCCAGTCAACTTTCGTGATTGATGGGCAATTGCAAATGAGCGAAAGCCTCGCTGGGCATTGGGCATTTTAACATTCATTTGATAATCCTACTTCACGTTAAGAGCTTCAGTTCAACAATATTTGCCCTGCAGTGATTTCTGTTGTTCATCGCAGAAAATAAAAACCCACTGACTCGAGATAGGGACGGAAGTTAAGGGGATTACCCAAATCAAATTCACTCCAGATGCCTCGAATTCATTGCCGTTTTAAAATTATGGCAGTAATTAATTGCTTTCGTCTCCTTGTATCATCTTACTTTAGCTCTAAACGAATTATACATAAACTCGGGAATGATGTCGTTCTCTTCTTTTTCGTTTTGCCAGTACTGATTGTAGCTCTCTTCGTCTGCTCCCAGAATAGCCATATCAAGATCCAAAAAATAATGCCTATCTTCTACTCCGTAAGCTCCCTCCTTCATGTGCTCCTCCGTCATGCAGGAGCTGTTGCATCGCAGCAGAGTCAGCGTATCTACGACCAGTTCTCCATCCTGAAAAAGCAATGGGGTTATAAGAGGTTTAACTCAAAGCAACGCAGTACGAATTAGTCTCCGTTAGTTCAGAGATGTCTTAAACGAACAAAATTTATTCGTCAGTGGTTTACTGGCAACTTTTTAAGTTCAATTGTTTGTTGTCTGTTTGCGCAAATGTAATTTACAGGCTGCCAGTGTTGCAATGAACACGCAGCGGTTCTTCACCAACACACGAAACCATGAAATACTCTGGAAAGTGACCCTTTGCTGCAAATTGCGAATGGAATGACTGCGTTGACAGCGTAAATGGGTAGAATAACAATATTTATTTTTGTGGTCGATTTGAGGCAAAGTTCAAACATAAAAGTTGTTGCTTGTGGAAAGAGTTGCACGTAGACACGAAGAAGAGCGAACAAAAACTCGGGGGTTTTATGCGATCCAAAGTATTCGTATGAAGGTTCCCAACGTTCTTTAGAACTACTCAAAATAATGCGAGTTTTTCACGTTCTACGACAGTTAGTCGTTTTCGGCTTTGATTGGAAGTTCCAGTCTGTCTCTCATCATCTCTCACCATCGAGAGTCGTGAACAGCCGCCACAGACGAGCGAAACGACCCCCCCCCCCCTGCACATCTCTCTTTAAGGTTCGTCGTGAGATACATCAGAGCACCCCCTTCAGAATGGGACGCTTTTTGGGAATTCGGTACGTACAACGAAGCAGTGTTTTGACATGAGAAAATTGAACTGGTTTTGCTAGGTTTATTGGTGACGTCACTACCTGAATCTGAAAGGTGCTTTGAACTTTGAGGTGCTAATTCTGGCGGCTGAGTCGCAGCTAACTGAGCTAAGACACAGCCGCTCTGCCACTGACAAGCTGCACTAGCTGCTGTCACAGACTGGCGCCTGCTGCCAATGAAAAGAACCAGATGTCCCTGAGTAGTGGGTGGAAGCTTGGGACGCCTCTGTCGCACCTCTGCTGCTTCGTTTCAGTCAAAACCGTCTTGTTCTGGGATGATGAAAAGCCGTAAGTACCGTCGAAAGATGGAGTGGGCCAGTGACCGTTCTGGGTCTTGAAAGTTGTTTGACCCAAACATGGTACCACTGGAATGCACAGCCTGCAGTCTCGGGCCAGTGCATTATGGGTTAGGGCCACAAAAGGTGGCTGCCACCGCAAGGCAAGATAGGTAGAACGGGGCAATCCTATTCCTACCTAGGACACGGCCTGAAAAAGCTGGAAAATGCGATTGCCCCGCAGACATTGTGGTGGTCGTGGGGTCGCTGGAAGGTAGTTTGCCCATCCCAAATATCATTTTTAAATCTGCGGGGTCTGAGGGAGGTAAGGGCCTCCCGGTTGGTTCTCCCACGGACATCCCCAAATGCAGACTCGTAACTGTTAATGACATACTTGCCTCTGTGGCCTCTAAGATCACATATGGGCTCTGACTGGAACACACATGGTCAGTCTTCAACCTCCCACTGCTTCAGAGGGGACTCTATCATTGTACAGCCCCAAGCGCCCAGACTATCTGAATCACTCAACCAACGTTCCAAAACACATTGAAATATTTCATGAAACGTGTCATATATTGCAACAATAAAATATTAACAGTGTTCGAAATTTGTTTGAAATTTGCGGTTCGTGGAGTTTGTTGTTGTTTTTGTTTCTTTTATTGTTGACTGTAACTTTTATTTACCGCCGGCGGAATTCGCTCATTTTCCGCGGATCTACGATGTTCGGGATCTCGACATCACGAGGTGACTCCAGCGCTTATTAAGAACGCATTATTAAAAGTCACCTGCTCGCGCTGTGCGCTGCCATATTCCATTCCGTATATTACTCATTACCGTTTTTCGTTTGTTTGAAACACCACCGTTTAGTTCGTAAAGTACCGTCGTGGTTTGATTCAAACGCGTATCGGATTCGCGTTCGGTGGGCAGACTCCGCGACCTGGTCACGAGATTACGAACATTCGTGGTACCTGGAACTTTATGTACTGTGGAAATCCCAGTACGTCAGTGCCACAACCCTTTGTAAATACAGTCCACTTTATATTATCGAGTTCCGGAAGTTTTCGTTTTATTTATTCCGCAATATTAAACATTTGGTTCCGTCCGATCCGGATTTTGGCAACGCGCCTGTGTGATTCCTACGCGTCGTGCAATCACGAGTGTTCACAACTCTTTACTCTTTATGTGCAAACGTCAGTGGCCTAGTTTTCGTTTCCTATCGTTTATCAACTTTTTTATTATTCGTCGATCGTATCATCCTCTTTGTTCACTATCTTAACTTTAAATTTACGTAGTAATGCCCAAAAGAGAAACCAGGGGTAACGACCAGCCCCGTGCTAGTATGAGTGGTGTGGCTGATCGGGGTTTCATACGAATAAAACGCATGTTGAAGACCCACGGTGACGAACTCCAACGAATTCATCAGCAAGGTGCTACGGCACTGGGGTCGGAAGCCGACCGTACTCTTTTCCGTGCAATGTTTACGAAGGTGGAGGAGACTTTCGGGAAATTTCAAACCAAGTGGGAGGAAGCTATACAATATTGTGAGGATAGTGAAGAAATGCTCGAATTTCCCTCAGCGGAGGAGCAGGATTATTACGTGAGTATAGAAAGGACATATTTCGATATTAAAGGCTTTCATATTACCCTTTCAGAGCAAATGAACATTATCGCCAATAATACTCCCCGAGGAACTTTGAACCTCAACCAATCTGTGGGTGGTTCCTCACGAGCTGTTTTGCCCAAAATACTCATTAAGGAGTTCGATGGCGACATGACCAACTGGCCAACGTTTAAACAACTCTTCACAGCTCTAATCAGAGATGAACCCTCTCTGTCTGACGCTGAGAGATTCCATTATCTCGTCAGCTACCTACGAGGCCCTGCCTATGACACCATCCGCCACATTGCAGTTGTTGGTGAAAATTTCCATCAAGCCTGGAGGGCCTTACTCCGGACTTATGATGACCCCCGCAAGTTGGCTTGCCTGTATTTAGACCGCTTTCTCAGCTACAAACCACAGCCAGGTGAACCCACAGCTGCTTCATTGCAAAAATATCTGTCACACGTTATGGAGAGTGTGTCTTCCTTCAGGAATTTAGACATACCGGATTTATCGGACTACCTGCTATGTGAGCTGGCTCTTCGCAACTTAGATCCTTACACACGGCGTGATTTTAAAATTTCTATGGCTGGCACTCCATTTCTAAGCTTTTTGGACCTCCAAGACTTTGTACAAATACGCCACCGAGTCCTTCAGATTTCTCCTGGGATTCCCAGTGTCAAATCGGACTCCCGGGATTCCTTTAAACCTCCCAAACCACATAACCAGTTTACCAAATCTTCCCCGAAGCCGGCATTGACGGCCAGGAGGTCTGACTCGAACCAATCTTCTGACACACCCAGGACATGCTACATTTGCAGAGATGATCATGAGATCTTGAAATGTCCTCGTTTCCTTCACTCTTCTCCCGCTGAGCGACTCGATTTATTGAGACGCTTCAATGGCTGCCGAAACTGTCTCAATCCAGCTCACAAGACCAAGGATTGTACATCCACTACAACGTGCCAGGAGTGTAATAAGCATCATCATACCCTGTTACATCTTCCCGCAACTTCTGACAACACCGAACCAACCCCTCCGGTGGATTCAGGCTTTGCAGGGACGAATACCCATACCAAGTCTGGGGTACTGCTTAGCACAGTTATTTCCTGCATACTGGACGTAAATGGGAGACCCCTGGAATTCCGGGGAATCCTGGATGCTGGTTCTCACTTTTCATTCCTGACTGAGGCATGTGCAAGGCGTCTGAGGAAGTCCTCTCGGCCATTTCAAGGAGCCATAGCAGGAGTGAATCAATCACCACTTCAACAGGTAAAGGAGCAAGTTTCAGTATCCTTCCTCAACCCTATCACCTCTCAGTCTTTGACCACAGAAGCTATCATTGTGCCTTCCATAACTCCACCATTACCTCAACTGCCGCTGGTTTCCAGCATGTGGGAGGATTATCGCACGTATGACTTGAGTGATCCCAACTTCACCCAGCCAGGTCCGATCTCGTTCCTCATAGGGGCCGATTTGTATCCTGATGTGGTAATAGGAGCTCCCATCACGATTTATGAAGATGGACCCCGCCTCATACCAACAATTTTTGGATATAGCATCATGGGTCGTTTTACTGATTCCCAGGCTAATGTTCCAAGCTCTTCCGTTTCTCTCATGACTGTTACCAACAGCTCAAGATTGGTCGAGAGGTTTTGGGAATTGGAGGAATCCGACTTTCCTAAACCAGCTCCACCTGAAGAAAACCAATGTGAGCAGCATTTTCTCACCACCCACTACCGGGGGGAGGATGGAAGGTGTGTGGTATCCTTACCATTCAAGACCTCCCCACCAGCCCTGATTCCAAAAACTCATAGGGTGATTAACTGCTTCCTAGCCCTGGAGTCCAGACTGGCGAAGAATGAGGAGCTTCGACTGGCATATGCAGCTCACATGAAGGAGTACCTGACACTGGGGCACATGAGCCTGGCCAGGGATTCTCCCCGCTATCTCATTCCACATCATGCGGTTTTCAAGATTGAGGATGGGCGGCGTAAGATGCGAGTCGTCTATGATGCTAGTTTCCCAACAGCAACTTGTAGCATTGATGACCAACTGTTAACTGGACCCAAGCTGCAATCAGATATCGCCACCATACTCTTGAATTTTCGTCGCTATACTTATATGTTTCGGTGTAACATTTTGAAAATGTTCCGGCAAATATGGTTGAACCCCAGTGAAAGTTGCCATCAACAGATAGTGTGGAGAGATACGCCTGATGAACCCATACGATTTTTTGAGTTGAATACTATGTCTTTCTCTCCTTACTTGGCCCAGAGAGTGTTGTCTCAACATGCCACCAATTTTAGGGATCAGTACCCAGAAGCTGCAGCCATCATCTTAACGAATTCTTACGTTGATGATCTAGTAGGTGGGAGTGATAGCCCAGAACATCTCAGACATCTAGGGGCCCAACTAGTGAACTTACTGGGTGAGGCAAGATTTGAGGGGGAAAGTGGAGCTCCAACCTCTCCTCATTCCTGCAGCTGGAAAAATTGTATCCATGCCTATTTATTTGTATGTCCTCCCGTGCATTCCATCCGGAAGTGGCGACGTCTATGTCTACAGAGGGATTCCTTGATGTCTTCGACGGGTGCATTGCAAGACGAGGGCTTCCCGCTGAGATACTCTCTGATGGTGGAACTAACATTCGAGGCGCAGATAGGTATCTCCAGGAGATACCTGAGTTTTTCCGCCAGAGAGAAACTCACTCCCGACTGGTAGACAACACTACTCACCTCAACTTAAAGTGGAATTTCAACCCTCCTTCATCATTACATTTCGGCGGAGGATGGGAGGTAGCTATCCAGATGGTAAAGGATCTCCTTCATACGACATTTGGCAACCATCATCTATTGGAACTTATGACGGCCTTTACGAAGATCGAGGGTATCCCCAATTCCCGGCCGATTCAAGCCATATCCAGCAGCCAAAACGACACGGACCCATTAACCCCTGAACATTTTCTCATCGGCCAGCCCATCAACATGCTAACTGAGCCTAACATTGGGGACAACCCAGTGGGGCGCCTGACCTGCCGGCAGTTGATCCGAGAACGGGTACAGTCTTTTTGGCATCGGTGGTCTAAGGAATACCTTAACACCCTGCAACAGCATAACAAGTGAGACGTGAAGGCTCCCAACCTGAAGACTGGTGACTTGGTGCTGCTGACAGACGACCAGACGCCCCCGGCCCAGTGGGCCTTGGGAAGAATCCAGGAAGTCCATCCAGGCCCTGACACTGTTGTGCAAGTGGTAACGGGAAAGACGGCTACATGTCATCACAAGAGACCAGCTGTGAAGATGGTGCCACTGACCTTGGAGTACCTACACGCCGAGCCAACTATCCAAGAGCCGCAAATGGGGGGAGTGTGTTCGAAATTTGTTTGAAATTTGCGGTTCGTGGAGTTTGTTGTTGTTTTTGTTTCTTTTATTGTTGACTGTAACTTTTATTTACCGCCGGCGGAATTCGCTCATTTTCCGCGGATCTACGATGTTCGGGATCTCGACATCACGAGGTGACTCCAGCGCTTATTAAGAACGCATTATTAAAAGTCACCTGCTCGCGCTGTGCGCTGCCATATTCCATTCCGTATATTACTCATTACCGTTTTTCGTTTGTTTGAAACACCACCGTTTAGTTCGTAAAGTACCGTCGTGGTTTGATTCAAACGCGTATCGGAGTTCGCGTTCGGTCGGCGGAATCCGCGACCCGTTCACGAGATTACGAACATTCGTGGTACCTGGAACTTTATGTACTGTGGAAATCCCAGTACGTCAGTGCCACAACCCTTTGTAAATACAGTCCACTTTATATTATCGAGTTCCGGAAGTTTTCGTTTTATTTATTCCGCAATATTAAACAAACAGATTAGCGTCATCTTTCAAATCCAAACATACAACTTCCGGTTTCTATTCATGTACACACTCTCCACCTACGCGGCATCTGCACACATTTCTGCGACAGTATGGGGCGAAAAGAAACGATTTCTATTTTCTTCAGAAACGTTCATAATATTTCTGCGTAGTTTGGTGCAACTATGTGTACTTTTAATAGTGTTTCTTATGTCCCTGCATATACCGACTTATGACCACCCTTGCGTTTCTAGGCGCACAGTATTGCCTACAATGGGAGTTAGGCGGCACAGTAATTATCATTCTACTTTTGACCTTTCGTATTTTTCAGCTTCTTGATATAGAAAGCACTTTACTATGTTTTAATACACGTGGAAGACTAAATAAGTGGTGTTGCGGGTAGCTGAGCGACACTGGAGCCTCCAATATTTGCTTTTTCTAATTGCGTTAAACTTTTGTCAATTCATCTCAGCGCGCAACTTAAAGAGAAGAGAAGCATGAGCATGCAAAATAACAATCGGTTCAGTTTTTTCGATTTTTCGTTATTAAAAAAAACCTTTTTTCTTTTTATTTCCTGTTTGTGACCCCGACGTGGAATATTAAAAGCGTTCTGCATTCCGATTGTGGACTGTAAATGCTAATCAACGTAATTTAAAGATATTACCTTTGTGCTGCGGAGGTGTCGAATTTTAAGGGAATAAAAAAAAGGGAGCAGAAAGGTACCGGCCGGTATAAAGGAAGGACGGAAGAGGCGAATGATGAGGATAGGAGGCAATCACTCGATTTGTGAGCCTAAAAAGGGATATTATTGGAAACAAGTAAGTATTAAAACACGAGTCGATGGGACGCTTGATCTCTCTCTGCGATCCGAAGCAAGAATGAGTAGCAGGCGGCGGCAAGGAAAAAGAAGGCGTGAAGGGAGGCACGAATAGTCAAGCGTTTGCCTAATTGAGACGTACAAGGCGCCACGACACCGATTTTGCAATAAATATAAGAAGAAACGTTTGCATGCGTGGTAGATTTCATTAACTATGTTATCATGTTATTTATAGAGTATTTTGTTATTTAACACGGCCTTCATGTAATCGTCGAATGGTTCGAGCATTTTTGAAAGCCGGAAGTGTTGTATGATTTTCAGCGTTCACCATAACGAAGGAAATTTGGGCTACTCCAGATATTCAGACCACATACCGACTTGGTTACTTTCAGGGTTCATGGTGCCACTTCGTTAGTAGTTATAACGTTCAGAGAGCTCTGCAATCAAGAGTCAAGTCATCACATTATACCTGATTACGACAAACATAATCCTAATCGTTTTGAGTGTTTCCTTGGTGCGTGCTTTAAACTTGAAATTAGGACTAGTCAAACAATATAATTCCAAACAGGAGTAACTAGCTTTCAATTGAGTTGAGTCCGTTAACAGCACAATAAACTCTACAGCTTGATGGCATAGATTAGCATCGCTCAACGCAACAGTGTTCTCTCAATGAAAGAAAGCGCAACGACGATCTGATACGGTGCGTCCAACTCTTCAACTTTCACATCTTCTTCTTTAACAAGTTATTTAAAGCTCCAATTTCCCTGTTGCTGTCGGCTTCTCATCGAAGCATCCTGCACAATATCGTTCGCTCTTGTCGGAAGTTACCCGGCTGCCAAAAACATGACCGTCAGTATAAATCCATCAAATTTCAGAAATCGAGCCCCGATTTCTATAAGATTCGCCGACTGCAGCGGTACGACGAGTATTTGCTGCACAGGATCGTGCAACTTTCCTCACCCCCGACGTCACTTCATTCGGTTGGTAGACTATTCATACAGGACCCGATGAGTTTGATCTAAATCGTTTTTGAAAAAATGAGGTTTAAAGGTTGAAGAATCTTATTTTCTGATATATTTTGATCTTTCACCCGGTGCAACACATGATTACAGAAGTCGCATAGAAAGAAAATGGGGGCTTCATCACGTAAAAAAAAAGAAAAAGAATAAAGTATAACTGTAGGTATGTATTGGCAGAAGGTATTGTAGAAGTTGTGAAGGAAGGGGGTGCACTCGGCTACATGCTTGTCATTAACTTCCACTAGCATTTGCTGGATCGATGTTTCGGTTTAGTTCCTAAGGCAACAACCATCTTCAATCCATAGTGAATCCCCTTAAAACCTCATAATTTAATCAGTGGTGTAAATCGAGTTTCTTGCCTCTTCCCCCACAACCTAATAGAGTTGATTGTGGGAGGGAGGGAGGGAAGACAAAGGCGGAGACACGAGACAAAACTGTTTGTGTATTCCTCTTGAAAGGAAAATTAAATAGCCAACCCTTAACACGCTTTGGCGCCCCTTCCTCCTTCTTGACCAGCCCGTCAAGTATTTAGGAGTGAATATAGGTGAGACGTGGGGCTTCAACCAACACTTCTAGTCCTTTAACGGCACTGTAATGGCAAGGTATGCCTCACCGCATGCAATTAGTGCTACCATGACACAATCCTCATGCACGAGGTCATCTATCGAGGTGTGATTGGCTACTGCCTCGTTGTGTGGGGTAGCAAACTAACAGTCAATCAAAAGAGAGTAATGACTCAATCTCACAGGACTGCGCTTTTGTGAATCACCAAGGCCTATAACCTATAAGATTGACTTGGCCATTGAGTGCATGGTTGACTAGTGGAGAGTGAATTAGGAACTTCCCAAACTTCGGGCTAAACTCCGTGCGCATATCACCACAGAATGGAAGTCTGCCGTCATCGATGAATGGGCGTTGGAGAAATGGCAAGCGAGATGGGAATCCTCGTCAAAGAGTCGTGCCACGTATGAGTTCTTTCCCAACATCCGTGAACGTCTTGAGAGGAGGTGGGTTGAGCCCGACCACTGGACGAGCCAGTTCCTCGCCGGACATGGCGACTTCAGTGCACCACTTCTGTGGATCCACTTCTTTTCTCTCAAAGCCTCCCCATTATGCGCGACTTGTGCCTCCAGTGTGGAGGAAACAAGAAACCACTCGCTACTCCACTGTGGTTTCTAAAACAGTGACCAAATACCTGCCCTACCTCCGCAGGTCTGAGCTTGGTGCATATTAGCGAAACCGCAACTTCTATGACTGATATAACCCTCGTCGAGGAACAGTTTTTTAATAAAGAAACAAACTTGTCTGTCAAAATCTTTTAATCGATGCCACGAACTAACCTTTAAATTAACTTAGATGATTCTCTTCACCTTCTTTAGCCCCAAGAAGCAACAAGGAAAGTTATGTAATCTGCTGCAAAAATGTTTTCTTCAGTTTTCTTCCGACGTTTCGATTGCTCCTGAGAGCAAAAAACGCCGTTTGAGGAAGAAGAGTGAGCGTGTACTCTATCGACAAAAAACGTCTGAGTCAAAGCAGTTCAAATTTGATATTCACCAGCATATTAACACAAAGAGCTCAGGAATGGTCACTACGAGACGGAATTGTACAGATTCACTTGAAACGTCAAAATAGGGGTTTAGGCAAATGGCGAGAGGAGCAATGTTAACGACCAAACATTTTGTTGAAAAAAGGATAACAAAGCATTTCAATCGTGTCGAAGAAAAAGGGTTTTCTTCAGATCTTCACGTTTTGAGGCTTACTCGTAAGCTTTACTGAATCCGATAAACCTCATTTCGACACTTGCGGCGTATAATTGCAGCGAAGATGGGACTCGACGAGTTGCCCGAACATTCAATGAGTCCTACCGACTGCGCCATTCATATGACGGATTCCGATGGTAGGCGTTTTAAAACGTCATTAACTTTTAATTCCCAACAAATATAAGAAACTGGTTTGAAACGAAGGAGATGATTTGGAAAAGGCTGGCAAAATAATAAGGTAAAAGCAGCGAGATCTAGGGGGCTCGCGACTTCCGAGGGAGTCAGAACTTTTCCTTCCTTGACTTACATTGAGAATAGTATGCAGCCCTCTTCGTGAAACGTTAAAACCCCAGTTTTTGCTTCTTAGGTTTCCACGGAAATGTTCATAAAAAGCAAGAGTCAGCAACTATTTAGTGTACGAGATTTCAAATCGTTATAGCTGAATTCAAGAAAAACATGAAATTAAAGATAAATAGGTGGAAACAGCCAATTGCGATAATTTTCTTTCCCTTCGAGTTATGGAATGTGAAAAGTGTATCTGTGATTCTACTGTGCGTTATTGAGTGTGGTTGGGTGAGACATGAAATAAAAATACTGCTAGCGACTAGTGACCACGAGGCCAAACTTGTAGATAAACGAAACTACACAATAATTAATGTTCGCGTGTCACGTACCAAATTTTTTCTAAAATATATTACACGTAGTCACTAATGTTATTTGTTTACACGAATCGTTTCCCCTTGATAAGTTTCGAATGGGAGCATGACAAAACGCGGCTTGTAGTTGATAGCTGATCTCTCTCCCTGACCAACTAGACTGTAGACAACTGGCTCAATAATCGCCAAACCTTGTTAGAATTTGTGAACGAATAAACGAGTACTTTCCATACCATTTGACAAGAACAGCTCGTAATTTAATTTGAACCACTTACCCACGCCAATCCACAGTCGTAAGCGAACTGCTTGAAGTGATCCATATTTTTTGCGTGATGGTCGGTGTGCACGGGCCCGTACTCGACGCTGTGGAAAATAGCAACAGGCGAATTAAGAAGTAGCACCGAGCCGTGTATAATCAAGCAATGCTATCAACTCCTCATTCCTCAACCTATGAGAAGTAAGATTTTTTGTTTCCAGTCAAACTAAAGTAGCGGAGGCAATGTGTTGAGAGGCGTAAAATTTCTCTCTTCTTCGATTTTCAGAACAATATTATAAAAATTTTAAACTATTTTAAAAAATGTAAAAAAAAGAAGTTTCTTCGTGTTGTAGAAAACATTTTAGACGCGTGATCGTTTGTATGTGTGTATGACTGTGACCTGACGCTAGGTGCGTTATTTAAATGCAACGTTGAATTTAGGGGCAATTTTTCAAACAGTGCTGTAAATAATTATTAGGTATAGTTTCGTTTGATGTTACCAAAATATACCAATGGGTGATTGGAGTCGTCGACATAACCTCTTTAGGATTCACCGCGGTGTGTGCCGCCTATCTCGAGACGTTTTAGACTCGTCAAACAACGTCATAGCACATACGAGTATAGCACGTCGGAGGCTTACGACTAAATTGGAGCCGAATATGAAATCTCATTTTACTTTTTAATTTCATTTCTCGATTATACTCGTATGTTTCGAAATTTTACTTACATTTTATAATGATTTCTAACTAAAATCTATCATTCATAACTCTTATGTTACAAATAACTTTTAAAAAAATTATGTGGTGGAGGGGGGAGGGGGCAAAACAATTTATAATGTTAATAAAAGTGGGACATGGCACGAAAAAGGTTGGGAATCACTGGTGTAGCTTTGTACGTCGCTTGGCTATCAAGTTAACCATTTGGTCATTCTACCACTGCACCTCTTATTCTCCTTACCTTTTTTTTCACAACCCCTCAATTCTCCCGGCTTGTTCTCTTTCCGTTTAAATTAAAAACGAGTATACAGAATTCGTTTTTGACTCCGAAGCTATCGATGGATTGACGTCCATAATCAATACGTTTCTGTTGCGTACATGCACTACTTCTTATCGTGTTACTAAGTTATTCAAACCACCTTCATCAACCTACAGGTTGCAAAAACCTTAATAAGTCGTACGATTTAAAAAACGAGTACGGTGCGAATTGGTTCGCTCAACAGGCCGTTTTATCTCTCTGCGTCGCGCATTGCTGAACGGTCGAAGGGCTGAACTGATTTGATGCTATCGTTTTCTCAAAATTGTTTTGTGCGGGCTCGTTTTTTAGACCCACTCAGGTTTTACTCCCACCCGATCGACGAGATCATGAGGACGAACAACATTTAAAAACACGGCAAGTCCTTGGATACCAAAATGTAATTGGTGGGGGGGAGGGGGGGGGGGATTAACGGTGCGCAATACGAAATTTATGGAAGTGATTAATCCACCTACTGGCTTCGGCGAACTAAGCTCCCAAGCACAATTCAACATTTTATACACGGATCATACCCGCATCGTTAAGACGCTCGCACTTGAAATAGATGTGTGCTAAAAAGCATTTTTCGAGGGATTAGGGATATTACGTTCGTGACCGAACTGTCGAAAACTGCCGTTTCTTCTGACGCGTTCACGTAGAAATCTGAGCAAAATTACAAGAGAGTACCAAAATGATACCAAACAAAAATGTGACTTACGAATCCGTCTCCTTCGATGTGAAATGAAATGCGAGCAACTGAACCTCTTATTTCGCTTTCGGAATCTTCAAATCCAAATTTGAACTACTCGTGAATCGGTATTGTCGTTGAAATTAGGGGGAACTGGGTGAACTGGTTTCGTATCGAATAACAGTTGTTTGCGCGAAATCGGTCCAAAACTAACTATAGTTACCAAAGCGATAAAAACAACCATTTCTTCTTTTCGCAAATGGCGTACTATTCAACAATATAAAATCTTCACGGGGAGTGAGGGGAATGACGAGAGCCTCACAAAAAGTTGTCAACAATTGCGAAGAAAATGGGAGCCCAAAGGCAATGTGAATGTTTTTTTATATGCCCTCCACATTTATTTCGTTCTTGTCCGCGTGTACACGTACGTGTTTAACGTTCATAAAAGTTCAAGTCGTGCAACCCGCCTGTATCACTCTACTGTTCAACGCAGCAACAATCCATCTTGTTACACTCCCCGCCCCGTCTATCTCCAGAATGGTGGTTGCTAAGGCAATCACCAGGATTGGAGAACATTGTTTATACGTTGACTCGACGGTACTCACTATGATTAGGTGTACAAGAGACAAAAGGCATTAACACTTACGTGTATGTCGCTGACTCAGGTGGTGCAAGAGGGCTCACGCTATTTTCCTGACGCGTAGATGGTTTGGACCCGATTTGGAACGATTTTTCTAGCGTACGAATGGTAACCTCCTGATGGAAACGCGCCCTGCAGGAATGAGGCGTTCGCGTTCTAATAGGGGATGGTCTATATTTTGGTTGGAATGAAGTTCGATGCGCATGAATTTATTTTTTGTAAGCTGGATATCAGGATGTGAGACTTGCGAAGACACCCGGAATTTAAAAAAAGATATTGCTTATATATCCACGATACAACAAATAACCACCGTCAACTCAACAAATACAATTCATGAAAATCCCTTCGTTCGAAAATCCACAGTGGGCGAAAAATACCATTTCCAGTTACAAGCCCGCCAGAAACTGACGAGGCAAAGTTGTTGCAAATGGTCACGCTAAATTCTAGACTGGTCTTCATAGTTTCATCCTATAACATCAGGTGCGATGCATCTTATAACTTTTCTCATGTTAATTTCAATTCGGCGATTTTTCAACGCTTTGCCATGTAACCTAAGATGTTTTCACTTATCTCTTGCTGGATACACTGTGGAACCGAGCTGCTCCTAATTATTCTATGAACGTAGATGAAAGTTTCATTCATTTCACTGGTCTAATAATTTCGATTGAGCACGATCCGATAGAAAAAAATTGTGAAAGAATCGATTTTGATAATTGTTGTGCTGCTGTTCTCATTTGCTGAAGGACGAAACTTTAAAATACTACCGTTGTTTGAGCACTCGACTCAAAAAAACGTAGTCAAATTTGTTCATCCATTGAAGCTGATTTATTTCGGCAGTTCTCCATCTCTCTGTAGCATTTAGACACGCAGAAGCTATTTTTTGAAACGATGTTCCTAAGAGCTTTGGGGTAAACTCGACATTTTGCTCCTGCAGATAAAATAAATTCTTACTCAGGAAAGGAAAACGATGTGGTCCCTTCAACTGTTCCTTTCCCTTCAACTCTCTCTGCCTCACCACTCTTAATTTGTAAAAGAGACATGCTCATCGTATGAGTAACAACCCAATTGCTTCTCCAAACGGAGGATGGGTATGACGAGGAAGCTGAGGGGGTATAAATAATCCAATTCCATGTCCTTAGACTATCCATTTTACAGGGGCTCTCACCTTCCGCTCTCCCTTCAATCTAATTGAAAACAAATTTGTTCTTTTTCGGCAGACCTTCGCGTGACGCATCCTGCAAGAGGTGACTGGAAGTCATACCCTCGAAAATACAGTTCTCCTTTCCCCTTTTTTCCTTCTCTGATGTGGATCACCTTGAGTCGCCTCATTTGAGGTGATCGGTAGCCTACATTACGGTTCCAACTGTCTCCTCTTCTATCTTTGTAAATCACTCTGAGCCCTTCTTGTGGTGAGGGGAGTTAGAATGGGGCTAGTTTCCTCAAGACATACTATTGTCACAGCTAAAGGACTCCCGTGACTGCCGCAAAGGAAGATAAGTTCACGACGAGAAGTCCACGCATTTATGGTGTGAACTTTGTCAAATAGGCAGGTTTCCGTTCGGTTTTTGTTTGTCTTTTGACGATTATATTTCCCCAAGCGTAGCCAAACTATAAAATATCTTCATGTACCACGATTTGAACGATTGATATAAAACCCACTTTTTACTATTAAAATATTGTTGCGACTACTCAATAAATAGTCCTTGAACAACGGTTTGACTAGGAGAAAGGCTTTAAATTCACCTTGGAATGAAATAGTTGTGAAATGCATTACACCTCATGTTCTACGTCTCATTTGTCAAGGGCCCTGATAGTAGTTTCCGTTCGAGGAATGTTTCGTCTGGATGAATGGAAGTTGCAATACGAATTTTCATCACCTCCCCCCTCGTGAAGTCCTCCACAATTATTCGCAGTCATGTAATGTAGCGGTTTCTAAGCTGTGGGAAGATTAAAATCCGTGTGTGTAGTCTCATTTCAAACCAACGGCGGTGCAAGTATCAGTTCCCGCTGACGAATTCTACTTTGGTGCTTACCTTGAAGACGAAAAACGAGCAGATACCCCAAATTGGAAGGAACGATTTGATAAAAACATTACTTTTATCGTATACATTTATTTGTCTTTCCCCATCTCTCCTATTCTTTTCTTCTTATTTTATCTGTTTCCTATAGTTTTTCCCCTCTTTTCTATAAGGAACACTTCGTTTTGGTGGTAGTTTCAAAGATTTCGCGCCTATGGTAGTTCAAGGGTTACGAAGTTGATGATTGAATTCAAAAGGTTAGGTTTTTAAGTTTAAGGAAAAGCTAACACCGATCCGGAGGCGATGGAGTACGGGGCCTCTAGATCCTGGCCGTCGTGACCCAGGTAAAGTTCGTATGAGGTTGCAGTTGACAAATTCGTGTTGACAGGAGTGACATTGGAGCCATCTAGAGCTTGACCAGAAAAGCATTGCCAAAGAAACGCTGACCGACGTCGAAAATTGTAAAAGTTAGACGCGTAGCAAGAAACTCACATTTGCGCGTGTCATTCGACCATTTGGTCTTGATTTTAACGGTTCCGTGATTTTACGCTTATGGGAAACAATATTTATACAACCAGACAGACTGGAAGCGTACTCCAATATGGATGTTAGGACTTACACGCGGTCAAGTGGAACGGCGTTGAATATTAGTGCTGCGGAAAATAGTGCCGAGACACAAAACAGTTAGGTACAAAACTCGTTATACTTAGCGTTTCGTATTGGGTTGCTCTATTTTTGGTGGTTAACACACAAACTCTGTCGCATAACTATTAAAAAGGTTACACGGAATGTAAACTATATTATTTGGGAAGGTAAAAGTTAACTTTTCAGGAATTATAAGAAGTAGCCTGTGAAACAAGTTGATAAAGGTGAATTGCTATGGGTAGGAATAATCGCATAACCTTGGTTAATCTTTCATCGGGTTGTTTTGGACTATCAACGCGATTTTCATCTGAACGCACGGGAATTAAAATGAACAAATAATAACAAGTTCTCCTCTTGTCGAAACTGTCGATAATTTATTGTGCTGCTGTAATCGTATCTCTTGACGACAATATTATATATATTCATACAACATCGATGGTGCCGCGCATCACGCCATCTAGTCTAATATGTTTTTCATTCAGTTTATTGAACTCGGCAGGATTTAACTAAACGGGGCGATAACACGCGCAAACTTCTCAATATATCGTAACGTAACTCGAGCAATTTTCATTCGTCGTTTCTCATCTTTTCTTCGTTCGGTGCTGTTCAAGCCTTATTGTCCATCCTCGAAACATCAATATTACACTGATTGATTATCATTCAAATGCTGGTAGCCTCAGAGGGACTGCAATCTCGAAATCCTAGCGACTACAATTATGGTGCACTGTTGGTGACATTTCGAGTTTACAAACTTCAGTTCAAAGCAACCGTCTGTTTGAAATTGATCGTTTCTCACCAGTCAAACGATACTAAGTTACGTTCAGATTTTATTCGTAGTTGTTTTAATGGCACGCGCAAACTTACAAAACATCCCTTCAATTTCTCTGGTTGATCCAAAACGTGTTACGTTGTAGTGGCCAAATCGTACTTCGTTCTCAAATACAGCTATAATGATTTCGGTCGAATAAAACATTCGTCAGAGTTTCAAAGCCTTCTGAAACCGAAAAACTCCACTTGAGAAATCAGTGCCTGTGTGTGTGAACCAGTACTGCGAGAGAAAGGCTAAATCGAACCTGCCGAAATTTGATATTTAGCACGCACATTCAACTGGGGCACCAAAATAAGTTGCTGAAACGAAAAGGAAAAAGTCCGAAAGTAATTATGGTTATTACAATGATCAAAATATCAACTTTTTGGTCGAAAATGGCTGTAGAGATTATGATAACGTTTTGTGTCTCAACAGGTTTAGACGGTACCATTTTCGCTCTTGGGAAAATGAGGAGAGCAGCACAATAAATCGATTTTCGATCAATTTTTTCCGTATTAACACCAATCATGTTTGTTGCTTACACAATGCCAGTTTGAAGACGCTTATGAAATAATAGGGGAGTTCCCTTTTAGATCCGGAATGCTTACTATTGTCGTTCCCGTGACTAACCGCCGTGCAGATTGTGATAGGCCTCATACGAACGCAGCTATATTTCCGATCATTGATGACTGGGTCACCGTTAAAACTAATCGAGACAATGGGCATACGTAACGAAAATTACTTGCTAGCTTATGCCAACATGCGCCTGAAGAATCAGCGGACAATATGCGCACGGTTTCCCAATGCGCTCTCAAGTTGCTTCCGCTTTTACGTCTTCTTTTTGAGCGTTCTCTGACTGGCAGAGGCATAGCAACATATGCTATCGTAACAAATTCGAGGGTGAACCGTGTGGAATCAAGACATTTTTGCTTCAAACGCTCTCCCCTTCGAGGGCCTTTCGGCGAAACCAACAGATGATGTCACTACCGCCATCAAAATGTTGTGCGGCAGCTTACGTAAAATTGCGAACTATGTAGATCTAGGAAACCTTCTTAGCGATACGAATTAATTTAAGAACTTCGTAGGTGATTCCGAATCCCGTCCCGTTATTTCCGCACGCATTGTTTTTCACGAGGCAAGTGTGCTCGAGTGGTCTTTGCTTAATGAAACCATTCTATATAGTTCTATTTCCCACAATAACGCTACCTGCTGCACCGACCAATAACGTCGTTTCACACGCAGCTCCTTCGCCATCCACACGTGTGGAGTCACTCATAACTGCTTCCTCCTCCTGCTCACAGGTGAATTTGGCCTGGAGTGTGTCCTTCAGGCTATCAATCGCGCCGAAAACCACGCAACTGTCTGGGGCAACGGAACAAGTTATTAGAGAATAATGGGGAGTAGTGTCGTGTGATTGTCTCTCAGCACCGATGAAAACCCATTATGTGATTCTGCGGTCGTTGTCTCTAAGGCGCGTGCGAAAGCGCCTTCTGTCACCTTCTGGCGCCTCAATCACTTTACGAACTTTTTCATTCTTGAGACGATTTATTTATTAACGGGAATATGCTCAATATACAAAATTAGCAACACATAACAAACGGTATCGTAAATACTAAAGTTAACGTACCTGTTAGGTGAGTCCGTCTCCTCTGGCTTGTGAGTTACTGTAGGCAAGCGCTTTCGATGTAAAGACATCATCGTCAAGCCAGAGGAGACGGACTCACCTAACAGGTACGTTAACTTTAGTAATTTGCCTACTGGCGGACATAACCCAATTTCTTTAGGATCGTAAATGTTCGTCGTTCGCTGTCTGCGATAAAATTAAAATGCGCAGTACACCGTAATAGGTGATTCGCAAGCAGCGCTGGGGAGCCTGCCCATCAGGTAATGGTGAAAATAGTTCCTAGGGCAGAAAAGATGGGCAAAAACGTCATGATCGTGGGATGAAGAATTGGTAATTCGGAGGTGAATCAGTACGAGCTGGAAAGAGTAATCAACTCACCCAAATAAAAGAGCATGCAAGAAAGCGACATCAGCATATAGGCGTCTCTCAACAGGTGTCAGTACGCCATAACCTCGGACAACCTCCTAATAATGCAGGCCCTGTCTAGGAAAGCCAACGCAAAAAGGCCCGATAAACTCGCTTAATCTGGTAGAGATGTCGCGAGTAATGTGGCCACCACTCTGTTGAGGGAATCCCGAGTTCAGGGTAGTCTAGGGCTTCGTACAAGGTGAGGAGAGCAGGAATAATTCCCTTCTTCTTGCCTTTACATCAACGCTCTTGTTGACTAGGGCTAGGCTCCAATGGGGAGATCACAAGAACTAGGACTTGTGGACTACGTTTTGCGAGCCAAGGTATGATAACTAGGGAGTAAGGAGTTGAGTATAAAAGAAATAGAGTTCGAGAGGAGTATGTCACAAAGACTAGAGAACTAGGACTAGGACACAAGGGGTAGCGCAAAGCAAAGACGAGGTAAACTAATTTATGTCATTAAGTGTGAGGTTGCAACGGTTACAGCTCAAATGTTGAGTCATAATGGATTGAGCGAGAACTTGGGCTCAAGGTGCAACATTTAGCCAGCAAAGGACACAGGGGTTTGAGGTTTAGAGCATATAGGATAAAGGAGCGCATATCTCCAATAGTTCTAGACTAAGAGCACAAAACACGTGTGTCGAACATCCCCAACTCCCAAAAATACTGCCATTATTGGTTTGATCTGAGAAGGCAGCTAGACCGACAGAGAACAATTGAATTAGTTAAAGAAGTTTGAATACCCCAAATAGGAGTGGAAGTTTCAACCTTGTTTCGACTTCTTGTTCAAAACTAAGTAGGGAGGTAACAAATTCGCTAGGGCTCGAAAATGAGTTCGTTATTTCCACCTAAAATAAAACTGACTGAACGTACGTCGTAAAATTTGTGTTGACACTTCCACGCCACCCCTCTTTAGTGACTCTCCACCTCCTTTATGCGAAACATTTCAATTCAAAGTGGACTAAAAACACAATAGTTCTCCATTCTCACCAATAGTCCCAAAAGTCAGAATGTCACGGTAACCGAACGACTGAAAAAATTCCAAAAATTAATTACCTGTTGAGGGAAAAACAATTTGCTGTGTGCTCGTTCCGACGTACTTAAAACTGATGAGCCACCAATCCTCATTATCATCTTTGAGAAGTCATTCAAATTCAACGGTAACCTTGTTAAATTTGCCTCAAGGACTATTCAAAAAGATGATACTGCAACTCGAAAACAGCCACTACATCACCCAAATACAGCGTTTTGAAAGCGTCTTAATCGAGGCCAGGGAGAATACTGAATACAGCTACTCATACAGAGCAGAATGATGTGTACGATTATTATTGCAGAACCTCAACAGACACCCCCGAAGGACCAATCTACGAAAATAAACGTATGAGACAGGAAGAGCATTTCATACCGCGCAAAAGAAATATAAAAAACGCTGCAAATTATTACAGTACGGTTTATTATTCTCTCGAACACACCTCTGATAACCATGCCATTCGACCCAGCATCTACCTAGAAAACGATACCAAACACAGCGTACTTGCGATAAAACTGCCTAAATTGCGGTGTTGTTAATTCTTTGCCCATAACATCCTGGGCACAACTGGATACCAAATGGGATTTTTCTGCGAAAGAACGGATTTTTCAGACCACGTTAAAGGCACAAAACGTCGGCACGCCGGACGACGCCAAACGGACGTTGCAGATTTGGAATCCCGACGTCTTGAAACGTTAAGTATCAAATTTTGAAGGAGGGGGGGGGGTTGTAAAAAACTCCTGACCGAAAACATAGGTGTGTTATTCAGAATGAATAACAAACCAAAATGGGGCGGCCACCATTTTGATCCTCGTCACCCAGTCGTTTCAAATAGAGTCAATTGCTCGACGTTTCTGACCTCCTGACCTATAACATGGTGCAATCGATAGAGGCGCCTCAATTAATTCCAAATTGTGCTCGCGACTATAACTACAGTCTGACCGATATCTAGTTGAGTGATAACGTAGATGATTGGCGGTTAGCGACAGATACTTATTCATTTCCCCCGCTCCTCCACATAAATATCAATAAATCGTATACAATATATACAAATTGAACGCCAATAAGCATGTTTTCACTTGAAATAATGACACTTCGTTCTTATCATAACTTTTACAGTATTTAGGATTACAAGCTCAAAAATCAAGCAAACGTTCGTAGTGAAATGAGTGGGGTTGAAAGAAGTGTACTTACTAACTGAAGAACAGCGCGAATTCCATTGCTTGTTGATTTTTTATTAAATGTTTGATCGATTCGTACAGTTTGAACTTCTGCCTAAGGTAGGTCATGTTGTGGCACTTCCGTTGAGGATCTGCCAAACTAACTACAATCTTCGACCACCATTCATCCTTGTGATGAGGAAAATTTCTAGTGAGTTTATTCCACGCTTCGTCCAACTCCATATCCTCAAGGTTGATCGGAGGTGCTAGACTCGCGATACTAAGACAACGTTTCAACTGCTGAGGACTGTCTGGGGGTGACGGGAAAAGTCAGCAGGAGGGCGCCATGTAAACAGATAATGCAACTCACGCGCAGGCTCTCGACCCTCGCACTCAAATCAATACCGAACAGGTGGGTGACTGGAGACTGGCCAGGGTGTCTGGAGTATTTCGCGCAAGGTTAGGAGGAATACTAATCAATCATGCGTTATTTAGCGGCGTAATAAAATACCGAATAGCCCTCCTTCGACCATTAGCCAATCGTTGCTGCCCCGCTCTCCTCAACGAGCTAAAAGGCAAAAGAATCCGTCAATCTTTCATTGAGTCAATAGAGTATCTAGTTGAGCACGTCGCATCGTCCCAATATCCCGAATACACAAATTACGGTTGAAATATCTAGAGCGCAACACACAACTTTCCGCATCCCAATTCAACGATCTGCTGCTATACGTGCGAGCAATTTTTTTTTTTACTTTCCTTGGTTCAACCAAGTAGAAAGGGAAGTTACATAATTGGCTGAAAAAAAACATTGTTGAATTCTCTTCGGATCTTTACGTTTCATACCCTACTGAGTCCGAAAAACACTGTTTGGGAAAATGTTCTGTTTGCTTTTTTTAAATACAGATTTATTGATGACATAACCAGCCCGCTCCCAAAAATGACTGCAGGTTATATTCTACATAATCATTCTAAATCACCTAAATATTTACATGGTTTTGAAATATCACACTATCGTTCATACTTTGTACTTATGGTATACAACTCACACTAATTCAACAGTAACGTCATGTGGATAGACTCTGTGTCGTGGGAAAACCTTCTGCTCGGTGGTTGGGTACCCGAACTGCTCCCAAGAAAAGTGGTGATGGGCCAGGGGACAACAGACCGATTTCACCATTGTCTGTGGTCTTTCGGCACTTCCAAAAAGCGCTGGCATCTCGTCTCCAGGTGGCTGGTGCCATTGACGACGTTTAGAGGCATTCTGGCCAGTGGATGGTACTGCTGAAAACCTCTCGATTCTGCTAACAGTACTCTCCTTGAAGAAAAAGAGGCAATTACATATGGTTGCCTTGGACGTTGCTAAGGTTTTTGACACGGTAAGCCACCAGGCCTTGGCAGATCGCCTCATCGATTATGCCCCTGTACTGCGGGGGTGTGACACTCTTGCAGGTTGGAGTAGAGATGTCTGAGTACGTGACAATAGGGCGTAACCTTCTGTCTCCTATACTTTTCAATGTTGTGATTGATACTGCGCAGGGTAAGCTACCTCAAGAAGTAGGGTTTGATATCGCTCCAGGTGTGCGGGTGGGCGCATTAGCTTTCGCAGATGATGTCCTCCTCCATGCAGGTACCAAGTGGGATTGCAGATCACCCTTGCCAAGCTTGTAAGGCAGCATGTGTGGATTGGGGATGAATCATGAGAAGTGTGGCTCGGTTTCAGGTGCTGTCCTATTGAGGTTGCTGTGTGATGGTTCTGGATGCAGGTTTTCTCAATGGCGAACCCTTGTCCCAGCTAGAGGCGTCTTCGAGATGTGACGGTATCTTGGGATCAAGTTTGTCGGTGGTGCAACCTTCTCAGCTGGAAGCTGTGTGGTCCTTGGTGATTGTCTTCGGAAAGTTATGGTGCTAGCATGTCAAGATGCAGGTGACTGAGTAAAAATCCAGCTAATCCTCTTGCAAGGAAAAGTGAATAATCCACCTTCAATACGCTTTGGCGGCCACAGGCTCCTTATTGAAAAGCACCTCAAGTACTTAGGAGTGAATAAAGGTGAGAGGTGGTGCTTTAGCCAACACCTATAGTCCCTTAAAGGCTTTACCATTTCAAGGTTTACCTTACTGGGTGCAATTAGTAAGGCCACTTGTGGCGTGTGTTACCATGACACTATCCTCATGTATAATACCATATATCTAGGCGTGATTGGCTACTGCCCAGTTGTCTGAGGTAGCAAACATTCAATAAAAAGAGAGCCCAATCTTAGAGACCTGCGCTCCTGTGGATCATCAAGGCCTATAAGATTGTATCAACCAAACCACTCCTGGTGATCACTAGTCAGTTGATTTGGTCGTTGAGTACATGGTTGACAAGTGGGGAGTGAAACGGAAGATTCCCCTGCTTAGGGCTGAACGCCGCCGTGGGTCTTACCTCAGAACAAAAACTTGTAGCCATCGAAGAATGGGTGTTAGAGAAATGGCAAGCGAGATGGGAATCCTTGTAAAAGGGTCGTGCCACGTATGAGTTCTTCCCCAACATCCGTGAACGTCTTTCAAGAAAATGGGTTGAGCCCACTGGCCGAGCGAGTTCCTCACAGGACATGATGACTTCAATGGGCGGCTCCAATTCACACAGTCAACAAATAAGGAAACAGAACTGTCTTTGGAAAGTTGCCAAGGCTCCACTGAAGCCACTGCAGGAGCTTCCTTTGGGCATACTTGCTCCCAAAGCTGACCTACGGGTTGGTTTTTGGGAGGTTGACTAGTTGTCCAAAGGTTGATAAGGCTTGATATAATGGTGCGCTCTGCTGTTCGTGCTTGGCCATGCCTCCTGCATAGCGTCCCATGTGCGTACATTCATGCTCCCGTTCGATGTGGGGGACTTGGTGTTCCATCTCTCTCTACCACTATTCCGTTCTTGCACTATAAGCGCCTGATTGCTTTGCAGGCATCTGGCTGGACTTGGATTCGTCCGGGATCAGCTGCAGTGATTTGACATGGCGACTCCATCTGCTCCCAAGCCCAGAGTCTGCTTCAGAGTCTGCGGCTGCTCTGCGTGGTTCAGTTGTCGGAGGGGAACTCAGGCAGAGGGTGGAGTGGGTTTCAGAGGGCATTCATGTGAAGGATTACTGGCAATATCACGCCGTTCGTGTGGCGTCACTGCCTACAGCGATGAGGTGTACAACAAGCTGGGATCGTAATGTTGTGAATGCTCGCTGTCGTGCCTGTGGTAACCTGTTTGAGTCGTGAAGGTGTGTCAGCGTACTCATTGGAGTCGTGTCAAGCCTCATGACGTGGTCTGCAGGCAGGTTGCTGGTGCATTGTCATCTGAGGGCTGAGAATTGGATCGATAGTGGAGAAGGACTGAGGCCTGGCATCGTCGTCGTTAGTCCCGACCAGCTGGCAGTGATGCAAGCATGCAAGCTTTTCCAACTGGAAATCGATATGGTAATAAGAGGCAACCTTGAAAATGTTTTACAGATTATTGAAGAGACTGGATTTAACATGAACGAAACGAAAGTTTTCGAACCGGAACCTACATTTTTAGGGCGACCTGAACGAAAAGACCATACAAAAACCCCGGCGATAGTGGAAGCTTCAACATCCAGGAGTGCCGTCCTGCTGAAGGATTGTATAGGTATGCTCACATATCATGGTCGAATAATTAAATATTTCAAGATTAGTCGCTCACAACATTCCACAACCCCAGTAGCTGAGACGATTTGCTATATTTACGAGCGCTGTATCTTCGTTGATCGCATTTCTACGGAAACGTTCATATGAAACAAAATCTAGCAGCTAGTCCGGTGCCAGTTGCAAGTCCGCCGTAAGTTTGATCGCAATTGTCGGAGGAGGATTTGAGAAAACCTTGTAAATGATTCGTGACGAACATTTAATTATCATTTTTCCGGAATAATGTTAGAGAAATGTTCGACAAACATCGTTCTCTAAGTTGTCAAGGCTTACATCTCTCAGTTCAACGGATAGATGCAGAAATAGTTATGCGAAGTTGCTGGAAGACGCTTCGTTAGGCTGATAAAATTCAATTACGCTCAGAAAATTTCGAAAACACGATGTTTGACACATTTTGTTTGTTATCTCTGTTGAGTGGATTGCCGTAGGAACATTTACGGCACAGATTCCATAGGTACTGAAGAGATGATGTGATTATGGTGACACTCGTTGAAGCTGTTTTGCTAAAAAGCGAAGAAACAAAATCGCTAATGCTTCATAGGCTCATAACTCCTTTCGACTAATTTTCACAAAGATATTTATAGTGAACCAGGGTACTGGTTAGTATATGTTAATTAGAACATTTAATCAAAACTGTTGTAGCCGTTTTCGAACAGAAATTCTGAAAAAAAACCCGCTTTTGGTATCGTCCGCAACTCCGTAAGTTCGACAACTTGCTTTATATAACTGTTTTATGAGGATTTAAGAACGGTCATTTTGAATAGGAAATGACCAGCGTGTGTATCTTCGTTCAACTCATTTCCACGGGAACATTTATGAAGAACAATATGTTGGTACTAGTTGGTTGAGAGCATCGTGTAAGATTGATCGTTTTCGTTGTGGCCGTTTTTGAGATCGGAAAAAGGATAAATTATTGTTCGACAAATCTCGTTTTTCGCGCCATCATGATTTATATCTCCGTTCAACAGATAGATAAAGAATTAATTCTGGAGAAAAAAATGTGGGCCAAGATTGCTATAAGGCACTCAGTAAGAGTGCCCTAATTCAGTGAAGCGGCTATTCTGTAAACTACGAAAATATTCAAAAAAAACATTATTTTCGACACTTGTTGGTTTTTATCTCTGTTCAGAAGACTATCAGAGGAACATTTATAAAAAACAATATGTAGGTATTAACTATTTTAAAATATCCTGTGAGTTTGGTAAAAATCGTAAAAATTGTTTCTCCAAGAAGTGAAGTAACGTATTCACGTTTCCCAGTAGTTTCACGGAAGATATTTATGGAGAAACAAAAGTTTAATATGGACCAAATTGACCTGTAGAAGTTGATTCGGATGTTTAATCAAAATCTTTAACGGCGTTATCGAAAGAAATGTGAAAACCCTAGTTTTTGTACATTTTGGTCCTCCTCCCCACTTTTCCACCGATGGAAATCGCTCATCTCCGTAAGTTTGCGTCTTCAAAAACCACAAACAAAACTAGAGAAGAACCGGCTGAATAGTTTCAGACGTTCTCTTGCAAATCGAACTACAGCCACACACTCACAGGGACCACAAGCGGAAATTAGATTTTTTGGATTCTGCAGGCCTCAAAACGTAAAGATCTGAAGAAAATTCAACTTAATTTACAAGATTCCAATACTTTAGTTACCTTTTGGGTAACGGAAAATAAGAACGATAAAATATATAGCAAAAAGTGACGACGCGTGGTTGATTCGGTTTGAAAATCGATTAATCAGCGCCATCGATGTTACGCTTTCGATATTGTCTTGAGAGGCAGTTCCGGTTCTCGAGAACCGAGAACGACCTTACCGAAGGCTCGAGAGCCGCTCCTTTTCCCCTCTTTCCGACTCGAAATGTCTCCCTCCAACGTGGGAACACTGATCCACGGAGCTCGGGGCCGTCAAGTAACGCCAAGGCCGGCTGCGGAATAACCTCTCATTTCCTAGGATACGTTCGTGACCGTGATTTGACAGTTGCTGGGGGAAGACGCCGAATCGAGCGTGAAATTCAAAAAGTCGGTTGTAAACACAACAATCTGAACGAGAGCGTCCCCTCCACTCCATTCCGAAGCCTTTTACGAGGGAATCGAACGGTTTCCAAGTGGCCCCTCGATCCGCACATTAGTCCGCCAAGATGAGTCTAAAACGGGGGAAGTGAAGTAAAGTGAAGTGAAGTGAATCCCCTTCTATCGGCTCCTAATTTAATTTGACAGTTCGGACGGTCTCCTGGTGAAGTGGACGTCGTCGTCTCCGAGTCCTCACCAACTAATTGTCGAGATGGACGAAGACTCTGATCAAGAGGTGAGGCTTAATGTCAATTTGCTCGCATTATTTGGTGAAAGGCCGGTGCTGCTTCACAATCATCATCCATCTCCAGGGTCCGGTGAAAGCGCCTTTTGTTCATTCTGTCCCGCTCCACTTTGTACAATTTTCATTCACTTTCCCTGTAACCTGACGACGTTAATCGACATCACGCAGCATCCCTGATAACTCCAGACTCCCCGATATCCGGAAGATCCCCTGGAAACGTTCATGAAATTTTTTAAATTGCCATAAACGAGAGTTACATTTTGGTGCGAACGCGCTTCCTCTGGCCTTCACTTGAATTCTGTGTAGTTTACTTCAAATCCTTCATTAAGCTCCATATGATTACTTACCTCAGCTCCACTTTGCTTTGTGTTTTTTTTATTTCTTCCGAAAATACCTTTTTAGGGGCAAAAGTGTGCGCTCAAAATTTATATTTAGCCTTCAGGTCGCTATAGAACGTCAAAATAAGGGTATGAGCTAAATCGACATAAAACTAATTATAGTTATCACACTTATCAAAACACCACATTTTGTATTCTCATCAGCAGCATTTTGATTACATTAAAGTTCCAAATAATCCGTGGGGGAATGACGAGAGAACCTCAATAAAATTCTAACGCAGTTTCTTCTTCGTAATACCAGCATTTCAGAAAGTTTCTGGAGGAGCAGAGTTCATTAAAAACACGACTTTAAAAATATCTGGTGCGTAGCAACACACAACTTTCCGCCACCCCCGTAATTTCAAACACCAGCTACATATGCGGGGGCTATATCTTCGTTCAACGCATTTTTACAGGAACATTTATAGAGAACAAAATGTAGGGACTAGTTAGCTGAGAGTACTCCGAATGTTTGATCGAAATCGTTATCGTTTTTGTGAAAATTGGAATTCCGATAAATAATTATTCGACAAATCTCCTTTTCTGAGTTAACTTGGCTTATATCTCCGTTCAACATATATATACAGAAATAATTATGGAGAACGAAATGTTGGTATGGGTGACTAAAAGACACTACATTAGGATTTATGACATCTGGTGAATAAGTTACCCTGAAATTCACGGAAATGTTCGAAAAAACGTTATTTTCGACACATTTTGATTTTTATCTCTGTTCAATGGACTGTCAGAGGAACATTTATTGAGAACAATATGTAGGTATTAACTATTCGAAAACATCTTGAAAGTTTGGTGATAATCGTTGAAGCCGTTTTGCCCAAAAGTGTAAAAAACCTATTTTTGGTTCATAGGCCTATATCTCCGTTCACCGTATTTTCATGGAGATATGTATAGAGAAGAAAAGTTAGATATTGATCAGTAGAAGATAATTTGAAAGTTTAATCAAAATCGTTAGAGCCGTTTTCGAGAACAATGCGAAAAACCGGTCTTCGGTCTTGGTACATTTTCGTCCCCCCACCCCCTTCCAATCGGCCGAAATCGTCCATAACCTTATTTTGGTGTCTACAAAAAATAACGAACAAAACAAAAAAAGAACCAGCTCAATCGGATCAGCCGTTCTCCCGCAAATCGAACTACAGACACACACACACACACACACACACACAGGTCTGTTTCTTTATTTGGTGACTGTACCTAAACCCTCGACGAGGATTATATCAGTCATAGAAGTTGCGGTTTCGCTAATATGCAAGAGGCCGGCCCCTGCAGCATCCACCGAACTCAGACCTGTGGAGGTACGGCAGGTATTTGGTCTTAGCCAGTCTCACCGTAGAGAGCTGTTGCCCGGGTGTTACCGCGCGGAGGTTGACCACCTGAGGAATCCCGTACCATCTGGGAGTATTTCATAATCTGGTTTCCTACCTGATCTTACTTTTTACTTGGGTGGCAAGTTTCAAAAGGACAGATCAACTATAACCACGTTTCTTAGCCATCACCTTCTTTGCGAACTTTGCAAAATGGTCATAGGCTTCCTTTGTAGCAGTCAATGCTGCTAAGTTCGTTTGCCCTACCAACAACCGTCGCTCACTGTTGTAGAAACTACAGTGGAGCAGCACATGGTTTCTTGTTTCCTCCGCACTGGAGGCACAAGACGTGCATAATGGAGAGTCTTTCAGGGAAAAGAAGTGGAGCCGCGCATTGAAGTCACCATGTCCCGTGAGGAACTGACTCGTCCAGTGGTCTGGCTCAACCCATTTTCTAGAAAGACGTTCACGGATGTTGGGGAAGAACTCATACGTATCACGTCCTTTGACGAGGATCCCCATCTCGCTTGCCATTTCTCTAGAGCCCATTCGTCGGTGGCGGCAAGTTTGTGTTCTGTGGTGAGAACCGCACGGAGTTCAGCCCAAAGCGGGGAAGCTCCTGTTTCACTCTCCACTTGTCAATCATGCACTCGACAGCCAAATCAACTGGTAACTGACCAGTGATCACCTGGAGTGCTTCCGTTGATACAGTCTTGTAGGCCTTGGTGACCCACAGGAGCGCAGCTCTCTGGGATTGGGCCAATACTCTCTTTTGATTGACTGTTAGTTTGCTACCCCAGACAACGGGCAGTAGCCAATCACACCTAAATAGATGGCCTTATACATGAGGATGGTGTCGTGGTAACACACACCCCAAGTGGCCTTGCTAATGGCACGCAGTGAGGCAAACCTTGCAATGGTAGTGCCTTTAAGGGACTGGAGGTGTTGGTTGAAACCCCACCTCTCACCTATATTCACTCCTAAATACTTGACGTGCTTTTCAAGAAGGAGCCTGTGGCCGCCAAAGCGTATTGTGGGTGGATTATTCACTTTCCCCTTCAAGAGGATTAGCTGGGTTTTTTCCTCAGCCACCTGCATCTTGACATGCTCGCACCATTGGTTGACAGTGCGGAGCACATGGTGAGTTTTTTCTTCAATTTGGCGGACTGACTCTGCAAAGATCAGCACAGTCAAGTCATCCACATAGGCGTACGGCTCGCAGTCAGTCTCCATGAGTTTCCTGAGTAGACCTTCAAGAAGGCATTCCAGAGTGCTGGTCCTAGGACTGAGCCCTGTGGGCACCCCTTCTCAATCTTTTCTCCGACGGAGACATGCCTACTTTCGATCGTAGCAGTTCTGTCTGTCAGGTAACTTCTGACGAGTGAGTACAGGTTGCGGGGGATTCCCCTATCTTTAAGCTCATTAAGGAGCGCTGGCCACCAAAGGTTGTCAAACGCTCCTCTGATGTCAATCAGAACTGCTACGACGTACTTAGCCGGTGCCAGCAGGGAAACACGCCGAATCTCGACAATGACATCCTGCGTGGACCTTCCTTTGGTACACCCGTATTGCCTGCCTGTGAGGTTGCGGCCAAAGACTCCTTCGAGGGACTGCAACATCAAGATTTCTAGTGTTTTGCCTAATATGGAAAGAAGGCTGAGTGGTCTCCATGGTCGCTGGTCTGCCTGATTGCGGTCGCCTCCTTTGAAGAGTGACAACACGCGCAGACTTCCACTGAGTGGGGACCTGTCCGACCTGCAGACAGTCATTAAATAAATTAAGGAGACCGCTGGAGATTGTCCCCTCAGCCTTCCTTAGCATATTGCTTTCTATTTTGTTTGGCCCGGGATTTGTTGGGCTTTAAGGTCGCAAGGGCCCTGCCGAGGTCGCCTGTTGTCCACAATGGGATGTCGGGCTCGCTCGAGGGTCCATGATCAGCTCCCTTGCTGTCCTCTGGGCTTCAGTGTCTCGAGCTACTTGGTCATCTGGGAACGCCTTCTCAAGGAGGGTTTCCAGTGAGCTTTCGATGCTGCAGGCCCAGCCTGACTCATTTTGCATCGCAGCTAAGACTTGCTCTACGTTTGCTTTTCCTATGGAGGACTTGTAGTGTCTGCCCCAGGGGTTCTCAGAGCCTCCGCCTACAAAATTTCGCCAGCCTTGCCGTTTGGGCTCGTTTGATGGCGCGGTGGAAGGCCTTCTTCTCTTGGATGAAGGCAGTTCGGAGTGTTGCTCTGGCATCAGGGTCACGAGTGTTTTGGCACATCCTTCTGGCTCTATGTCCACTTTGCTTGAGGGGCGTAAGTTCCTCAGTCCACCATGGGACTTTGATCGCCCTGTGCTTCTGTTGGCCAAGTACAGAGAGCCCAGCAGAGTGCAGTGCTGTGGTAAATGTGTCCACTTTGCTGTCCACCTCTTCAGGTGTGGATGCTTGCGCTATTAGGTCGGTGTCTGCGTCACGCAGTTCACCTTCCAGTACCCTACACAATCGTGGCCAGTCAGCATTTTTGTGCGGAATCGCTTTTCACGCATGTCTTTGCAGAGGATGTTGTCATCCGTGATGGCAAAGTCAATAACCATGTGATCGCTCTGCGTTGCACCTGGTACGACTCGCCAACCTTGCAATTTGAGTAGCAGGGTGTGAGACACGGCTGTGACGCCTATACACGACCTTCCTCCTGGACCATCATAGGTCGCCTCAGTCATGGGGTCGTTGGCAACAACCAAGTTGTACCTGGTGAGCAGCTCTATATACGCCTCGCCCGCCCTGTCCAGGGTTGGGGATCCCCACAATGGTGATCTGGCGTTTGCATCAGCACAGACTACGCAGGGTCGTCCTGATAGGCCTGCTAGAGCCCGCTCGAGTGGTTCAAGGCTGTTGGCAACTGGTGCGCCAAATTGTCTGTAAATGATATTACAACCAGCTCAAAGCCACCGCTCGTATGAGCACAGCGCCAAGTGCTGGCTGTTCAGGTGGGTGAGTGCGAGCATGTCAATGGACGGGTCGGTGCAGGCTACTGCTGCCTTGGCTCCCGTTCTTGCTCCAGTCACCACTCGTGCCTGCGATCCCAGACCAAGGGTTTTGGATCCTATGTATGGTTCCTGTATGGCGAGGACACTGCAGCGTTTCTTGAGTGCATTTTGCAGCAACTCAGCCATAACTGGGCAACTCTTATTTGTGTTGTGCTGAAGGATTCGAACTGTTTTTGACCTATTCATAATCTACTCGTGACTCCTGGAGGGCAATCGCCGCTGACGAATGGTACAGCGCGTCTCGTGTAGAGTGTGAGACCTGTTGGATTTTGCGTTCGACGCAATTGGCACACTTGGAGAGGGCATCACGCTTGCATTCCCTACTCAGATGTGGCAAGGCGCACCAGGCGCACACAACAGGTCTTGTGTTACAGGCTTACTGCCAGGTGGCCATAGCGCTGGCATTTGTAGCACTGAGTGGGGGCTTGGTACTTTCGTATGGCGCACCGCTGCCAGGCTATTTGGAGGTGCCTTGCCCTCTAGTTTTTTGTATAGGCTGGGTGATACCTCAATCACCCAATCCTTCTGCCTTCCACGCTGTTTGGTGAAGAGGGGCCTGACATCCTGCGGCTGCAAGCCTAACGCAGGGTTGTGCTCAACAACTTGTTGGGCCAAGTCCTCTTTGAAGATCAGTCCGCACGTCGCACAATAGCAGGCGTGGGAAACGACCCAGGGGGCTGACGCTTGGAGCTTCAACTCCTTTTGTTGAAATGTGGCTCGTGAGCGCCTTGGCCATTTCTGGCGTTTCCGTCACAATGACGGCGCCACCTCCTACTGCGGGTGCGGATGTCTCAGCACTGGACGCTTAGAGCTTGGAGGTCCGTGAGCAGGGACACCCGCATCAGTGCTTCCATTGTATCAGGGTTGGAGGACCAGCCTCTCCTTCCTTACATGTATGCCTAACCACTACCACGTTTTGTCGTGGGTTTTTAGGGGAGTTTGGCAAGCGGTGGAGGCTTTTTATTTTGTTTTTATTTTTACTTTTGCCCTTGTTTTTGGGCAGAGGCGTAGGCGCGCGCTGCCCTCAGCCTGCTTAGTTGGGGCCTGCTTCCGCTTCCTGCGCTTCCTGGCCCTGGCAGACTGCCATTCCGCCTCAGCTCCATGAGGGAGGAGGGCGCAGTAGCGGCTACTGCCGCATATGAGGGGCCTGGGGTACTACCCTGGCTCATTGAAGGTCCTTGAGTTTGGGGCTGGTGGCACTGGCTGCTGGGCAATTGCCCTACGCAGCTCTTCCCTCACGACAGCCGCCACAGTTTCCGCAGGGGGAGTGGCAGGGCGATGTCGTTGGGGGCATTAGCTTTATAGCCAGCTTCGAAATTTCGAAGAGGCAACTAGTGATGAGGTCCCGTGATAGGTCCTGTCGCGTTGACCCTCATCCGCGCCATCTGGCTGTGGATGATTTGGACATATGTGCAAATTTGCTCCATGTCCGACAGATTAGGGTCAACGGCGTGTCGTGTGCTTGTAGTAGCCCGGGCAACCCGGCTACTAGGGGGAGAAGGGGGAGATGAACGCGGTTTGCCCGGTTCTTTCCGCCCTTGTTTGTTTGGACGACGAGTAGATTGCTCATCGTCCGAAGAGGGAGGGGTCGAGCTTGGCGAGCCCGAGGAAGAGGCGCAGGTGGCGTTTTTATTACCTGCAATTGTGTTATTTGACTTAGTCATGTTTTTTACTAATTTTGAGGGGGGGGGGGAGATTAAAGAAGCAGACTGGTGTAGTGTATCCTTGTGAGTTCATTTGTTGTGTGTGTTAGTGGTATGAGCGAGAGGTGCTCGAGAGGCAGTGTCCTGGAAGCTCCCCCTCAGGCATATTGATTCTAGCCCCTTTCGCTGGTCCGTTGAGGGTCAAAGGGAGGCCCCCACATGCGCCGCAGCTGCCAGTCCGGCCACCCACCGGGACTAAGACGCATGAGGGATTTTTCGGCTGCTGCTCAGAGTCAGCCCTCGGCCACTGGTGATGTGGTGAGCGGGACACACGCTATCAGCCGCCCCAGGAACGCTCAAACCTGGTTTTTCCTCCTCATTCCGAAGGCCGCACCTATATAGGGGATCGCTCAAAGGTGTTAGTGAGCTACCTCCAGGACTGTCTTTCGCTCATTATGAGTGTTTTAAGTCAATATGTTCTGCCACGCAAGCCGTTGCAGTGTATTTTGTATCTGGAATATGTTGTGTATGTCAGTGTCGTGAGCTTTAAGCCCCTTTAAGGCCGGATTTAACGACCACGCAGAGGATACGGCAGGAGAATTCTGTCCCCCTTCCTGAGGGGGGTGTGTACTGCGATCCCAGCTAAAGGTAGGGGGTTCCCAGTGTGTCATGTATGTGAATGAAGTGTAAGTTGTGTCCCTTTTAGTTCGGCTTTGTGTCTGTGTGCGTTATTGAAGGAAACGACCGAACCAAATTTGACATTCAGCGTGCAAAATGGTGCACAATCGGTCCAAAAGATACCGTAGGTATATCAGCATGTACGAACACCAATTTAGTGGTACAACGCCAGGTAGTACTGTACAATTTTCATCCGCGTAATAGCGACGTGAGGAGCACAATAAATTATCGGTTTTAGCGCCGTTTTTTCCTAATAAAATCCGGGCATTTGATACTAGGTTTCTCAATAAAATCAGAAAGGCAGTCCAATAAACTGCCAACGGCTAACGTTTAATAAAGCTCGTAACATAATTAGAACCAACTCCACAAATTCGGGAATTCAAACCAGCGTCGTTTTGCTACCATTTCTCATCTCATCAGGAACGTCAAGAGGCCGGTCTCATGAGAATCGCTTGCTGTAATGACCGTCGGATGAGTAGGAGCATCGCAATCAATTTATGCATCTTTGAGCGCCACCAGTTTATGCGTAGAAAGTTGGGCCAAGCTTATATCGAACTAAACTCAGTGCGAAACAGATTTTATTTGTGGGTGATAAAAATCGCTGGATGCTCGCGGGGCCGAGGGGTTAGATGTGTGATGCGCCAGATGTGTCGCGCCAGATATTTTTTAATGTCAAAAGCGGATCTGACACTTTTGATTATATCTTGAATCTGAGCCGCGGGTACTTTAACTTTTTCGTTACGAAGGAAGAAGCATAACGAGAGCTGCGCGATAAATGATAAAACATTTCGAAAGCTGATTGTACTGCAGTTTTTACTTTTCGTTACCCGAAGGGTAAGGAAAGGTTTGCAATCGTCTGAATACAATGTTGAGTTTTCATCGGATTGTCACTTTTTGAGGCCCACTGAAATCAAAAACTCAAATTTCGGTGTTTGGACTATCCTTGTTTTTACTTTCCGCTACCCAAAGGGGAGGAAAGTATAGTAATCGGCCCAAAAAAAAAATTTGGGTTTTTTCAGATCTTCACGTTTCAGACCCTACTGAGTCTAAAAAACCTAATTTCGGCGCGTGGTCCGTGTGTGTGTGTGTGTGTGTGTGTGTGTCTGTTCACCCTGCAGTCGGGGGTCCAGAATTCCGCTGACGTATTCCCTGCGTGTCGTATGAGCCGACTAAAAGGGACAGCCGGGTGGGCCCAGCTTGAAAGACAACCTCACCTCTACGAGGTCCCCGCAGGATTACATCCAACGAGGCTTAACTGTGGCTGGGCGTCACAGTGTACTCTGTCGCCACACTGTGCTCACCCTGCAGTAGGGGGTCCAGAATTCCACTGCCGTACTCCCTGCGTGTTCGTATAAGCCGGACTAAAAGGGACACAACTTACACTTCATTCACATACACGACACACTGGGAACCCCTACCTTTAGCTGGGATCGCAGAACACACCCCCGCAGGAAGGGGACAGAATTCAACTGCCGTATCCTCTGCGTGGTCGTTAAATCCGGCCTTAAAGGGGCTTAAAGCTCACGACACTGACATACACAATATATTCCAGATACAAAATACACTGCAACGGCTTGCGTGGCAGCACACATTGACTTAAAACACTCATAATGAGCGAAAGACAGTCCTGGAAGGAGCTCACTAACACCTTTGAGCGATCCCTATATAGGTGCGGCCTTCGGAATGAGGAGGGGAAAAACCAGGTTTGAGCGTTCCTGGGGCGGCTGATAGCGTGTGTCCCGCTCACCACATCACCAGTGGCCGAGGGCTGACTCTGAGCAGCAGCCGAAAAATCCCTCATGCGTCTTAGTCCCGGTGGGTGGCCGGACTGGCAGCTGCGGCGCATGTGGGGGCCTCCCTTTGACCCTCAACGGACCAGCGAAAGGGGCTAGAATCAATATGCCTGAGGGGGAGCTTCCAGGACACTGCCTCGAGCACCTCTCGCTCATACCACTAACACACACAACAAATGAACTCACAAGGATACACTACACCAGTCTGCTTCTTTTTCTCTCCCCATTAGTAAAAAAACATGACAAAGTCAACTAAATCTTCAGCAGGTAATAAAACGCCACCTGCGCCTTCTTCCTCGGCTCGCCAAGCTCGACCCCTCCTCTTCGGACGATGAGCAACCTGCTCGTCGTCCAAACAAACAAGGGCGGAAAGAACCGGGCAAACCGCGTTCATCTCCCCTTCTCCCCTAGTAGCCCGGGCAACCTGGCTACTACAAGCACTCGGCATTCCGCTGACCTTAAGCTGTCGGACATGGAGCAAATTTGCGATATGTCCAAATCATCCACGGCCAACTGGCACGGATGAGGGCCATCGCGACAGGACCTATGCGGGACCTCGTCACTAGCTGCCTCTTCGAAATTTCGAAGCTGGCAATCAAAGCTAATGCCCCCCCAACGACATCGCCCCCTGCCTCTCCCCCCCTGCGGGAAACTGTGGCGGCTGTCGTGAGGGAAGAGCTGCGTGGGCAATTGCCCAGCAGCCAGTGCCACCAGCCCCCAAACTCAAGGAGCAACAACGAGCCAGGGTAGTACCCCAGGCCCCTCATATGCGGCAGTAGCCGCTACTGCTCCTCATGGAGCTGAGGCGGAATGGCAGTCTGCCAGGGCCAGGAAGCGCAGGGGGAAGAATAAAAAGGCCCCAACTAAACAGGCCGAGGGCAGCGCCCCGCCTACGCCTCTGCCCAAAAACAAGGGCAAAGTAATAATAAAAACAAAAAATAAAAAGCCTCCACCGCCTACCAAACTCCCCCCTAAAAACCCACGACAATACGTGGTAGTGGTTAGGCGGACATGTGAGGAAGGAGAGGCTGGTCCCTCCAACCCTGACGCAATGGAAGCGCTTATGCGGGGTGTCCCTGCTACGGACCTCCAAGCTCTAAGCGTCCGAGTGCTAGACATCCGCACCGCAGTAGGAGGTGGCGCCGTCATTGTGACGGAAACGCCAGAAATGGCCAAGGCGCTCACGAGCCACATTTCCACAAAAAAGGAGTTGAAGCTCCAAGCGTCAGCCCCCCTCCCTGGGTCGTTTCCCACGCCTGCTATTGTGCGACGTGCGGACTGAACTTCAAAAAGAGGACTTGGCCCAACAAGTTGTTGAGCACAACCCTGCGTTAGGCTTGCAGCCGCAGGACGTCAGGCCTCTCTTCACCAAAAAGCGTGGCAGACAGAAGGATTGGGTGATTGAGGTATCACCCAGCCTGTACTAAAAACTAGAGGGGGCAAGGCACCTCCAAATAGCCTGGCAGCGGTGCGCCATACGAAAGTACCAAGCCCCCACTCAGTGCTACAAATGCCAGCGCTATGGCTATGGCAGTGGCCTGTACAAGACCTGTTGTGTGCGCCTGGTGCGCCTTGCCACATCTGAGTAAGGAATGCAAGCGTGATGCTCCTCAAGTGTGCCAATTGCGTCGAACGCAAAATCCAACAGGTCGCACACTCTACACGAGACGCACGCTGTACCATTCGTCAGCGAGCGATTGCCCTCCAGGAGTCACGAGTGGATTATGAATAGGTCAAAAACAGTTCGAATCCTTCAGCACAACACAAATAAGAGTTGCCCAGTTATGGCTGAGTTGCTGCAAAATGCACTCAAGAAACGCTGCAGTGTCCTCGCCATACAGGAACCGTACATAGGATCCAAAACTCTTGGTATGGGATCGCAGGCACGAGTGGTGGGTGGAGCAAGAACGAGCCAAGGCAGCAGTAGCCTGCATTGACCCGTCCATTGACATGCTCGCACTCACTCACCTGAACAGCCAGCACTTGGTCGCTGTGCTCATCCGAGCCGGTGGCTTTGAGCTGGTTGTAATATCATTTTACAGGCAATTTGGCGCACCAGTTGCCAACAGCCTTGAACCACTCGAGCGGGCTCTAGCAGGCCTATCAGGACGACTCTGCGTAGTCTGTGCTGATGCAAACGCCAGATCACCATTGTGGGGATCCCCAACCCTGGATGGGGCGGGCGAGGCGTATATAGAGCTGCTCACCAGGTACAACTTGGTTGTTGCCAACGACCCCATGACTGAGGCGACCTATGATGGTCCGGGAGGAAGGTCGTGTATAGACGTCACAGCCGTGTCCCACACCCTGCTACTCAAATTGCAGGGTTGGCGAGTCCTACCAGGTGCAATGCAGAGCGATCACATGGTTATTGACTTTGCCATTACAGATGACAACATCCTCTGCAAAGCCACGCGTGAAAAGCGATTCCGCACAAAAAATGCTGACTGGCCGCAATTCTTTAGGGTACTGGAAGTTGAACTGCGTGCCGCAGACACCGACCTAATAGTGCAAGCATCCACACCTGAAGAGGTGGACAGCAAAGTGGACACATTTACCACAGCACTGCACTCTGCTGGGCTCTCTGTACTTGGCCAACAGAAGCACAGGGCGATCAAAGTCCCATGGTGGACTGAGGAACTTAATCCCCTCAAGCAAAGTGCAAATAGAGCCAGAAGGATGTACCAAAACACTCGTGACCCTGATGCCAGAGCAACACTCCAAACTGCCTTCATCCAAGAGAAGAAGGCCTTCCACCGCGCCATCAAACGAGCCAAACGGCAAGGCTGGCGAAACTTTGTGGAAGCGGAGAGCTCTGAGAACCCCTGGGGCAGACACTACAAGTCCTCCATAGGAAAAGCTAACGTAGAGCAGGTCTTAGCCGCGATGCAAAATGAGTCAGGCTGGGCCTGCAGCGTCGAAAGCTCACTGGAAACCCTCCTTGAGAAGGCGTTCCCAGATGACCAAGTAGCTCGAGACACTGAAGCCCAGAGGGCAGCAAGGGAGCTGATCATGGACCCTCCGAACGAGCCCGACATCCCACTGTGGACAACAGGCGACCTCGGCAGGGCCCTTGCGACCTTAAAGCCCAACAAATCTCCTGGGCCAGATAAAATAGAAAGCAATATGCTAAGGAAGGCTGAGCGAACGATCTCCAGCGGCCTCCTTAATTTATATAATGACTGTCTGCAGGTCGGACAGTTCCCCACTCAGTGGAAGACTGCGCGTGTTGTCACTCTTCAAAAGGGAGGCGACCGCAATCAGTCAGACCCGCGATCATGGAGACCACTCAGCCTTCTTTCCATATCAGGCAAAACACTAGAAATCTTGATGTGGCAGTGCCTCGAAGGAGTCTTTGGCTGCAACCTCACAGGCAGGCAATACGGGTGTACCAAAGGAAGGTCCACGCAGGATGTCAACATTGAGATTCGGTGTGTTTCCCTGCTGGCACCGGCTAAGTACGTCGTAGCAGTTCTGATTGACATCAGAGGAGTGTTTGACAACCTTTGGTGGCCAGCGCTCCTTAATGAGCTCAAAGGTAGGGGAATCCCGCAACCTGTACTCGCTCGTCAGAAGTTACCTGACAGACAGAACTGCTACGATCGAAAGTAGGCATGTCTCCGTCCGGAGAAAGATTGAGAAGGGGTGCCCACAGGGCTCGGTCCTAGGACCAGCACTCTGGAATGCCTTCTTCGAAGGTCTTCTCAGGAAACTCATGGAGACTGACTGCGAGCCGTACGCCTATGTGGATGACTTGACTGTGCTGATCTTTGCAGAGTCAGTCCGCCAAATTTAAGAAAAAACCCACCACGTGCTCCGCACTGTCAACCAATGGTGCGAGCACGTCAAGATGCAGGTGGCTGAGGAAAAAACCCAGCTAATCCTCTTGAAGGGGAAAGTGAATAATCCACCCACAATACGCTTTGGCGGCCACAGGCTCCTTCTTGAAAAGCACGTCAAGTATTTAGGAGTGAATATAGGTGAGAGGTGGGGTTTCAACCAACACCTCCAGTCCCTTAAAGGCACTACCATTGCAAGGTTTGTCTCACTGCGTGCCATTACTAAGGCCACTTGGGGTGTGTGTTACCACGACACCATCCTCATGTATAAGGCCATCTATTTAGGTGTGATTGGCTACTGCCCCGTTGTCTGGGGTAGCAAACTAACAGTCAATCAAAGAGAGTATTGGCCCAATCCCAGAGAGCCGCGCTCCTGTGGATCACCAAGGCCTACAAGACTGTATCAACGGAGGCACTCCAGGTGATCTCTGGTCAGTTACCAGTTGATTTAGCTGTTGAGTGCATGGTTGACAAGTGGAGAGTGAAACGGGAGCTTCCCCCGCTTTGGGCTGAACTCCGTGCGGATCTCACCACAGAACAGAAACTTGCCGCCATCGATGAATGGGCTCTAGAGAAATGGCAAGCGAGATGTGAATCCTCGTCAAAGGGACGTGATACGTATGAGTTCTTCCCCAACATCCGTGAACGTCTTTCTAGAAAATGGGTTGAGCCAGACCACTGGACGAGCCAGTTCCTCACGGGACATGGTGACTTCAATGCGCGGCTCCACTTCTTTTCTCTGAAAGACTCTCCATTATGCACGTCTTGTGCCTCCAGTGCGGAGGAAACAAGAAACCATGTGCTGCTCCACTGTAGTTTCTACAACAGTGAGCGACGGTTGTTGAGCGGGCAAACGAACTTAGCAGCTTTGACTGCTACAAAGGAAGCCTATAACCATTTTGCAAAGTTCGCAAAGAAGGTAATGGCTAAGAAACGTGGTTATAGTTGATCGGTCCTTTTGAAACTTGCCACCCAAGTAAACAGTAAGATCAGGTAGGGAACCAGATTAAGAACTACTCCCAGATGGTACGGGATTCCTCAGGTGGTCACCTCCGCGCGGTAACACACGGGCAACAGCTCTCTACGGTGAGACTGGCTAACGACCACATACCTGCCGTACCTCCACAGGTCTGAGTTCGGTGGATGCTGCAGGGGCCGGCCTCTTGCATATTAGCGAAACCGCAACTTCTATGACTGATATAACCCTCGTCGAGGGTTGAGGTACAGTCATGAAATAAAGAAACAGATCTGTGTGTGTGTCTGTAGTTCGATTTGCGGGAGAACGGCTGATCCGATTGAGCTGGTTCTTTTTTTGTTTTGTTCGTTATTTTTTGTAGACACCAAAATAAGGTTATGGACGATTTCGGCCGATGGGAAGGGGGGGGGGGGACGAAAATGTACCAAAAACTAGGGTTTTTCGCATTGTTCTCGAAAACGGCTCTAACGATTTTGATTGAACTTTCAAATTATCTTCTACTGATCAATATCTAACTTTTCTTCTCTATACATATCTCCATGAAAATACGGTGAACGGAGATATAGGCCTATGAACCAAAAATAGGTTTTTTACACTTTTGGGCAAAACGGCTTCAGTGATTTTCACCAAACTCACAGGATGTTTTCGAATAGTTGATACCTACATATTGTTCTCAATAAATGTTCCTCTGACAGTCCATTGAACAGAGATAAAAATCAAAATGTGTCGAAAATAACGATTTTTCGAACATTTCCGTGAATTTCAGGGTAACTTATTCACCAGATGTCATAAATCCTAATGTAGTGTCTTTTAGTCACCCATACCCACATTTCGTTCTCCATAATTATTTCTGTATATATATGTTGAACGGAGATATAAGCCAAGTTAACTCAGAAAAGGAGATTTGTCGAATATTAATTTATCGGTATTCCAATTTTCTCAAAAACGGCTCTAAAGATTTCGATCAAACTTTCGGAATACTCTCAGCTAACTAGCCCCTACATTTTGTTCTCCATAAATGTTCCTGTAAAAATGCGTTGAACGAAGATATAGCGCCCATCCATGTAGGTGGCGTTCGAACTTAAAGGGGTGGCGGAAAGTTGTGTGTTGCTACGCAACAGATATTTTTTTTTTTTTTATGGTTCGTGATTTATTGACAGAGCGAAAGTAAGGTTAGGTGGAATTTCCATTCATGAGTGGGGGATTCCAATTTACAAGAACGAAGGTTCTCGCTCGAAAACAGCACTTGGAAATGCCTTAAAGCCTATTCGCGCTGGAATTAGGCGCTATAGCTACCGGTATGTTAAGATAACTGGCATCTGCTTATGTTTCGTAGTTTTTTGATTAGAGCTACAGCGTCACCAATTGGAACCAATGGCTGCAGCTGGCGTAGGTTAGGCAGAGCAGCTACAGCTAAAACTAGTGCAGTGTACACAGAACAACTGCAAGCAAGATGGGAATCCGACTGGAACGTGACACGTATGAGTTCTTCCCCAACATCGTCTTGGGAGAAAGTGGGTTGAGCTAGACCATTGGATGAGCCACTTCCTTACGGGACATGTCGACTTCGATGCGTGGCTCTACTTCTTTTCCCACGTGCTGCTCCGCTGTAGTTTCTACGACAGTGAGCGTCGGTTGTTGGGAGAGCAGACAAACCTAGCAGCGTTGAGTGCTACGAAGCAAGCCCGTTTCACCGAGTTCACAAAGAAGGTGATGGCAAAGAAACGTGGTCGCAGTTGATCTGTCCGTTTGACGCTTGCCACCTAAGTATATTGTGGGGAACCAGGTTGAAAACTCCTCCCAGATGGCACGGGATTCCTCAGGTGGTCAGACCTCCACGCGGTATAACATGGGCAACAGCTCTCCATCGAGTGAAAGCACTTCCGCAGCGAAACTGCAACTTCCATGTCAGTAGACTGAACAACTACAGCTACAATGCGTAGGGAGCGATTTCTACTCTTCCTTGCTACTACTCAAACGATGAACATCAAAGAAGACTCTTGTAGGAGGTATAACAGAAATATTGCTCGAAATAGTGGTATAACTCGAAACAAATACTCGAAGTTATAATAATGTGGACAAAGTTCGAGATACCCATAAATGTTAAAAAAAAAAAAAATTGAAAAAAATGGTCAGCAGCTTTAGCGTCCAAACAATGTAGCGTCCTAATTAGGTTTATAGCACCAAATTAACGTTTGTTATTTGTGAAAATAAAGCGATCTGACGGGTCCGCACTAATAACTCTGGAACCCCTTATGGGTCTGGAATACACTATCGTAAGATATAATTCCTTTATTTATTGTATAACCCCTAATTCTGGTAAAAGTTGCTGGACGCCAGACGAAGAATAATGAAAAACACGAAGCGGAAATCCAACATCTAGTGCGATGTATCACTCAACTTTCCAGCCAAGGGGCTGCATCTGTTTTCAACGCATTTTTATAAGAACGCTTATTGAGAACAAAATTTAGTTACCAGCTAGAAGTAACTTGCAGCGTGTTGGTTTGGACTATCGGCAACTTGCTTGGCTCAATATAACGGAATTCCGTGCAACTTTGAGAGATAGCAACTCTTGTGCGAGGCAATTCTACCTTTAAGCGCTCTCAAAAGGCGTTCTGGCAATCCAAGGGAAGCTAGGTTCGGCCCAGTGAGCCATTTGGACTGGCGCGATTGGACTTCAGGCCGCTGTGCTTTTCCCGAAAGGGTCGATATTAATACCTGCTACTTGAATTTTTGAGTATTGAGATGTCTAACAGTAAATTTGTGAAGCACGGTTTATTGGTGCATGTACCACTTGTGCAGGCTCTCGTGCGCGTTACCACCATTCAAGGTTAGCGAAGCGATTCGTGTTGGAAATTGTGGCTAATTACACTCAGTCCTTGACCTTGAGGCAAATTCACGTCAAAGTGTTTTCTTTTTTTTTAATAACTATAACTCTCTCGGTAAAGTTCTCCATACTTTCTCAAATTAGGCAAATCGCCACTTTAATTCAACCAGTTTTTTCTTCGTATTACGTGCACAAAGATTTCAAGAAGGTCGTGTAGGTCTTCATCGTTCACAGTCGCCGCCTCTACCTTTTCACTATGATTCGCGGTCTCGGAGCCTTTGGCGCCCCCTTTAGACGGATTTTGGTCTCGTGCGGCTTGGGAGGCTTTATGAACTTCCTTAGATTATTGAACTTTTTACTTTTCCTAGCACTGCGTAGTAGGAAGGAAGAGTTATTTAATCGGCAGGAAAAGATGCTGAGTTTTCTTCAGTTCTCTACCTTTCAAGGGCTACTCAGTTCCATAAAACCACGTGGGAAAATGGTCGTGTGTCGGTCCAAATTCTATATTCAGCCTTCTGATCATCTTGTGACGCCAAAATAACTAAAGTTATCATAGTGATCAAGACATGAAATACTTTTGGTTTATTATTCATTCTGAATAATAACCCTGTTTTCGGTCACGAAAAACGTTTTACAACCCCCCCTCAAAATTTGATACTTTACGTTTTAAGACATGGGGATTCCAAATTTGCAATGTCCGTCCGCCGTCCCCCGTCCAGGCCGTTTTGTGCCTTTAACGTGGTCCAAAAAATCCGTTGTTTCGCACAAAAATCCCATTTGGTATCTAGTTGTGCCCGCCATCTCGGCAATCCGATCGGACGAAGCCCATGGTTGTTATGGACAAACAACGGTTAAATAAATTAACAAAACGCAGTATAATCGCAAATACGCCGTGTTTCGTATCGTTTTCAAGGTATTTTTACATACTGGATCGAATGGAAAAATTCTCAGAGATGTACAACTGCGTCTAGACCTTAAATTCAAGTCTACTAATTGAAAGAACTCCCGGGACAATCACTACAGCGAAAGTAGTCGTTTCATCGTTCGCTGGAAGTCCTTGTCCCAATTTCCCCGACTCTTTTTGCCCGATGGGGCGGAGGAAGGTTAGGGCCGATGAGGCCGGCACTTCCTCCGCACACCCCTATATCGGATCATAAATGCCTACAGATGTTTACGGGCGCCGGGGGAATATTCAGTTTCCGTAGTTCCATTGTAGTCAGGTCGTGTTTCGTATGGTTTACTAGTATTTTTCGATGCTGAATCGAATGGAATGGGTCTCGGAGCATTAATACTAGGTCAAGCTGTTCATGAGGATAATAAACCGTTGTGTAATAATTTGCAGGATTTTTGTCCGAAAATTCGTTGAAGCCTTTTGATTGAATATTTTGTAGGAACAGTGCCAAAAGACGAGGCACTAGTTTACAATTCTAATAATCCGTGGAACAGCACTAAACATTATAAAAAATGTCCAAGAAAAATGATTTTGGCGCGGTTAACTCCGCTCAAATGGTATTGCAGTTCTCAGAAATAGCAGAATGGTAAATTTTCGGCAGCTTAATAACGACGTAACCCAGAAATTTCGGAATTTAAAACACCGCCGTTTCACTTACAACCATTTCTCACAGTTTTTACTCCATAACTTCCAAATAATGAACGCAATCCTTCTTAGAAAAATCTAGTTGACACTCTTGTGAATTAACTTAACAATGGTCGTAGCATATGTTGGGGCGAATCAATAAATTCTGGAACTTATTGCGCTACCACTTTCTACGTAAATCGTCAATTTATGTTTGCCAAGTTCAAATGAACTGCGTGAAAAATAGGATTAATTGCTGAAACCATGAGCGGTGAGCTGAGGGAAGTCGTGCGATTCCATGGAACGACTAAGCAGTTCAAACTAGTAGAGGCAGCAATCCTTGCTACTGACATAATGCCAGAGCGGAAGAACTTTCAGTTACCATTCAGCGTCATGGGTTCACTCACGAGAACGATGGTAGAGAGGGTCGTTCCAGACTGAGGTGGGCACCTTGCAGTGGTACACTGACGGTTCTGCGATGGGGGGGTAGAGAAGGACTGGGCATTTTAGGGCCATTTCAGTCTTGAAGACATGTCACTGGAAATTCTAGCCATAAATATCGGCGCTGGAGAGGTCCTGACTAAAGATATCAAAGCCAGCGGATTTACATATTCTCGTACAGCAAGGCTGCTCTAAAGGCTATTGCAGTATACACCCTCAGATTCAGGTTGACATGGGAATGTATTCAAGCGCTGAAACAACTGTTGCCCGTAATAGGCTTCCCTTTATACGGGTACCGGCTCATAGGTGGCGTGATGGCAGTGAAAAGGCTAACAGCCTTGTGAAAAGGGGTACGGAATCGAGCCTGAACCCCATGTAAGAGTGACGAAAAGTTACCTGAATCGTCAAGTGGTTCGATGGGAGGCACAGGACAATAGTGCCCATTGGCATCGCCAGGAAATAGGCTCGCTATGCCTTCTTGTCTAAGGCATTTTGGAGGCGGTTTGAGTGCAGATGGTGCGGTGAGGAGGACATCCTATGCGACTGCCCTGTCTTGTCAGCCAGACGCTTTGAATACTTCGCTCATCACCCCCAAACCATAGCAGAGTCTGGCGAAGGACATATTCGGCTTCCTGTACGACGTCTTGTATCAAATAAGGGATAGCGTCACAATAGGCCCATGTATGGCCTTTAGTGACAAAGGGACTCGATCCCGTATGCCCTTGGAACAAAAAAAAGTTGTGTCATGCGACGCAGCACTTTTTTTCTTCTTCAGATCTTTACGCTTCAAAGGCTGTGTGTCTGTGAACAGGATCGACTGGAGACGTCATAAAAAGGTCATGTGCAAAATTGGCCCAAAACCAGTTATAGTTATCATAGTGATCAGAACACGAAATATTCTTTTTTCTCGAACAGACACAAATATCAATTAATTTTTGTAGGTACTTTCAGGTGATAGTGATGAGAGCAGCACAATAAATGATCAAAAATCGATGTTACAACAGCTTTTCCTCATATTAAAATAATTATGTGGCACTGGAAATGTCTCCACTTATGCCTTAAACTTTAAATTGAACGCTCGTTCACAGATCTTAGTCAACGATACGGATCCACTGAGCGAACTTTCGTAGCGTCTGTTGGTTCGAAAATATTCGTGTCGTGAGCTGTTTCTAAACGGTATAGTAAAAACTAAGAGGGAAACAAAGGTCGAGTAGTGGCTATGTTCGTAAGAATGGAGAAGAGGCGAGTGTACAGGGAGATTACTCAAACAATGCGTCCATTCAGTTTTGCGGCGTTTTTCTCGAGAGGGCCAAAGCTCGTTTTATTAAATAAGCCGCTTTTGACGTGGAATTGAAGAGATTCACTGTGGGCCGATCAATATCTGACGGGGTTCTGAGAATTCTTACTTTGTTCCTTCTTCTCTTTACGTGATTACCCTGCTTTGTAAGGGCAGTTATGTAATCAGTCGAAAAATACTGAGTCGACGAACGCGTTTTGAGTAGAACGCCCCTGTGCGGTACTCCAAACCGTTCAGTCATTTGCTGTCGACGATTCCGTGTGAAATAAAATGGCGTTACGTACGTTTATCGTTTTCGGTGAGCGAATGGACGAGCGTTTTGGTATTTGGATGATTAAATCAGCTAATTGGTAACGTGATATGTCAGCGAATTCTCGTATAAAACTATGTTTTAGCGATTGCGCCGAGTTAGGGCGTGAATTTCCAAACGATTTTAGCCGAAATTAGTTTTCACGGTACACATCCGGTCAACACATCCTGGATCTGAACGTTTTTGGATGTAGTTGTTTATAAATATCCGTGTGCACATTTATTAACTTTCGATAGGAGTTAGATGAAGCGGTTCCTAATTGATAGAAGAATAACGGAAAGTACTCTAAATGTGGTATTGAAAATTGGTTCAGAGGTTTCTTAAATTGAATGAAACTACCAAAAGCGAGACTCGAGATCGAATAAAACTATCTAACTGCAGTGGAGATTTGTGCGACAGTTTCTCGATATACTCCTTAGCTCTGCTAAGTACATAGGAAATTTGTTTTCTTTAGTCACTTAATGTCACCATGGGGCACCAAAATAAGGGGTACGAGCAAAATCGGCCCAAAACCAACTATATCTATACCACCATCTAAAACACCAAATTTTTTTTTGTGTCAAAAACGTCTTCAACGATTTTCATTACCCTTTTTGTATGAGCAGCTCTGAATAACACCATAGTGCCATTAAATTGTCATCCGTGGGGAAAGGACGTGAGGAGCACGACAAATTATCATCCATTCCGAACAAATTTGGTATAGCGCCGGTTTTACTATTCACGGCCCAAAGAGTAAGGAAACGTAAAGTAATCACGTAAAAAAATGGGGGTTTTCTTTGGATCTTCACGTTTTGAGGACTACTGAATCCCAAAAACCTAATTTGAGCGCGTGGTCCGCGTGTGTCTCTGGATTTGATCAATCTGTCTTCTAGCAACCTATACCCGCGTATTTTTCTCAGTAATTATTTCTGCATTTATCTTTTGAACGGGGATATAAGCCACGATAGCTCGGAAAAGGAGATTTTTCGAATATTAATCTACCGGGTTTCCAATTTTCTCAAAAATGACTCTAACCATTTCGATCAAACGTACAGAGTACTCTCAACTAACTAGTACATACATTTTGTTTTCCATAAATGTTTCCGTCGAAATGCGTTAAACGAAGATATAGCCCCCGTATATGTAGCAGGTCGTCGAATTTACTGGAGTTGCGGAAAGTAAAATTGATGTTGACTATCTCATGAATCCCCCGTGGCATGAGTAGGAGCAACTCAATATATTCCAGAATTATAGGCGCTACCAATTTCTACGTAAAACGTGAAGTTATGTGTAACCACGATCAACTGAACTAAATCCATAAAAATCGCTGATTACCGTGGAGCTGAGCCAAGTTGTGTGATGACTGGCATCAGATATTTTTCGTATGTTTCGCGCAATTTTTAAATGCCGTTGTGAAGGTTTTTAATATAAATCTGGAACATAACGTTATTGTTAATTTAATAAATATTACAGTTGTGACGAAACGGCTTTCATAGTAGGAAATTCCTCTCAAGTTAACTGGAGCGGGAACACCTCATTAACAGCCCTGACGTTTGGTATTGTGTACATGTGTTTACTTTACTGAACAACGGACACATTTCGCGATGGTCTTTGAAAATTTGCTCATCAGAAGGATAGGACTTCTTTAGCATTCGAATGGCCCGCAAAACGGTCGAGGGTATAACGCCATCTTGTCCGCGTCATATAATCGATGTCATAAGGATTTCGACGTTTCCCTGATAAAAGGATCACGCCATTGAAAGATATGGTAGTACATACGGGAACGGAACGAGAAAAGAAGAACGTAGAAATCATGTCTGATAGTCAAGTAGCCTTGAGTGCACTGAGCTCCAACCTAACTGCATTAAATACTCAAACTCTATATAGACGTTGAATGTGATGAGTGTGGTCACCCTCCTCTAGGTCTTTGATGTCACAGAAATCGTACATTGATTAGCTGTCAAACAATGGCCCGAACTACAGGTGGATGAATGACGATGCCTCGCCCTCATGCATTGTTGTGATGACGCATCAGGTTCTTTTATCCTGACGTCATGCGCATCTACTCGTAGGTAGGTACCAACGATGTTATCAATAAACGGTCAGTTTATTAAGTGCCATCGACCTGTTAATTACTAAGCCCCAATGATTAATTATAATTCCGATTTCGCGTCAGATTCTACCATTACAAATTCTCGTTAAAAACCGAGATCTACATCGTGTTTAAAAAAACAAAAACGGATGGTTTTCTTGTTAAGAACCGAGAAATCAAACCGCTATCGGATGTCGAAGTTTTATTGAACCCATGATGCATCGCCGCCATCAGCCACGAGGTTAGTAATGAAGAAGAAAACCGGCTACTTGAACAAGAAATATGGGTGATACTAGAGCACCACAACTCTTTAATTATGAAGCAGATGATTTGAAGAAGGAGTGGGCAGATTGGTTCCAAGCTTTTGGATTTTACCTCACCGCATCAAAGAAAAACAATGAAACGGACGAGGTTAAAATCATGCAGAACCAGTTGGGTAAAAGAGGCATCGAAATATTTAATACGCTGTAAGCAGATAGAGAAGCAGCACTAATTGCAGATGCGAGTAAAACTACAGTGCTAATTTATCAAGACGTAGTTGGAGCCTTTGCCGATCACTTCTCGCCCAGGAGAAATGTACTGCGTGAAAGGTTTAAATTCATCAGGCTTTCACCCTTAATCGAATTTATCACAAACTGGAAAACGGCAGCAGCCACTGATTTTCTGGAGCGGAATAACTTGATCCGAGTCAGCATTACCTCTCGAATATCGGGGGAAGGCGTATTGAACCAGCTTTTGGATATTGGAGACCAGGTGAACCTCGAAGAGACGACCAAGATTTGCAAACTGCACGAATCAAGGAAAACTGAAATAAATGACATCGCAACCAAATACGATAGATGCCAAGTCTGTAAAACAGGTACAAAATAAGCATGTTTATAAGAAAAAAAGGTTCGTATTTTGAAAACATAAAATATCGCTGTAAAAAATGCGGAACAGCTCACGATGCTGGAAAATGTCCAGCTTAAGGGGAACGATGTGGATTTTGCAATGGATTTAATCATTTTGAAGTATGTTTTGTTAAAAATAGAAACGAAAGCAAGAAAGTAAATTATAAAAATAAGAAGTATACCAGAGCAGTAGAAATGAAGGAAAATGATAGTGATGATTCGCTATATGTAGACTACATTAAGGTCGATAAAGTAAATAAAACTAGTAAAGACGATAATATACGGTCGATCAATGGTAAAATAAAACATATGAATATAAAATTTAAGCTAGACACAGGTCGTCTAGTATACATTCTCCTGTGGAGAATATTTGAATTAATTAATAAGGAGAAACAATTAAAACTAGGGCCTAGGGATATTGGGTTATCTGCATACAATGGCAAGGCCTTGAAAGTTATTGGGGAAATAAGTTTAAAAACTAAAATTAAAAAGCAAGCGTCAAATGTTAAGTATTTAATACTAGATACCACCGATAAACCTACATTGGGTTTACAAACCTGTGGCGAGTTACAATTAGTGAAGAAAGTAGCAGCAATAGAACGTCGAAACCTAAAATCTAAAGAAACAGTTTTGGAAAGGTTCAGGAATGTATTCCAGGGCATAGGAGCCTTTCCAGGCGCACCTTACGACTTGAAATTGATTGAAAATGCTAAACCTGTCACTCATGTTCCAAAACGAAACATTTAGTAGATAGGCTAAAAAAGAAGTTGGATGAACTCGAGAAATTGAATGTCATTAAAGCTGTAAAAGAACCTTGTGAATGGTTGAACCCTTTAGTCATTGTTGAGAAGCCAAATGGATCGCTAAGAATTTGTTTCGACCCTAAATACCTGAATGATCAATTGGTTAACGGAAAATACCAGATACCTACGCAGAATGAAATCCTTAGTGAGTCAATGGAAAGACCCATTTCAGTTCATTAGACTTAAGAGATGGATTTTATCAGGTTAAAATTAACGAAAAATTCATCAGAACTAATAAATTTTGGAACGCCTTTTGGCAGGTACAAGTTTTTGAGACTTCCAGTTGGTATAAAAACAGCTATTTGGGCATATCATGTATAAATCGACGACTTTATAATTTCTGCAAATTCAATCGCTGAACATGATGAAATATTGAGCACAGAGCTCAATACCGCTATTGAACAAGGTACAACGCTCAACCCAACCAAATTCAACTTTCGTCGAGAGCGAATGGAGATCTTAGGTCATATAATATCAAGTAAAGGACTAGAAATTGACCCTAACAGAATTAAGGCTATCTCTGAAATACTTGTGCCTAAGGACAAAAAGGAATTAATGAGGTTCCTAGGAATGGTGAAGTATTTAGGTAAATTTATTCCTAAACTTTCAGAGACCCCGCTATAAAATGACACAATTTGGTTACGGTCTGAATAACATAATAAAATAGTGAATTATCTTAAAGCAATACTTACCTCAAGTTCTATTCTATTATATTACGACGAAAATAAGCCTTCATTAATTCAATCTGATACTTGTAAAGATGGATTAGGGTGTGTATTGCTCCAAAACGGCAAGCCAATCGCATTTGCTTCAAGATCAATGACGAAAATAGAACAGAAATACGCAATGATTGAGAAGGAAATGTAGGGACTTTGTTTCGCCGTCGAGCACTTCCATTATTCCACCTATGGTGAAGAAATTTTGATCATAAACCATTAATAAGCATCGTGCAACGTAAGATCTAAAAAGTACCCAACCGCCTACAAAGAATGATGTTAAAACTAACAAAATATTGATATAAGTTGAGTTACTTACCTGGAAATCAAATGGTTTTGGGAGACACTCTGTCTAGAGCTACAGTTGGTCCGTACGCTCTATAGTAAATAATGCTATGTCGGATGATAGAAGGAAGAAACGAAAACCGATCCCATACTGAGTAAATCAATACATTTTTGGAAGCAAACCAATGGCCACAAAAGCCAAGTGCCGAACTGAAAGAATTTTATCAAATAAGACACCAATCGATTAGAGAGGATGTTGCGATGACGCATCAGGTTCTTTTATCCTGACGTCACGCGCATCTACTGGTTGGTAGGTTCCAACGATGTTATCAATAAACTGTCAGTTTATTAAGTGCCATCGACCTGTTAATTACTAATCCCATATATCCCCCCGTCGATTAATTAAAATATGCACTTCAACCCAAACTAATTCACTTACTTTGCTTCTATCGTTAGTACAAGAGCATCTTTCATCTCCTAATCTCATCACATCAATTTTGAGGCTGGTCCCTCAATCAGTCGTTCTTCTCTCTCTCTCTCTCTCTCTCTCTCTCTCTCTCTCTCTCTCTCTCTCTCTCTCTCTCTCTCTCTCTCTCTCTCTCTCTCTCTCTCTCTCTCTCTCTCTCTCTCTCTCTCTCTCTCTCTCTCTCTCTCTCTCTCTCTCTCTCTCTCTCTCTCTCTCTCTCTCTCTCTCTCTCTCTCTCTCTCTCTCTCTCTCTCTCTCTCTCTCGCCATGCCTCATCCACTCTACAAATTCCGTCCCACAGAACTAATTTAGCCAGCAAATCCTTCCTAATGCAATCCATCAAGTTTTACAATGACAACGCTGACCGATATGATCTCACAATTTCTGCCAAAAGTTTCTGAAACCGTTATAAAAAGATCTCCTCAAGACGTACAAAGACCCAACTTGATCCACTTCCATTTTTTCATTTTCCCTTATATTACAAGAAATGTGACTGCATTTGACTGTTGATTTGTTTTGTTTTTTTTTAGCTACACTTCTGTTCTTTTTTTTTGTATACGTTTTTGTTTTAAAAGATAACTTACAGTGGTTAATAGTTGTTTTGTTTTACTACTAAGTTTCTACTAATAATTACAGGATAGATGTAAGAGAGGACCTCATGGTCCTAATCTCATTCTGTTTTTGTAAATAAACGCCATCATTCATTCATTCTCTCTCTCTCTCTCTCTCTTTCTCTCTCTCTCTCTCTCTCTCTCTCTCTCTCTCTCTCTCTCTCTCTCTCTCTCCCTCCCCCCCATCTCTCTCTCTCTCTCTCTCTCTCTCTCTCTCTCTCTCTCTCTCGCCATGCCTCATCCACTCTACAAATTCCGTCCCACAGAACTAATTTAGCCAGCAAATCCTTCCTAATGCAATCCATCAAGTTTTACAATGACAACGCCGACCGATATGATCTCACAATTTCTGCCAAAAGTTTCCGAAACCGTTAAAAAAAAGATCTCCTCAAGACGGACAAAGACCCAACGTGTCCCACTTCCATTTTTTCATTTTCCCTTATATTACAAGAAATGTGACTGCATTTGACTGTTGATTTGTTTTGTTTTTTTTTAGCTACACTTCTGTTCTTTTTTTTTGTATACGTTTTTGTTTTAAAAGATAACTTACAGTGGTTAATAGTTGTTTTGTTTTACTACTAAGTTTCTACTAATAATTACAGGATAGATGTAAGAGAGGACCTCATGGTCCTAATCTCATTCTGTTTTTGTAAATAAACGCCATCATTCATTCATTCTCTCTCTCTCTCTCTCCCTCTCTCTCTCTCTCTCTCTCTCTCTCTCTCTCTCTCTCACTCTCTCTCTCTCTCGCTCTCTCTCACTCTCTCCCTCTCTCTCTCGCTCTCTCTCTCTCTCTCTCTCTCTCTCTCTCTCTCTCTCTCTCTCTCTCTCTCTCTCTCTCTCTCTCTCTCTCTCTCTCTCTCTCTCTCTCTCTCTCTCTCTCTCTCTCTCTCTCTCTCTCTCTCTCTCTCTCTCTCTCTCTCTCTCTCTCTCTCTCTCTCTCTCTCTCTCTCTCTCTCTCTCTCTCTCTCTCTCTCTCTCTCTCTCTCTCTCTCTCTCTCTCTCTCTCTCTCTCTCTCTCTCTCTCTCTCTCTCTCTCTCTCTCTCTCTCTCTCTCTCTCTCTCTCTCTCTCTCTCTCTCTCTCTCTCTCTCTCTCTCTCTCTCTCTCTCTCTCTCTCTCTCTCTCTCTCTCTCTCTCTCTCTCTCTCTCTCTCTCTCTCTCTCTCTCTCTCTCTCTCTCTCTCTCTCTCTCTCTCTCTCTCTCTCTCTCTCTCTCTCTCTCTCTCTCTCTCTCTCTCTCTCTCTCTCTCTCTCTCTCTCTCTCTCTCTCTCTCTCTCTCTCTCTCTCTCTAGGCTAGTTACTAAGGGACCATCACTGTTTTCACTTCCAATTTTTGGTTCGCGAGTAGACTCAATTGTATTGAAGGTGTTAGCGAGAAAATTCCCACGATTTTCGCGTGATAATTACGGTTTTCGGCCAGTTTCTCTCTCGAGAATTCAAGTTATACGAGTGCAAGTAGACGGTTTGTTGTGAGCGCGTCAGCTTTTTTTTTTAGGCAAAGGTCGGTTTTGTCTAGTTGACTTTTCGGCAAAGTCCATTTAGGCGCTCCCGGTCGTCAACACCTCCCCACCAAGACACCCGACTAAACGCTTTAAAATGTCGGAAAAGTGCGTCAAATGTGATAGAGGTTTCGCAAACAACGCATATCGCCTCCTATGTGAGTTATGCAAAGAGACATTTCATTTGGATTGTCAGAATATGAAAAAATCGGATTTCATTTTGTTGAGAGACAAAAGGAAGCCCTACCAATGTTTAAGTTGCGTGAGGAGCAGAAGAGGAACTACGAACATTGAGGAAAGAGGCAGGAATAGTCTAGATGGCACACCTCTGCATCCCAGATCAATAAAGAATCAAGAAATGGATTCCGATTCGGAAGGTAAATATATTGCTTCCTCAGTAGTGTTAACGGGAGACGGGGACGGGGGCAGTGCTGTTGTGTCATCTGTTAGCTCCCTGCTCTCTGCATTTAGGCAGTCCATGTTCGATCGATTAGATAAGTTCGAAGAGCGGATGAAGGACTTTGAGACACACATGAATAAATACGCTGAGATAGTCGATAAAACGGAACAGGCAGTCTCCGGTCTCCGAACGGAAATTAGCGGGATGAATGAGAGGATTGAAGAGATCGAATTGAGGCAGAATAGCCATGACCAGCTGATTCGTGCAATGAAAACAACGATCAATGAACTTGAACAAAACCAATTATTGAATATCATTGAAATTAAAGGAGTACCGATAAGAGAAGGCGAATTAGTGCTTGACATCGTCAAGCAAATTGAGTTCAGTAATTGGCTTTGAATTTAACGATGGCATGATACAGTCGTGTTATCGAGCCCGTCAGCCCAAATCATCTGTATATCCCGGAATAATGTTTGTCCATTTCGTTCGAAGAACGGATAGAGATATCTTCCTGAGAAAGGCAAAGAAACATCGCGGCCTAAAAGCATCTAGCCTGCAATTAGCTGGGAAGGATGATCTGCCTATTTATGTAAATCAGTGCCTTACGTTTGCTAACCGAAAACTTTTGAACAACGCAAAAGAACTCAAGAAAACCCGCACCTACAAGTTTGTGTGGGAGCAGGATGGAAAAGTATTATTTCGCAAAAATGAGACATCCGGTATCGTTCATCTAAGGTCACAGTTTGACCTCGATGAGTTGATGTTGAAGGAAGAAAGTCCAACAAGAGCTGCGCAGCAGACATCAAAAAACGGATCGGTGGGCGACACAAGTGGCCCCACCTAGTGTTAGCTGAGGCTGAAATGATTGCTATTATTTGGTTTGGATCGGCTGCAACTTTGGGATTTCCAGCGATGAAAAGAAGAATGGTGAATGACAAGAGCTATTTGAAGATGCGGTTTTGGATGTCGTTTAATTTTAATTTTATAAAATTTTCTTTATTTCTGCAGATTACTTATTATTTTGAAATCACAATGGGGGTACTTTATATGATAAATCTGAACTCATTACTGAAATGGATGTGAGGGACTTGCTGTTGCAGGAGGTGGGTGGTTATAAGACGAATTTGAAATGTGCACATATTAACGCTCAGTCTCTACTTGGACACTGGGACTATTTTAAATCAATTTTTGATAGGGGCACAATAGACATAATAGCGGTATCAGAAACTCATTTGAAGCCCGGTATTAATGACTCACTCTTGGAACTGGCAGATCATAGGATCCTGAGAAACGATAGAATCGGCAAGCCGGGTGGAGGAGTCGCCCTGTTTATTAGGCAAGATTTAGTCTACGAAGTTCTATTAATGTCCGATAGTGAGTACCAGAAAAAACCTGAATTCATTTTCGTTGAAATATCGATTGGTGGAAAGAAGATTGTCGTGGGCGTAGTGTACAGACCACCTAAAGTGGGGCACCTAAACACTGTTTTCGATCCTATTTCTCAAATAATTGGTCTCTATGACAATATCCTGATTTTTGGCGATTTCAACGCGAATATGTTAGGAAATGATTTTTACAAAAAAGAACTAGAGTCATATTTAGTTTCTCTACACTTTTCGTATGAACCGAAAACAGCGACCTATCATATACAGAACAGTGATACCCTTTTAGATTTAATGTTGGTTAATGATCCCCTTTTTGTAGTCAAATCAGGAAAAACGCCCGCTCCGGGGTTTTCCTTTCATGAACTGATATACGCAGTAGTTGCTGTTTCTCCCCCACCATTGAAAACGAAAAATATTTTCATTCGAGATCGGAGCCGATTTGATAAAGAAGCTTTTTTTAATGAAGCCAAAAAACAAGATTGGGCTCGTGTGAATGAAATTACCAGTGTTGATGACAAGGTAGAGTACTTCAATAGATTAGTTGTGGAGTTATATGACAAACATGCTCCGAAAAAGAGGATAAAAGTGTCTCGCCCCCCTGCCCCATGGATCACCCCTGAGATTCGGAAAGTTATGAATGAACGTGATAGGCTATACAAGAAATTTTTGAAAAGCAGAAACGAAAGTGATAGACGAAATTACGCATCATTGAGGAATAAGGCTAAGCAATATCTTAGAAATGCCCGAAACAAACATTTTAAATCTCTGTTCGAATCCGATCTATCACCTAAGGACTTCTGGAAAATAATGAGTAATTACGGGATAGGCAAGGACAAACAAGAATACTCGGTTCCCAGTAATATATCGCTAAATCAGCTAAATAATTTCTTTTGTCTTCAAAACGAGTGTCCCATTGACCCCACCTTGATTGATGAATACGCCAATTCTGAGAAGTATAAGGAGGTTCCTGAGTTTAAACTAAGTCAGATACGCCCGGAGCAAATAACCAAAGCCTTTCAACGGGTGAAATCTCTCTCAGTTGGGTCTGATGGAATCCCCGGAGACATCCTTGGTTTATTATTACCTTTAGTAAAAGATGTGATATGTGGTATTTTCAATTTATCAATCCAGACATGTACGTACCCGACTCAGTGGAAAAAGGCGGTAATAAAACCTATACCTAAAAAGAAAAATCCCAAAGTGGTGGCTGATTTTCGTGCAATAAACATTTTATGTGCCCTTGAAAGGTCTTCGATGTGATAATATATGAGGAATTCATAAACCATATAGAACACAACGGAATCTTGACCGAGCATCAAGCGGGCTATAGAAAAGGGAACAACACCGAAACACTGTTGATCGAGTTATTAGACGACGTTAGAAACGGTCTTGACAACCGTAAAATAACGTTGCTGGTTACGATTGACTTCTCTCGAGCGTTTGACAAGGTGGGACATAATTTGTTATTAGCCATGCTTAAGTCGATGAGGTTTTCTCAGGAGACTGTTGCATGGTTTCAGTCATTCTTAGACAGACGAATACAGTCTGTTAAAGGGATGCACAATGAAATGTCAGATTGGAATGTAGTTAGAACCGGAGTTCCACAAGGATCGGTAATGTCGGCACTTTGCTTTCTCATTTACATAAATAATATTGGTCAATGTTTTAAAATTGTAAATTTAAACTATATGCAGACGATCTTCAGATTTATGCTACTGGAAATGTGGGCGAAATCGAGGAAATTATTGGGCTAGTAAATGAAGATTTAAATAGGTTACTCAATTGGGTAAATGAACATGGTCTGCAAGTAAACTCACAAAAATGTGCAGCAATAGTTATAGGTCACAGGAAACTCTTGGCAAGACTCGACTTCTCAACATTTCCTATTCTACGAATAGGCAACAGCAGAATAAATTACGTTGATCAAATTAAAAGTCTTGGCCTCACAGTTAACAAACATTTGACTTGGCACACACACGTGAAAAATGTGTGTAATAAATTCTATCGGGCTCTCTATCAACTGAAACGTTGTGCAGGACACTTTCCTAGAAATGTCAAAATATCACTGGTTCGTGCGTTGCTTTTACCTTTATTTGATTACGCTTGTAATGTACTGAGCGATATCACCGAAGAATTATTAAGAAAGTTACAGAAAGCACAAAATGCCGCCATTCGCTTCATTTATAGCCTAAAACTAGCTGATCATGTCACGCCGTATTTCAAGAGATTGAAGTGGTTAAAGGTTAGGGAGCGATTCGAACTCTCTCGTGCGGTTCTGGTATGGAAACTGGTAAAGCTCCGTACCCCCTCTAATTTAGCCCGTAAAATAATCCGGAGAGAAGAAGTCCATGGGTTAACCACGAGAAATGCCAGCGTCCACCTTCAAATTCCGAAATGCAAAACATCAGCCCTCAGTAACTCATTCATAGTACAAGCCACGAAAATGTATAACGCAAATCCCAAAATATTTACCCATTCAGTGAACGAATTTAAAAAGTTGTTTAAATTGCAGTTGTTGGAAAAGTATAATTAAGTTTATAATGTTTTCATCCTTTTTACTTGTTATTTCGAGAAACACCTATGTCAGTTGTCAATGTTAAAATTTTCGTTTGTTACCTGTTTTTATTCTTTTGTGTAAATAATTATGTTTTCTATTATTTGACTTATTTGATTGTAATTGTAATTTGATTGTATTATTTTAAACGTAATGTGTAATCTATGTATTCAGATAAAATGGAAGAGAGGACCATAGGTCCTAATTTTGTCTGATCAATAAAGAAAGTCAGTCTCTCTCTCTCTCTCTCTCTCGTAGGGAAACCGTTTTTTGTTCTTTTCAAGCTCTTTCTTTTCTTCACACCTTCAACTCCTCTGTTTCTTTTCCCTCTCGTACTCCTCACCTTGCTGACCTCGAGCTGTGCGTTTGGGTTAGCTTGGGAGCAGTTAAAAAAAAAAACAATCTCACGTCATCTCACTGCTAAAAATCCTTGGAAAAGCTCAAGTGGACTGAAACTCCAACCTTTCGATCCACACCAGCAGCAGTTGAGAACGACCAAGGTCGCTACGTCGCTAGAAAATCGAATACCCCTCTGACTTGAAAATTGTAACTAGGTTCCTGAGTAGTCACGGTAAGCTCAATGCCGACACACACCTACAGTCCGGCTTCTGCTGAGTCCAACGTGTATTCAGCAATTTTGATCACTCTTGCAACGAATCAAAACTGGTGTTCATTCGGATAATATAAACTTAGCTCAACGCTCTACATTGGAAGATTTCGGAATTTATTTACTTGTTCTTTCTCATGCCGTAACCATTATTGAGTGATAGGTGTATCGGCGATTCATGAGGTTGTCAACTCAATATTTTGAGAAAGATCGTGTCAACTGTTTTGGAATTATCGGGTAAAATCTGTGAGAAATGGCAGTAAGTCGTTCTAATTCCGGAATTTACGGGGTTGTTCCTAATTATCTTATGAATGTTATCTATCAAACCCTCATCTTTCAGTTAGTTTATTGTAATATAGCCCTGATTGTTCTGACAGTGCTGGTGTTGAAAGAGAGGGTTTTATAAAGAAAACTAGTCTTTCTTCGACATTTTGGATGGATATTTTAGCCACGCATAATTATAGTGCTATCATGTTATTTTGTACTGATTATACAAAAATTTCGTTAAAGCCGTGTTGAGGAATAAAAGTATTTAGTTTTGATCGTTATGATAACTATAGATAGTTGTGGACCTACTTTGCTCATACACTCGTTCCGATAATTTATTGTTTCTCTCGTCATTTTCCCACGGATGAGAGTATGGAAATGTTCTTACGAATCATTTAATTAGAATAATTATAGCCGTTTTTGAGGGAATAAACAAGTTAGGTGTTTTAGACCGATTTTGCGTGGACTCGGATGCCTTCAGAACGTAAAGGTCTCAAGAAAACTAAAGAAACATGTTCAGCCGAATATACACGACTTTCCTTTCCGCAGGGCAACGGAAAGTAAAAAAGCTGGGACGCAACTAGAAAAGAGGTATAATGGCCACAATCACAATCACTCCGGATCAGACTGTGAGTTCTTAAATTCTGCGTATGAACACATATTAGGCCGACATTTATAGATCGACTGAATTTGATGAAAATGCACGACTTAAACGTTTGAGTAGGGCTGCTGTATCGTGCGTCGTCGTCGTTTTAGACTTCTGTTTGAAGAACGTTGGAAACGAGAGTTCACCGCCTTTTGGAAACATCGACGACGCAGCTTTTTAATTTGCCTTACTAATCGCTGAAGGTTCGCCAGTACGACGCCGTTTATCAATACACTTGGTCACGACAATACCCTCCAGCGAGCAGTCTAGTTTTTCAAGAGTCGAACAGATTTGTCAATTTACTTATCGCCTCCGACGACGTTGATTGATATATCTGAACTCGAACGGTTTATTTAATCGGCGTTTAAATCTATTCAGCCCGAGGTATCTACCGAATAGTTTCCAAGGATCACCGAAAAATGGAATTTTCCGAACACATTTATTTGAGCCGGGAGTTCTACTTAGTTTCTAGGACAGTCCGATATTCGAAGGATGTGAGCTAATCACTCGTTGGGACAGGTTTTTAAAATGTTTATTCCGGGTTACACAACATTTTGCTCGGGGCGAACAGGACACTTTCTTGAGGGCACTGTTTCACCTTTATGATCGTACAGATGACTCCTTTTCCTTTGGTATAACCCAGTCGTGGTGGGATGAGCTTTTCAATTAATGAAGCCCATTCTCCTGAGGACGGCATCCACCACGCACCTCTTCAACACGCGTGCGTCGCTTCCCTGCGAAACCTGAGTATTTCATCGTCCACTACATTCATGCGCCTCGCATGGACTTGAGTTTACTGTGACTAGTGAGAAACCTAGTACGGCGATAGTTACAGTTTTGTCGTACAGGTCTCCATTGATTCTAATGTCGATTTCCACAAATGGTTGAACGGAATAGCGAACGTATTGATTCATTCAATCTTGTGCGATATAGTAGTGCCTGTTTACAATTTCTTACATATTTCCCTTTCCGAGTTAAGTGTCCTGAGCTATCTTTTGGCAAGTATTATTTACTTCCTTCAGCCCTGCGAAAAAAGGGGAACGGTTGTGTGATATGCTAGAACAAAACCAATTTAAATTTCTTCGGGCCTTTACATTTCCATATTAATTGCACAATGTCAATCATCGTCTAACCAGACGATATCATTTATTTGTTGTTTCACTTCGAGCTAAATTTGTTTATTGAATTGTGTTTGATGGGTGTAAGAGAGGGAGAGATGTGAAATTCATTATGGGCCAAGAATAAGTCGACTATGAGACGAAAGCGAGAAACTGTATTATTACAGTGTTAATTACACTGGTTAATCACGTGAGACACAATATAGATAAAAGTAGTTATGAATATCAGAGAGTTACAGCTTACATGGCACTTGGGTTCTCTGGATGGTTGAACTGGACGAGAGCTGATAGTGAGTGTAATTGTCTAAGGTCTTAAAGTAAGTAGAATGCTGTAGGAGCTGGGAAGTAAGAACTGAGGAGTGAGATGAGTGAAGGGTGTGAGTAAAACCCCACTGGAGCAACTGTAAGAAGGGATACACGTTATTGGCTCGAGTCAAACCTTGTGAGCAGGGTCTGATATGTCAAAGGGAGAAGTTGATTCAGAATTCCAGGATTGTCGGCTACAGATGAAATCTCGAGGTCTTCCATTAGGGCTAAAGACATTGAACTTATTTGGTTCGAGCTGAGCTGAACAATGTTCATGTTGTTCGAATTTTCCTTGTGTTTCCACTCGTGCTCGTCGCAATTGTCGCCCACGTTACAAACTCGTAGCAATTTGCAAGTTACGTTTGCTGTTATTTGGGTAGTGGATCCTCAAACGGAATTCCTTCAGAACGTTCTAGAATTGCCTATGCCGTGAGGGGGTATCTCCAGGGTTTCCTGTGTTTGACTGAGAATATTTCTTTTATAGTGTGGGTTTTCACGAATCCTGAGTTTTGATCCATTTTGATTGGTCACTATGCTCAATATTTTTCACCGGATAGAGCTGAAAAATTCAGGTTTGACACAACAATAATTCAAAATATTGCTTTGTTTGTAAACTGTCTAAACAGAGTAAAAGCTTGAAACCTTGTACTTGGCCAACAAATGTCATTATGGAGAATATTGACGTATTTTTTATTCGAAATTGAATGTCTTAAAGCGTGCCGATAGCTTGACTCATTCTGGAATTATCTTGAGCTTTGCGTTTTATAATTCCGCCCGGTTTTTTCGTACCATGTAAAAATTATCTGTTCTGCGTGGACCTAGGAGGCTCGTTGGGGGATTAAAAAGCTTGTGGGTTTTCTTGGGTTGAAAGTTCGCTGGGGGCTTCTGAGCGCACTGAGCAGAGAACACATTTTTATAATGGTTAAAACGATTCGAGTGGCATTTACGATCGTTCTATTTTTACTCGTAATGCTATACTCGTATTGTATTTACTCAACCGTCCGTGAGAGCAGAGAAAACAATTTTTATGGGTTCGAAAGATTCGAGTGGGGTTTACGACAGTTGTATTTTTACTATCGACCGTTATTGTTCTAATGTTCGCGACAATTTTATACGAGTTGTTAAAAGTTACGATGGGCCGAGGAATTCGAATTCCGGAGCGTGTGGGCTGAGAGTACACCAAATATTTTTTCTCTTTAGTATCACGACCGTACCATAAAATTTTCATAATTGAGAAAATGATGAGAGCAGCGCAACAAATTATCAAAAATTCGTAGTGCAACTTTTTCGTTATACATTCCTCTGGTATGATAGTAGCGTTCTCACAAAGATCAGGAGCGTTTGATAATGTTTGTAAGCTATATAAAAGCATCCCAAAAAATTCCAGAAGTTGTTTCCACTTCTCACAGTTTTTACCCGATAATTCCTAAACAGTCCATGGGAGACAGTGGTCCCTGTGTAGATGTTTCAATAATGGTTGTGGCGTGAGTAGGAGCACCTCAATAAATTGCAGAACTTCATGAAATGATGTTTTACAAGTTCAAATAAACTGAGTGAATTTCCCCCGAATCACGGTCACATCAAAATTGCCGTCTACTCAAGTTTATATACAGGGATATAGAAAACTACGGTGAACGAATCTGTTTACAAAACTATTTATGTAGCTTTATGGGTCGATGGCTATTGTATGTTTTCATTTCAATGCACGTTTGAACTTGTATTTCTATGGGCATGTTTCTACGTTCCTTCGTCCCCTCGTACTTTTCCTTGTGTGCCTTCACCAGACAGGATGTCAACTTTCCGACAAAGTTCGAGAAAGATCCACTACTCGAGAATCTTCGATAATTTTGGTTTCTGGAGGCCGTTGGACGTAAAAGTTAGATAAATCTCGATCTTCAGTTTGCCGGTTGGTTCGAGTGGTTTCGACCAGCCAGAAAAAAATAGGCGTGTTACAACGGCGTCTTATCAGCTTGAGACAGGTGATTGATTCTAGACACCTTATCTCTAACGACAGCGACCAAATGTTTCTTCAGGGAGGCAATAGTAGTTGACTGAATCTAATAAAACACGTATAGCTTATTGTTACTTGTGTATTGACTCAGATATGTCCGAACGGTTTTGGAAGAATGCAGTGCCCTCTCAGTCGCAGTGGTTAAGGGATGAAATGCAGGGAACTTGAATGTCGTCAAAATCCTCCGTGACGGAGAAGACTCTTTAAGCGCTATCCTTTATCTGGCAAGGCTGCAGTGCGAGCGCGTCGATTGCTCTCTCCATTAATTAATCCGAGCCGTTTCAGAGAAAAGCTTTACGATGTTTCCCGTCAGAAGTAGCGACCAACATCGCGGTTAGAGCAATAATTTACCTCGTGAGAAGGAATTTGCAGCTTTTAGCCGCTGTTAAATTACTTTGACACCAGCTTCATTGCAGTGGAACTGGTTATTTTAACAACCCCCCCCCCCCTCTCACCAAGGCCAACTGAGTACGAAAGACACCATTTGAGAATAACAGCTCAAATTCTAATTTAGTCTGCAGATTACTATGTGACGGCAAAAGAAGGTATGAGCAAAATCCACCCAAAACGAACAATAGTTATCGTAGTGATCAAAACACCAAATATTTTTTTCTCAAAAATGGCTCTAACGATTTTGATTAAATTTCTTGTATAGACAGCTCATATGTAGGAAAATTACGAGAGCGCACAACAAATTGTAAAAGATTTCGAAGAAAATCGATTTTAGCGCATTTTTAGTTTATTTTTGATTCTGAATAATACACCTTTTTCTTCATAAAGTCTCTACTAGCATTCTCAGATAAATTAATGGGCTAGTCCAATAAACTAGTTAAAGTAGTTAGGAGCAACCCTAGAAATTCTGAATTCTGCAGTCACCGCCGTTTCAATTACTACCATTTCTCGCAGTTTTCACCTGATAATTGCAGAACAGTAAACTTCATGATGACTGTCTCATAAATCTTCTGTCCTGTAATTGCTCAATAATCGCCAACGCACTAGTTGGAGCTTCTCACTTACTTACGGAATCTTAAGCGCTCAGTTTCTGTCTAGAACGTTGTCATCAACTGAATGAAAAACAGATTTGATAACTGAATGCACGTGGGGCCAAAGAACGTTGTGTTATGCGTCGCACCAGATATTTCCGTTGGCGGTTGTGGATTTTCCTTCGACCTGCGTAGTATGTTGCGAGATCATACCTGATAATTATGCATCAACGGTCGGACGTATTTCTTGACTACTTACTAATGTTTGAGGCGCGCGCATGTCGAGAGGCGAGGTATGTAGATTATCATCGAATTTACAGCGGTTGTGAGATGTTGTGCGACGGTACGCACTACATTTTTCAGAACGCGTTCAACAGATTGTAAGAGAAATGTGCGTGGGATCAACGGCGCGGCGCCTCTTCAGATTCATCCAACTCATTAAAACGATTTTTTTCGTACGAAGCACCAAAACAACTTCTCTCCTGGGCATGGCACTACAGTTGCGCATTGGTAGACAATCAGAAAAAAATGATGGTAAGGATCTGATTGTGGAAATTCAAGACTATTGTGTAGAGTCAGAGTAGAGTCTGGCGGCGGCGTGGAACTGGCAGTGGATCAATCTGGAATTGGAATCAAACTTTGAATAAAATCGGAGCTCTGGAAGCTGAGGTGAGTGGGGACTACCAGAAATGGGGAAGTGAGCCGGTAAATTTCAGATTAAAATCGGTATAGAATAACCTTGTGGCTGCGGAAAGCGCGGGAGCTGAAAGTAATTGGTAGTTGACGCGGATTGCTCGAAAAGGAAAGAGATGAAGTAATTGTGAAGACAAGCGCTGAGCCGGAAACAGTTGGGTTAAGGTTGAACAGCAATTCGACGACGGAACAAAGGGTAAATAAGCGTCAACAATGTGAACGATGTGTTAATAAGTTTGACCTCCCTCCTCCTTCCCTCCCACCTTCAGGTTCTAATAACAGTTCAGCTTTTTTCCTGCGGACACTTTCCTTACCCTTAGGGGGGGGGGGATTTCATTCGCTTTGGTTTAACGATAATTATTATTAATAATACATAGGTATATCACTCGTTCCTTCTCCCTGGAAGTTAGAGAAGAAAATGTTGAGCTGTGATTTCATGGTGATGAAATCGTGTATGTGAGGGTACGCGCAGAAGGGAAGAATGGGAATGTTCAGCTCAGGCTGAATTAGTTATCCTGAGCTTGGGCCTCCAAGTCCAGCTCTTTCTAACCTAAAACTTTTGTATTGGTAGTCGTGTGAAAATCCAAGTTACCCTTTCAATCAGCTTCTCCTGCTGACGAAAGGCTTCAGGTTTATTATTGGAGCCGGCAACGGATTTTCCCAAATATTCCTTTCCCACTACTCACTTCTTTCCCACTTCCCCTTGAATTCCAACTCTCAGCTCTTTCCAGACCCCACCCAAAAATGCACATTCGTCAATCAGCTCTCGTGCTACTCACTCGTTCTCAGTTCCCGTCTCTACAACCCATCGTTGTTCACCTATTCAGAAACTCCCTTGTGCCGCGTAAGTTGTCACTCGCCCACACTCATATCTCTATCATGTCTCCAATGTAAATACAGTTCTCTTTCACGCTCACCACGTTCATACATTCATTTTTCAAACTTCACTATCAACTAAAGTGGTAATTCGTCAAATTTGAGAGTCGCTTACTGAACCCTACATTAAGCAACGATACTGCCAGAGGGGTGTAAGGAGAGGCGTGTAAACCATTTTCTTTAGGTGGAGCGGTTGGAAATTGTAGCTCTCTGGTGTGATGACGGATCCTGTTAGTTAGTGCGATTCGATTGCAACAAATAAGTGCTGTCGATGGTCGTGTTGAAGTAGGGGTGGTACGATTATTGACTATTTGTTGATGAAGAAGACGTTTTTCGAATATGCTGGTGAGATAAAAAACTTGCTCGCAACTTAGAGTTCAAATCCTCTGTGACCATTAACCCCACTAACCCCAGTGCTTCGATACCTTACGTTTGATTTGACGAGTGCCACAAAGCTTGAGGCGATTGGCTGGACCGCGAAACATTATTACTAGTGGTTACATTATCACTCATTATCGGAGATCGTTTGAGTTAAAAAACACGTTGTTTTCCTTCCTGCTATTACGACCTCTCTCGTTCAACCTTGGGATCAGGGAATTCTCCGTGCGTTCAAGGCTCACTATGGTCAGATATAACATCGACTTTAATTGCCATCTTGGACGAAGGACTTGAGTGGGAACTCGTCTTTACGTGACAACACCGCCGCTAAAAAAAAGGTCTTCTTGATGCTCTTCAAATGCCTCAAGTGTCTTCAACAACTGATTCAGAGTTGTAAGAGGAGATCGATGAAGAATCGTCACCTGCTGAAAGAACCTGCTGTTCTCACAGCGAAGCTTATGAACACAAATAGTGAAACGTGAGCAGTAGAGTGATGACAAGGGGGGGGGGGTGTTTTTTAACGTTTTCGAAAATTTCAGGATAACCCCAGGACTGAATTTGAGCAACCTAACGGAGTATCTTCTAGTAATCCATTCTCACTTTTTGTTCACCTTAACTACCTGTCCGTACCTATCCGTTGAACGCAGGTATAATCAATGATAGCTAGGAAAATGATGTTTGTCAACATTAATTGGCCATTTTTCCAATTTTCTCAAACGATAGATTTCGATTAAATCTACAGAGCACTCTCAACTAACTAGTGTTTGTATTTTGATTTCCATAGAAATGCGTTCAACGAGTTGAGCCCCTATACAGAGCAGATTGTCGAGTGCCCGGCCTTCTCTTTGCGCTTTCGAACTAGTTACCCGTAGGAGCGAAAATGTTTGGAGATCAACTCTTTGCTCTTCTTTGTTTTCTTACATAAACATAAAGTAAACTCCCCCCCCCACCCCACCCCCACATTAGTCTTACTGCGATTGTATACAAGTAAAAAAATATTAGCTAAAAATCGTTGTAGCCGGTTTGTGAGAAATTCGCGAAACCAATCTGCAATGTTCAGATGTGTGTTTGTCTTACATCTCCGTTCAGCGGATGGTTACATAAATGATAGCGAGGAACAAAATATGTGCGCAGGCTGATAAAAGGAATTGCGTCAATTTCATCAAACCCAGTTTGGCAATTACTGGGGAAAATTTAAAAACTGAAATAACGCGCTTTAATACATTTTGGGGTTTCATCTCGTTTATTTCTCTTGTATGAGGAACGTTTATGCAAAACAGTACATCAATAGGGACTATTTGGAGACATCTTGTGAGTTTGATGTTAATCGTGGCGGCCAGTATTGCAAAAAGTAACAAAATAGCTCTTCAGGCTTCTCCGGTCTGTACCTCCGGTCACCAGAGATTTAGAGAAATTTTCGTCTAGCATGAAATTGATTAGTAAAATAAGTGTCGCAAGTTTAATTAAAATTGGTGCTGTTTTCCAGAACAACTCGAAACGCCTTCAAATTGTCTACGGATTGTTGCCTGTACGCGGTGTAAGACGGCAAAGTGCCAAGCGTCATGTGAAGCCCTAAAAGATTGTAAACCTTCAAATCGAGCGATAATAAAGACAGGTGCTAGTTTTAATGTCTTAGAAGTGATCTGGCTCGATAAAAATTATTACGGGCATCATATATTTGACGATTCGAGGGAATTTAAGAAAAGAGTTACGGAGAAACCAGGGGTCAAAAACTATTTCTTAAAAAACTAGAGGCGACCTCGACCTCAAACAGATATAACTAACACGTCGCCTTTGACGAGCCAGGCAATATCAACACATTGTCCCTATTTTTTGCTCTCGATTAAACCAAAACACGTTCCTTCATTATACAAAAACTATGAAGGTGAGCTCTCAACGCTTGAACAAGTTCGTAAGGCGGCTGAGGCATGGAATCACCGTTGAAAATATCTTGCCCATTTAAACAGTTGCAGGAACGCATCGCTTCTGATAGCGAATTTTCTTTAAGGCATTGGTAATGCTCAAATAATTCTTGACGTGGACAGGTAACCGTCGTCAAAAAAATTAAAAATTGTGACGAATATGCAAAAACATCAGGTTCGACTCTTTCCTCAGCTCTACGCCAATTCATTTGTGTTCATGGCTTTTCCTGTTAACTCAATTTATTTTGAACTTGGTAAAACATCACTTTACGGCGACAGGAAGCGGTAGCACTTACCGTTCTGGAATTTATTGTGCTGTCGTACTCATGCCCTGACCAATATTGAGCAATTGGTACACAGAGAGTTAATGAGGTTGTAAACCCGATTTTTTGAATAGGATAATAATCACTTTTCCAGAGGAAAAAGCTCTGCAAATGATTACACAACGGTTTATTATTCTCATTAACAGCTTGATCTAGTATTACTGCTCCGAGACCCATCCCATTCGATTCAGCATCGAAAAATACCTGTAAACCATACGCAACATGACCTGACTACAATGAAACGACGAGAACTAAATATTCGAATGGGATGGGTATCGGAGCAGTAATATTAGGTCAAGTTGTTCATGAGAATAATAAACTGTTGTGTGATAATTTGTTGGGGGTTTTCTGGTTTTCGGGAATTATATGAAGTATTTTTGAGCCCTCCAGCTCACTATTAGTAAAAGTTACCAGTCAGCCTAGTCAATCACGGTTAAATCTAGGGCTCGAATGTGGTAAAACTCGTGGAGAGAATCCCATAAAACGGGGTTATTTTGTCGAAAATCCGTACTCTTGTGGTGGAGGGGGAGACGGAGTAATTCGTTATTGGCTCCCTTTAATTTGTTGGCAGTAATTTATTGACTGTCCAATATATGTCCCTGAGCCAAAGGGTACATCTAATTGAATGTATAAAGAAATCAGTGTCCATTTAAATTACTAAAAGAGTGTCAGTTTATTTATAAAGAGCTTTTTACAAATATGCTAAAAATTGGGTCTCGTATCATGGTCGAAATCTTTCAATGGAAACTTTCATTAAGACTGTTCCGTTACCACGACAATTACCAACTCCGAAACACTTGATTCACGAGGCAATCTGTCGTTTCTGAATTGATCTCGGCAAAAACAAAACTAGTCTATTCGCCAGTAATTTTCCACACTCGCCTGCTGACAGACCCTCTCAATTCACCTCAGCCCTAACGGTATCTCCAAGATTTCTGGTAAACGTATTAATAACCTATTACCCCTGTTGAACGCAAATGGGGACTGGCAAATTATTTCCGCGTTCTCCACATCTACTAGAAATATTTGTTATTGATAATCGATTTCGTTGAAGGTAACTGAGATTCGTTCAAGTTTGGCCGTTATAACGCTCTAGAGCTATGAAATTACTTTTGTCCAAATTGGATTTTGAAAATAGGAATTGTTGAATGATGGTTTAATGTTGTCGGACTATGTATATGTCGAACAGTTTTAAAATGCCATGGTAATGGTTGTTTGTGTATTTCCCATATAGATTTGAATGGAATCCCTTCTCAGTTCATACGACTCTCGCTTGATATAGTGAATGACCGATTTTTACGTCAACGGACCTACAGTTAATAGTACTTTTAATTCTCTAGACTGTATTTGAGCACTTCTACGTGTCTTTGTATAACAAATTGAATTAGGCCACTTATGTGTTGGGACCTGTACCCAATTATGCAGATACCCCGAGTTTCTTCTTTTTTTTGTACATTCACACCATTTGTAAATGCTATAATGAGTGTTACCTGTGTAAGTTCTGAAGCATATTTTGCGATGATCCATGAAAATTAAAGAAACTGATTTCTATCTTCTGAGCTGGGTTAATAGACATATGCTTGAACGAGCATATAATTACGTTACATTCGGCCCTGAACGAAGTTTTCATTACAGGTCTCAGTGCTAGTTATAGAGGATGGAAAATCAATCAATGGGGTGCAATGTAACTAGAAAATGGTTGGATGGTTCTTCACGTTGGTTGTGGTGGAGATATAGTGGAAATACTGTATGAATACAGCAAATTGCGGAGTAATGCGCAATATTTTGTTACTACCTCATAGCTCAAAACTTAATGAAAATCAGTACAGCAGTACTGCGGAGTACAACAGTTATGTTTCAACGCAGCTCAATTGTAAATTTTATGTTCAATAAGAGCGTTTATTGATTATATAACACTGGATTCCCAATAAAGAATAATGTTGATGCCAATGTACTACCTATATGTTGGAAGTTAGATTGCAGCTATATGATCATTAGCAACAGCCCACGAAATTAAGGTATTCTTACTATTGTCGTATCTTTAACTAAATTTTTTCCAAGAATTCTAGAATGATAAATACGAACCACTCTAGAGAAATCGTTTGGATAGTCCTATAAATTATCTAAACTCAAATTACTCAGTAAAGGTTGTGAAATAAGTTCTAGCAAACCAATTAGTTCCAGTTTTCAAGAGCACTATGAGTGTCCATATAGATAGTTGGAATATCAATACAAAACTGCTTTATTTATGTGATGATAATTGTGTGATACATTGAAACATATATTTTTTTCGTTTACTTAAAAGTGTTTGATTATACCTATGATAATCAGAAAGCACAGCCTTCAGTTAAAAACTCCATCCATGTTGGATGGACAAGACATATGTATATATCCGTCACAATTTTGTGAAGAGTTGTGTAAATCCTGTTGAGCTGGAGTAGGATTCCCTCCACTGAAATTAATTTTTTCCTCTTATTAATTTAATTAATTAATTAAACACACAAGTAGCAGTCTGCATAATCTATGCTGTTCTAATAGTTCTGCTCATTGGTCTTGCATTATTAGTTTGTCTTCAATGGGCTCTTAGTTTAAACATGAACGTGAACATACTCTTGATGACAGTTGAGTCGAGCTACAATAGCTTTGAACTATATCTCATGATTCTTATGTACTACTCTGTCAATATTTTGCTTGATAGTTTCATCTTGTGTTTTGTTAGTGTTTTTGTAGTTGCTATCAATTTGTAGATGATATATTTTGATTGGTCTTGGTGTTGTTTCAGGTTTTTGAAGACGCCATTGAGGAGGATAGAGGGTATGCTTGAGAAATAAAACATTCATTGGCAATAGTGATTTATCATTCACTCTCACTAGTCTAGTATTACGTATTCTTGATAAAGTTATATTTGTTACGAGTATAATTTGTTTTAGGGGATATGAAATTGACCTAGAGCGGGCCCTTAGTGAATCGAGTCTAGCCATATCGTTATTCTTCAATAATAAATTTGAAGAAGCTAAACTACTCCTAGAACCCTGGTGAGTGAATTTTATTGAACCATCGCTTAAGTACAGTACAAAAGTATTTTGAGGGCCGGTTTATCAATGTCATTTACTAGCTTGACTAAAGGTTGACTAAGCGAAATGGTTCGTTAACTCCCGAAGACGCGTCTATCAACTCACTTTGACACCGCGTTAGCGCTAGCTGTTAGTTATGTTTTAACCCGTCTCTTCGTTCGTTAGTTATCGGATAACGAACCGTTATCGGCAGCCATTTTCGGTTGTGTTTCGCTAGCCTCGTTCTGTTTTCGTTTGCGCTTTCGCGATATTCTTTTCTATTGGGTTTTCGTCACATAAATTTTAAATAATTTTATTAACAATGGAGTTCGACTACGATCTGTCTGACTCTGATTTCTCCGACGAAGAGGTATACGCGTTTCTTGAGTGGGAGAGAAGGCCGTACCAGGTCCGTCCGAGAATCGAATATTTTGACACACTCGACGACGTAGATTTTCATTCTAGGTTCCGGTTGTCGAAAGAAACAACGGTGTTTGTACTTTCGCTAATTCGAACGCGAATAGAATCGAAAAGCAAACGCAATTACGCCTATGACGAAACTCCTCTTAACGCTCAGGTTCTACGGTCTCGGTAAGTACACACCTAATATTTTATCGACCTACCACGTTACTTATGTGCATGATATAACTTACGTCAAGTTCGAAAAGTAATTAAGAGCTTTCATCGAATGTTTACGTTTCAATTCTATTAGTTCAATTGTCTGGGTTTGACTAATCACGAGTTCTCTAGTCCCCTCTTACGTTCAGCGCAATGCACTAATAATGCAGCATAGTGCAATGGTGTTCACAATGTGTACGTATAAACTGATAAAGAAGAACGTCGAGGAATCTATAGTTATACCTAATTACGTTATGTCATTGTTTGAGTAACCAATAATGAGTCACGTTTGACGAGACTATGCCAAGACGATTATGTTGTGGGAAGTTGTTTTGATTCTTTTGGAATTAGCTGTTTGAATGCCGTAATTTGGTTGTTGCTGATTATGATTGAAATTCTATTTCATACCTTATTGGATTCCCAACAAGAATTTGACGTGAACGATGGCGGTGATAATTATGCGTTTTGACCACAATGAAAACTATAATTTTGTGTACCCGTCTAATGTGGGTGTGGGATCGTGAATATCAAGCGTGCGTTGACTGGGTTCAGTCATTCTCTCTCAATCGTGTCCACAATCGCACACACCATGTTCTGAAATGGGGGCTTTAGAAAAGTTCGAAACGTAAATATCTGAAGAAAACTCAATCAAATTGTCTTTTTTGCCAATCACGTAGCTCTCATCCTACTTTAATGAGGCTGTATAAAGAAAATGGGCATTACAATTCAATGCGATTATTCGTATACATTTTAGAATTATGTGGTAGTAGAGCACGTAAATAACCATTTTTGTTTTCTCTTTGCAGGTTCGATGCTAATAGCTGTAGGCGACTTTTGTGGCGTTAGTAAAACTCCTGGCTCCCTCATTGGGAAACTAGTTTCCCAGACCACTGTTCATTTGCCCCTACTTTCTTAAAGGCGATATTCGGAGAAGAAAAAATCTCAAAAGCCCGAAGAGCGTTTTACCACTGGTGTTATCGACTGTGTAATTTGAGTGAAACACGCCGCACATTTGGTGTTGAGAAGCATCATGTATCGTTTTTCAAATTTTTTAAAGTTGCTTGGTGTATGATTAATTTTGAATAATACACGTGACGTTTTCTGAAGGAACATTTTTTTACTTATGCTTGCCCCACTCACGACGGAAAGTTATAAAATCGACGGAAAAAATCACGACAAACACTTAACAAAAATAATCACAATACGAAAAATGAGCTACACGAGAAGTAGAGGAGTAAGAAAAGAATGAGAAGTAAGAAGATAAGAAAAAAAAGAGAAAAGTATCAAGTGAGATCACAAATATATTATTTAACAATTCTGCAACTGATATTTTGGGTATTCGAGTGACAATGTCAAGTAATGAAATCGACAGACGGCAAATGAAGGCGGCCCAATGGTACCAACTCTCCAACTCATTGTTTTGGAGGAAAACTCGCCAAGTCGCCTCTTCGTTCGAGGGATTCTCGTTTGAGCATAGTGGCAGCCCTTTTTCCCTGCGTTAAAACTCTCGCTAGCTAACTATTAGTCAATTGCCGATTGATAGACACGATCCGAGCTCGAGAATTTTTTCACTCCATGATTATCGTTAACAGATCGCTACCTAATCAACGTTTTAACTAAAGAATTGATAAACCGGCCCTGAGTGTGGTTGAATTGAAGTGTTACTCAAAGGCTCCGCAATAGCAATTTACAGTTTAACAATTGAAGGCTAAAGTTATTCAAATAATTTTGGAATGAGAAAAATAACAAATATCCCGCAGACTTTATTACTAACACTACCTTTAGTGATGGTGAAGGATGGAAGTACATTCACGTATGGCTAGGCTAAAAGTATCACAGCGGTCATCATCAAACCTTAGTGACATGAACTTAGTTTATATGAGATGGTGGATACTTCCTGAAAAATCAAAATGCTTTAATAAGGCATCCTCTAATAAAATATGCAAGATAAATTCAAAGAAATTCGTTTTTAAAAAAAGAGATTATATTGAAATTCCCACAAGTACTTTGCAATACTAAACCACGAGGGAACCAACTGCCCGGATGTAAAAGGGTGTCCTAGCGACGAAAGGTAGCTAAAGGGGAGTGGCAAAATGCATTTTTTATCTTGTACTAAGCTGTTTATGACAATATAACTTGCACCTAAAATCCAACGCATATATTTGCAGGGTTATAACTTTGAAGATTCAATGAAATGATGAATATTTATAAATAATTGAGCACTATATTCGGCAATAGTGATTTCATCATCACTGATAGATACTTGATAGCAAATTGACCTATGCAAGTTTATTGACCACCTGAGCATGTGTGGTTTGAAACAAATTCATGTGAGCATTTAAAAAAATGTGTATTATAACTTTATATTGTGCCTACACCAGTTACAGTCCAATAATATACATCATAAATAATTTGCACTTGCATGAGCGATGGATCTTAATTTTTGTTTGTTTTCAGTTGGAATGTGAGCAAACTTCGTTAAGTACAGGGTGAGCCATAACAAATGGTGCCGTTTCAAAGGGCGATTTAAAAAAAACGGTGCAACTTAGAAGATTACGGTTTGTTTTATTGAACGCCATACATTACCCCATTTCGGTAGATTAAGTCCTGAAAATTACATCAGGAAGGTGGGCGCCCTCAGCAGCGACGCACTGATGTAGGCGATTCCTGAAATTTTCAGCCACCCTCTGGCACATTTCGATGTGAATCGCGGCGATTTCTTCCCTGATTCGAATCTTGAGGTCTTCCAGAGTGTGAGGTCGATGTTTGAACATCTTTTCCTTCAAGTAGCTTCACAGGAAAAAATCACACGCACTCAAATCTGGCGATCTTACCGGCCACCCCAAGTCACCCCTGAGAGAGACGAAGTGTGCGGGGAACATCTGCCGCAGTTTCACCATTGAGATTTGCGCTGTGTGGGCCGTAGCCCCATCTTGCTGAAACCAAATATCCCCCAGATCCTCTTCTTCAGCTAACTGGTTCAATTCGGGTTCAAAAAATCTTTCCAGCATGAAAAGATAACGATGAGCATAGACGGTAACAGTCCTTCCATCCTCCTCGAAAAAATAAGGCCCAATCACCCCAAATTTTGAAATGGCACACCAGACAGTGACTTTCAGGGAGTGGAGAGGTCTCTCGTGAATTTGTCTTGGGTTGCGGTCACACCAATAGCGGAAATTTTGTTTATTAACCGCTCCAGAGAGATGGAAGTGGGCTTCGTCCGAACTGAAAAAAGTGGACGTTGGTGGGATGCGGTTTATCATCTCTTGGCATCGATTCAAGCGGTTTTGGTAGTCTGGAGGTGACAATTCCTGAACAATCATAATCTTGTACGGATGGAATGACAAGTCCATGTGCAAAATCCTCCTTGGTGAGGTGTTAGGGATGTTCAGTGCTACTGCGTGCCTCCAAGCAGAGCGCCGAGGCGACTGTTCCACTGCTGCTCTCACTCGAGCCAAATTTTCAGGTGTTCTTGCGTTTCTTGGTTTTCCACCTCTACGCCTTACTGTGCACTACAAGGCATGCATCACCCCTTCGAAACTGCACCATTTGTTATGGCTCACCCTGTATCATTCATTAAATTATTTGATAGTAAAATGCTTGACACTAATATGCCCCTTTATTTTCTCAGGGTCGGTAAAAGTATGTACCACACATTTGGCGATTCTGTTTTCAAATTCCTTGAAGCTGTCATGACATTTGAGAAGGTTAGACAGTTATCATCTGTTTATCACACAACTACTTATCTTTATTATTCATGCTTTAATTTTTGAACTATGTTTTATTGTAGCAAGCAATTGAAAAGGCGTCAAATGCATTAAAAGGCAGTCTAGAATTATCGAATCGTTTCAGGAAGAAACAGCACTCAATTGGAAAAATGGTTCGTCGGCCCAAATATGACCAGTTTACTCCAGGTGAGTTATTCTTCGACGTTATAATAATTAGTGCAATATGAACCCATGGGTGGCAACTGTTGTGCATAGTTTTTGATTGAGCCATGTATGAGTCAAATAGTCTCTATAACCACGTACATATCCACTTACACAGAAACCAGAGCACTTATAAGTTGTAGGACCTACCACCCCTTGGATGAAAAACCTCGGTGGTGGGTGCTAAATTAGGGCTGACTAACTAGCTCTTACCTTCCCGACTGCTTCTAAGGTTTTTGAAGTTCTGGCCACGACTCACATAACTCCATAACAAGAAGCATAGATACCCTAGGCTTACACAAAACCATGTACATTGATAAAGCTATAGAAAGCCCCAATCGCATGTAATGGTTTCCAAGCACATCACACACTACTGCTACTTCATAATATCGTCACGTAACACAAACACACAGCCTAAACAATGAGGATCTACAAGCTCACCTCATTCCATATCTGAAAATCACTCTCACCACCCTTTAATAATAAGTTCAGCCGATGAGGGACAACTAATGTGCTTGATTACCATGTATGATATCTAGAAGAGTAACTCAAAAGCACCCTTCCTTTGCATCAAGTTGTATGCTATGCTGAGCTACCCATACTACTTTGTCTAGAACTGTATGGAAAGATCCCGAGCCAGATCAGATCCAACTCCCAACCTTGACATGAACTCTGCCTGTTTGTTTGCAATGCCAGATTCAACTCATTTTTTGAAGCGATGTTAGATTAGGCTAAACCTCCAGTGCGGTCGTAGGATATGTTTACAGAACACAATTGAAGGTCAATGATACACTGTACCTCCTCACTACTATTCAATTATTTATCGTTCTGTTCGTCATATCTAGTCGTATCAAAAAATACTGAATTCATTGCTAAAGTTTTGAAAAACAGCTTTTTTGTTGTCTGTCACTCATTCTGGAGTTTGACAACTTATTGACAGGTATGTGTCCTTATTAAATGACTGTTCCTAAACCCTCAATGAGGGTATATCAGTCAGACAACTTATTGATGTTCAAACCTTTCAGTGGAAAGATGTGCGTGATGATGCCATATTGTCTTATTTATGTATGGTTTAATATCTACAATATTGCTGATATGCACAGTTAACACATAGTGCCTGAAACATCTAAAAAGATGAAGGCCAGTTCAAGATAGTCTACAACTATACTTTACAATAGACATTTGAGTTAATTTTTATTTAATGAATGTTAATAATAGCATGCCTGAATGAAATTATTTACGTGGATAACAATTGAATTTTCCTTTGAATGAACCTATTAATGTGAATCACTGTTTTGCTTGAAATGTTTTTGTCTTAAGCGCACGATAACACGTACATGTTTGCTTTCCAGAGGAAATGCATGCAGAATTATGCTATGCAGAAGCATTACTTCTAAAAGCCTTATTAGCTTTTATTGAAGATGAAACGTTAGTAAACTTCATCAAAGCTGGTATGAAGATTCGTGCATGCTTCAACTCTTACAAGTGAGTCCACTTGAATATCATAACTATGAATTATTCAGTGGTAATAAGGTTCATATCATTTTAACGTGATTATGAAATACTAATCTGTGAGGAGGCTCACATGTCTACACTGATTGGTTATTCTAAGTTTCTGCATCTAAACGTAGGGTTTGGTCCTTCATCAAGAACGTTATAGTAAATTGTAAATAATCGTCAGTAACAAGAGCTCAACTGAAAAGGCCACAGAGAGTGAACATTTTATGTACCACAAAAAATTGAAACGTTGATTGCACTGTCACCAGCGACAGTTGAGCACGTTCAGAGCGAAAAAGATGGGCTGTTACACCAATACTTATTTCTGACCTAATTGTTGTTACCTTAGTTATTAGTATGCCTTTGGTTAGCTCCCTCTGTTATATTTCAATTTGCTAACTGCTATTGTTTCCTTCATGTTTTATGTTGTTTTTCATGTTTGATGTTGTTCTTCAGAAACTGCAGCAACATCATCAAGGCTAGAGATTGGTCGTCTGTACCGCATGTTGTTCATTTTCAAAGTGGTGTCCACGTTGGGATTGGCGCATTCAATTTGGTAATTCACGTTGATCACTCAAATTAGTTGAGGAAAGGAACCCTCTTTTTAATTGGGTAGCCTGAATCCATTTCATCTTGGTCTATGTAGTAGTAGCACAGATGAAGTGCTCTTGTAGGAATGTATTTTTCGATATAGTAGATCAAAGAAGTGGGTTTATGGTATTGAATTACAAAAGAAACATAATGAAATAGATGAGAATTGAAAATAAGTTTGGTAATTCAGGTATTTCTCTACTGTGAACGTGAGCATGCGGTTTAGCATTGAATTATGGTTTTACTCACAGAAAAATAATTAAGTGGCATTAATCTCTTATTGCTGGAGCTGGGTAGGATCTTCCTGGCAAGAAAGTTGTGAGGTTGGCTTGCTTGAGGACGGCGATGATTTAAGTTGCCAAAAAATAATAGTACATTCTACTCTGCTAGAAAATAAACTTATATGAAGTGACACCAGTTCTTGGATGTCACTAATAAATAGTAAAATGAATAACAACGTGTTGACCACTCAATATAGTTCTAATAGAAATAGAGGATGCATATACTACCTGGTACCAACCCTAGGGAAGGAAGTGCTGGGAGTTCCATTATAAAATGACATTGAGTTGAGGTATGATGCTGGGAATGGTACTGATTCCACAGAAAACTTTCATGATGGGCGGAATGGGAGGTGGGGTGTAGTTAGGCGTATGTTGGTATGTGTGTTCATATGAAACGGTGGCTGGATGGCCTTAATTTGGTCACTTAAATGTTTATTTCCGAGTGTAAGTAATTGACAAGGTCAGTTAGAGTTGGAGGTATGCATGAGGAAGAGCTAACCTTTTCTACGATGTGTGCTGAATGAATTCTTTATTGGCTGCAGTGAGCTGAGAAATCAGCAGTCTAGCACAATCCACTACATTAACATTTATAGTTTGTGGTCATTGCTATGGGCCATTCACAGCCCAGGTCAGCACAGACTCTAAATCTAGTTTTGTTCAACTGCTTGAACAAAACCCTCTTATAAATTAGGTGTATTCTTCAATGACGAAGAACTCAATAGTTAATATGGTTTCAGCTTATTGCTTACACTTACGTCATTTTACCATTAAATATTTCAATGAGTGAGTTATGGTCTGCAATCCTGCATATCCGCCTGGCTCAGAACATCTTCTATTTTATTTAATTTGGATTTGACTCAAATGTTGATGTAATGAACTATGTGCCATAATGTTAACATATCGGTGCTTTTTCTAGATGATATCTCTACTCCCAGCACGAATAATCAAATTACTCGAGTTCATTGGATTCTCTGGAAGCAAGGTAAAAGTTATTGTCATGAATGATGATTAAACTAAACATTTCTGTACTCTAATTCTTATCATACTCATTTTTAACACATTTTACCTGAGCCTAATTTTACCTGTTCTATCCTAGGACCGAAAGTGAAAAATACATATCACTATAATGCCACAAAACGTTGTATGAATGTTGCTTTATGTATCATAAATTCTTCCAAAAATTGAAAATCTAAATTAGACGCCGATTGTTCTCCTCTCAGCTCTTGGCTCAAAGACATTCATGTTCAGTTAGGCAAAACCTACAATACCCCTTCTTTAAAAAAAACCGTTTGGAATAGAACATTTTTTGCTTATAAAGACTAAAATTACAACTTCCATACGAGGAAATATATATATATATATATATAGGTATCGCCAGGCCACAATAACGACTCCGTTTGGCTTCTAGAACACAATAACGCCTCCGAAAACGACTCCGAGGCGGAGTCGATAACGTGAAGTTTCTACAACACAATAACGCCTCCGACCCGCAAAAATACTACCTATTCAATTCACTTAGGTTCCTTTAGTTTCCTCCAACTTAGAACCACAAATCTCCGTCGGAAATAAATGGAGGGAAAATAATGATGCGTGATAACTTACTACGATCAACTTTCGCCTTCAACCTCACGGAGTGGCAATCGCCACACTTTCCTAACATCTTAGTAGGAGCCTAAAGTACACAAATTTAAATCTTTTTTTTTAATAGTACATTCAATTCCTTTACTCTGATCAACTTTCGCCTTCGTCCTCACTGAGTGGCAATCGCCACACTTTCCTAACATCTTAGTAGGAGCCTAAAGTACCCCAATTTAAATATCTTCTAAATAGTACGTTCAATTCCTTTACTCTGATCAACTTTCGCCTTCGTCCTCACTGAGTGGCAATCGCCACACTTTCCTAACATCTTAGTAGGAGCCTAAAGTACGCAAATTTAAATATCTTTTTTTTAAATAGTACATTCAATTCCTTTACTCTGATCAACTTTCGCCTTCGTCCTCACTGAGTGGCAATCGCCACACTTTCCTAACATCTTAGTAGGAGCCTAAAGTACGCAAATTTAAATATCTTTTTTTTAAATAGTACATTCAATTCCTTTACTCTGATCAACTTTCGCCTTCGTCCTCACTGAGTGGCAATCGCCACACTTTCCTAACATCTTAGTAGGAGCCTAAAGTACGCAAATTTAAATATCTTTTTTTTAAATAGTACATTCAATTCCTTTACTCTGATCAACTTTCGCCTTCGTCCTCACTGAGTGGCAATCGCCACACTTTCCTAACATCTTAGTAGGAGCCTAAAGTACACAAATTTAAATCTTTTTTTTTAAATCGTATATTCAACTCCTTTACTCTGATCAACTTTCGCCTTCGTCCTCAGTGAGTGGCAATCGCCACACTTTCCTAACATCTTAGTAGGAGCCTAAAGTACACAGATTTAAATATCTTTTTTTAAAATAGTACATTCAATTCCTTTACTCTGATCAACTTTCCCCATCGTCCTGAGCGAGTGGCAATCACCACACTTTCCTAACATTCTGTTAGGCGCCAAAAGTACCCAAATCTAAATTTCTGTTTAAACAACCGTACGTTTAATTCTTTTACTCTGATCAACTTCCATCTTTGTCCTTAGAGACGGAATCTAGACACTCCTAATATACAATAATGTGATAATTGCTATCATGTAGACAATTCTAAATATCTACTACAAGACGTACGTTTAATTCCTGACAGTTCAGTCTCCAAAGAGGAAGATGGAGCAGAGAGCGTGATGGGAGGGAGGGAGAGAGATTGAGAGAGGCATTAAAGTAATTGATGGTATTACATGAAATTCGGACATGGATATGAAACCTTCTCGAAATAGGTACCATGCTAGTTGGCAGATGCTGACTGGGCAAAATTTCAGAAAACTGAAAAAAGTCGCAGCTAGATTTTCTCTCCTTGATTTCAAATTGGTCACATATTCATGCCTGCAACCATTCACGACTTCTGGGCCAATGGTCAAAATCAAGTAGCCAATTTTGAAAGGTTTCAAATTCCGATGAACTGAAGAAGGGCCTACTTAGGTATTTTATCCCTGATTTAAACTGCATATTGTTTCATCCTTCCATGACGTCTGGGCAAACTAGGTGACCGATTTTGAAAGTGTACTAGTTTTGGTGGCATGTTCATGTCTTTGACCATCCATGACTTCTTTGCCAATGGTCAAAATCTAGAGGTATAGGTGGCCAGTTTTGAACGAGCGATTTGTTTCATATGTATGTCTGAGAACATATATATGCTTTCTGGGCGGATTAGGTGTCCAATTTTCGATGAGCCAAATTTAAAAGAACTGAAAAATGTCCAACCAATATATTGTTCCCCCGATGACATGAAAATGAAACTTATTCGAAATCAGGGTTTCAAAATTTGGCCTCGTTCAAAATTGCCTACTAGATTTTGACCATTGACCAAGAAGTCGCAGAATGTCCCAGACACACACATGAAACAAATTGGAAATCAGGGAAGAACATCCAGGTGAAGTTTTTTCCTATTTTACGAAACTTGGCCACGCTCATAATTGACCACCACAAAAACTTTGACCGTTTGCCAAGAAGTCGTGAATGGTCCGAAACAAAAATATCAAACAAATTGAACATCGCGGAATGAATATCGAGGAAGGACTTTTTTCAATTTTCCGTAATTTACCCAGTTTGAATTGGCCACCTACTTCGCCCATACGTCATGCAAGGTCGCAGTGATTGATATAACACATATTTGAAATCAGCGGAAGGATATCTGGTAGAGACGTTTTCAAGTTTTTCAAAATTTGGCTCCTTCTAAAATTGGTACTCTAACAATAAGTTTGAACATTTGCTAAGAAGTAATGGATGTTCACGGACACGAATATAAAAGATATTTGAAGTCATGGAAAGAAAATCTAGGTGGGAATTTTTTAGGTTTTCGCAATTTTGCCTAGTCCAAATTCGGGCAACTAGCATGGTATGTCAAGTAGGTCTTATGGAATGCGTCCAAATTATATCCCTCAAATTACATGTAATACCATTGAGTACTGACGAAGATTGAATTTTTAGTAACTTTGTAGAGCAGTGTTAATGCGTATCCTTATAGAGACAAAGTTGGAGGATGACTGAGAGGAATTAAACTTACGACTTGTATTTAGGTATTTCGAGTGTGTGCTTAGTAGTACCTAATAGATAATTGTATCTGAAGATACTGTGGCATTTGAGAAACACTTCGTTACTCTTCTGATGACGCGTTCTTCCACTGTGACGTCGTCGCCGCCTCTCGTCTACCTCCTTCTCAGGCGACCGTAGAGGTTCGTTCTTATAATTTTGCCTGTCACCGGTTTCGTACACTGCGCTTTGGAGTTTTTCGCTTTCGATTTACCGGCTATTCTCTTTCTAATTTTTTGTTCTATTCGGTCATCAGCATCTGATGTAACACAGCAGCGACCCATTCCTATTTTATCTCGTAACTGAGGTGATATTTCCGATTTTCTGAATATTTTTTTATTATTTGTGTTTCTACACGTCATTAAAACGATACGCCAGCTAGCCAACGAATTATTAAAACACCCGCTCCTACTGGAGACACATGGAGTCATTGCCTTTCACTGACGACAAAAACGGAGGCCAGGAATTAAACGTTCAATTTTTAAAACTAGATAGTTCGAGTGATGTAGTTTAGGCTCCGACTATTTCATAACGTTACGAAAGTGTGATTAGTGCTCCTCAACGACAAGAGGCAAGGAACTAATCTTTGGATTTTTCCAAACAGACATTTGAGTAATCTTGACTCCTGTTAGGTGAGTCCGTCTCCTCTGGCTGGTGAGTTACTGTGGCATGCACAGTAAAGACATCATCGTCTGGGCGTTAAGTCAGTGCTGAAGTCAGTCAGTTGGCCGTGGTCTTTATATACGAAGAAAAGGTAAACGGATGATGATGGAGCATCGGTGAAGGGTGGGGAGGAGGTCATGTGCCTCTGGGGAAAACCCTTAGAGGATAATGGAACGTCTTGAATGATCTCTTAATTGTGAAATCTACGTATTTTTTGTATAGGGCGGTCTGTAAATCCGTCAGTTGGTTGTTTTCGTTTGTGTAGTGTTTTGAGTGGTGTGAATATGGTGTGGCATTTTGTGTTGATGTGTTCATTTATGATCTGTCCCTTGAATTTTTTTGTTTATAAATTTCCATGTTTTCTAATACGTTCAGTTTTCTTCCTTTGTATTGTTTATGTAGTAAGATGGTGAAGTCCTGTATTTTGGTAGGTTCATGTCCAGTTGTCTTGTGGTGGTTGCCAAAGTTTGAATCGTCTTGATTACTACTAAGAGATTTAATGTGTTTTGAATATGTGGTTCGTATTTTTCGTCCTGTCTGTCCCATGTATGCGTTTTTGCAAGTACAGGTTATTTTATATACCCCACTTTGGTCGAGTGGGACCGTCTTTTCAGTCTTTGCAGTTAGTTTGGTTCTAAGTGTGTTGTCTCTACGTAGTGCGATTTGTATGCCTTCCTTTCAGAGGATGTTAGTTTCCGTGATATGTTTGGCCCTGTGTACGTGAATGTGCAGCATCTTGTCAAAGTCTGCGTGTCTTGTGTTTTTGAGTCGTGTGTTTTGGAATCATCTTGTCTTATTATTTTTGTTTATTGCTTTTTGGAGTAGCCGTTATTTTTGCATTGGAATAGCCAACATAACCCTATTGCTTTAATACTCTTGGCTCCTTGGGTGATTGCCCTCTCTGGGAACAAAGGCAGATAATGACTAAAGGAGAGGAATTGACCATACGATTTTCTAAAACAGGCGTGTAGATTTGGGTACTAATAGTATGTTAGGAAAGTGTTGTGATTGCCACCCTGTGAGAACAAATGCGAAAGTTGGTCAGAGTAAAGTAATTGAACGTACGACTTTTAAAACAAACATTTAGTACATGGGGCTCCTACTAAGATGTTAGGAAAGTGTGGCGATTGCCACTCGCTCAGGACGATGGCGAAAGTTGATCAGAGTAAAGGAATTGATCGTACGATTTTTTAAAACAGAGGTTCGAATTTCGGTACATTAGGCTCCCAATGAGATGTTAGGAAAGTGTGGCGATTGCCACTCGCTTCAGGACGATGGCGAAAGTTGATCAGAGTAAAGGAATTGATCGTACGATTTTTTAAAACAGAGGTTCGAATTTCGGTACATTAGGCTCCCAATGAGATGTTAGGAAAGTGTGGCGATTGCCACTCGCTCAGGACGATGGCGAAAGTTGATCAGAGTAAAGGAATTGATCGTGCGATTTTTTAAAACAGAGGTTCGAATTTCGGTACTTTAGGCTCCCAATGAGATGTTAGGAAAGTGTGGTTATTGCCACTCGCTCAGGACGATGGCGAAAGTTGATCAGAGTAAAGGAATTGATCGTACGATTTTTTAAAACAGAGGTTCGAATTTCGGTACATTAGGCTCCCAATGAGATGTTAGGAAAGTGTGGCGATTGCCACTCGCTCAGGACGATGGCGAAAGTTGATCAGAGTAAAGGAATTGATCGTGACGATTTTTTAAAACAGAGGTTCGAATTTCGGTACTTTAGGCTCCCAATGAGATGTTAGGAAAGTGTGGTTATTGCCACTCGCTCAGGACGATGGCGAAAGTTGATCAGAGTAATGGAATTGATCGTACGATTTTTTAAAACAGAGGTTCGAATTTCGGTACTTTAGGCTCCCAATGAGATGTTAGGAAAGTGTGGCGAGTGCCACTCGCCAGGACGATGGCGTAAAGTTGATCAGAGTAAAGGAATTGATCGTACGATTTTTTAAAACAGAGGTTCGAATTTCGGTACATTAGGCTCCCAATGAGATGTTAGGAAAGTGTGGCGATTGCCACTCGCTCAGGACGATGGCGAAAGTTGATCAGAGTAAAGGAATTGATCGTACGATTTTTTAAAACAGAGGTTCGAATTTCGGTACTTTAGGCTCCCAATGAGATGTTAGGAAAGTGTGGTTATTGCCACTCGCTCAGGACGATGGCGAAAGTTGATCAGAGTAATGGAATTGATCGTACGATTTTTTAAAACAGAGGTTCGAATTTCGGTACTTTAGGCTCCCAATGAGATGTTAGGAAAGTGTGGTTATTGCCACTCGCTCAGTAAAAAATATCGGGACAGTACTCTTTTTTAATAATAGAAATTAACTCGAGAAAGATTCCGTCAGTTCATTCATAAATCCGTTTCCCGCCGAGGACGACGTAAAAATAATTTTCAGCCCCTTTTCTCGAGGGTTTTGTGAGATAGGTAGTAGCGAAAATCCCATTGACGAGCGGAGGTGTTATTGTGCTCTCGAAGACATCGCGTCGGAGGTATTATCGAGCGACGGGGACAGGCGGAGTCGTTATTGTCGCCTTGCTATATATATATATATATAACAGGACTTTTTGTATAGACTAACATAGAACTGTAAAAACCTGCAAATAAGAGAATACCGAGAGTTGAAGAATTTTAAAATGATATGTACAAGAAGTACAAAAGTAAGTAAGTTAAGAAGTACAAAAGAATGTAAACTTGGAAAAAATATACACATCGGCTTACATATTACACATGTTTACAATTATTTAGATTATTTTTGTGGCGCTAAAATAATTAATCATTAATCAATCATCAATCATTAATCATTTATTCATAGCGATGAAAACCTCTAAAACATGGATCATGGCATAAGCCTGCATGATTGGGACCCTTTTGTTAGGAAGAGGCCAGTTAAACCTTGCACTCGAAGGCTTTCCAGATAGAACTAATGACCATTTCTTGTTTAACCAATTCTGTACTGAATACTAATAATATTTGTTTTTTTTAAATTACTTAAAACCTTCGTAAATTACTTAGAAAACCGGAGAAAGTAAGGAAGACAATCTAATGAAACAGGGCTAGCGAGCCCTCCCAGAAGGACACTGATCAACAGCCTTTTGGGCTTAACCTGTTAAGTAGATTGATCCTAACAAGATCATGAACTTGAAAGGCAATTTGAGTAAACATAGAATACGTTATTTGTTCATCAATACCTACTTATTGAGCTTGGAACTTAACAAGTTGAAACGTATTTAAATGCTTTGCTAATTCGCTCCAATTCCTCGTCTTTGATTGCCAGGTAGCCAGGAAACTGGAAACTCCATTAGAGAGCAGATTAAGCTCCAACATTGTCAGAGAATGGTGGGGGCTAATCCCGATGGCCATGAACCTGAGCTTCCCACTCTTGCGCTTATGTGTAGCCTGCATTTTTAACTTGGTCCATTGGGGGGGGGGGGGGCTGTAGTCGAATCAAAGACCTTTCAGAGGGGGGTTGTGTCTCAGTAGGCGTTCTCCACAACGTCACCACTCGTTTTTGTTTCGCATTTCCATTGGTGGGCCTTCTATCGAAAAACCTCCTGCTGCCCTTCTCCTTCGCAGTCCCTTGAATCGCGTGTTGCTAAAATTTCATTTTACTCTTGGAAAGTTGTGTAATCGGCTGAAAAGAAAAATTTGAGTTTCAACAGACTTAGCGTTTCTAGGGCTACTGAGATCACAAAAATACTGTTTGAGAAAACTGTCTGTGGGTGCATGAAAAAAGTGTCGGCGCTATGATCCATTGTCTAGGCCATATTTTACCGTTAAGGTGCTCTAAAAAATCTGTTATTTTGCAGAAATATTCCATTTTGGATCAAGTTGTGCCCCCCCTACTCGGCATAAGTTGTTATGGGCTAAAAATGGTTAAAAAATTAGCCAAAACGCAATTTTGGCAGTTTTATTGCAATTATGTCGTGTTTGGTATTGTTTTCTCGTCATTTTTTGATGCCTCAAACCTTTGAATAGTGCGGGTCTCAGAGATGTAGCACTGCAAATAGATGGAAAATAGTGAAATCACAGTAAATATAGTGAGGCAATATCTGCTACTTGAAGGAACTCTCAGGACAATACAGCGAAAGTTATGGTTTCTTCCTAGTCTGCACTCATTTCCCTAACTGCTTCTCATCCTACTCCACCCAACCGCCAGTTCGACTTGTTGTGTCTAGCCAATTGCCTTTCGTTGTCTCGAAAATATCAATTTTTGATGTTCCATTGTAGCAGCCTTGTTTCATGCTGTTTCATAGTATTTTTCAATGCTGAATGGAATGGTTTGGATGTTCTACAAATATTGCGATTTGCATAAGAGTTGTCGTTTTATGGTTCATTGATAGAGCCAGATTATATTCTTAATGTTTTTCGACCATTGATAAAACAGGATAGGTCACAATAATGCTGTGAAAGAGAATAATAAACTGTCGTGTAATGATTAGCAGTGTTAGAATCCTTTAGGGAGTATCACACACCTGATATACATTAATCTGAATTCTGATTTCAGGATATTGGATTGAATGAACTAATGGCAGGATACCAGTTGAGTGAGGGTTTAAGACAAGTCTTATCTATTTTGACGTTATTGACTTACAACTTATTTATTGTGTACGTACTGAGCCACCAAGAAGGAAACCTTCAACTTTGTGAAGAAATTCTTGAGGAGCAGTTACAGGTGAGTCTCTCTACATGCCTAACCCTACATGTAAATGACTTTTCGTATCCCAGCAGAGAATGATTTTCTTCTCCTAACATTGAGTCTTTTCCCTCACCGATTTAGAGGGTTGAATGGGTTCAAGGAGCTCAAATGACCATTCTGTGGAAAGGATTGTTCATCAAGTTAGCTGGGGGAGAAAACGACTTTGAAGGTCAACCTAATCCAAGAATAGTCTTGCCCTCTCATCACAGTTTACTATCTGGTAATCATCTGCTTGGTGTTGTAGAAATGTAGCTTAAATTATCCACTCGCCGCTGAATGATGATCAGTGCTTTGGCTGACATAATACTGACGGAACGTTAACAGAGACTAAAAAGTTTAATGATTTAAGAGGACGACGTAGCTTCCTTAATTGTCAAGAAGATTTGATATTGTTAAGATAATCATAAATCAAACTTATTGACAGTGTTGTGTTTTTGCATTGGTAGAGGTAACCCCTATGGTCTCCTTGGAGGGTCTCCTCCAAGGCCTAATTCACAAGTTGTGGAATCACTCAAGTTGCAAATTTTTGAAATTGTGCGTGTTTCAAAGACTTCACATTAGTGCATGCTTGTAGATTCAGATCATGAATGTCATTAGGTCTTGGCTCTAAGTTGAAACATTTCTGCAAATTCAAATTATACCGTTTGACACTCCGAACCCCATTTGTTAAAAAAAAGGTCTGAAACCCCATCAGTGAGGAGCAATTTGAAGGGCATTTTTAAAATCGTTAAAATGTCACAGCTTTATCTTAATGGTGAGAGGCCAACCCCTGTCATGTGGTTCATGTATGCTACGTAGCTACAATGTGAACTACATTGAGTACAATAAGGAACTCATCTGCTTCTCACTGAGTGTCAACTAGTGCATTGAGGAAAGGTCAACGTTTTCATCAAGTTGAAAGGCATCCTGTGCAATCTACTGACTAACTCTCCTATCTGCTTTGAATTATCTTTGATATGGTGGAACAGATATATGGTTTGTCCAAGTAGAACAAAAATGCGTATAGGTAGGTGAGAAGTGTGTGCAGTATGCAGTAAGCTGAAATAAAAACATCCTGTTTCAATGTTGAGCAAATACTGTGCCTCCACGAACTATCAAAATGTCTGCTGATATTATAATCGTCTAATCAACGCGACGTTATTCATCATATATGTAATAATAATAAGCATAAGTAAAATTAAAGAAAGGCGACATGAATGGGCAACTGTGAAATCCGATTTTCATTTCCATCTCAAATTTTGTCGCGCTGGTGGAGGTATTTAATAGAGACTTGAAATGGGCGAGCAGAGACTCTTAATGCTGATCATAGGACAGTTTCTGCACAAAAAAGTCAGCAATTAAGATAATGATGCCAATTCATATTATGTATATACCACAGAGTGCCTGTAATTATCCAGAGGGATCGTTTCTGAATTATGTACACATTCATTCATTCCCAATAATATTCCTATGTTTTTGACCGTCACAACCTTCCTCATAATTGGACACTACGTGTCAAAGCAAAAGGTATTCCAAATTTGCCATGTCTGCCCTCTGTCCAGGCCATATTTGGCTCTTATCGTGGTCTGAAATATTCGTATTTTCGCACACAAATTCGAATTGGAATCTTATTGAGCCCACCCACTATGATCATGTTGTGCCAACTGCCTAGCATTGCCTACGAAATGTAAACTTTTGTTGCTCTGTTGTAGCGGTTAGATTTTGTATTATTTAGAATTAATTATCGATGATGAATCAAATGGTAGAGAATAATAAAATATAGCAAAATAATTTGCAACGGAAGGCTGATGCAGATAGTCATACAAAACAGGAGTACTGCCTGATCAGTTGTATGGGAACTAGATATATTCTCTTTACATTCGATGATATAGGTGGACTTGTAGGGAGGAATTGGGGAATGCAATTCACTGCCCAGCTACATTAACAGCGGAGGTCCAGGTATTGAACACATAAGGTTGTTGGGGCTCGTTGCTCTTACAGCTGGGTGAATGATACATTCATCTCACAGAGATATGTGAATTTCACCAGTTGTTGAAGGATTTGAGCATGGTAGCCCAGGATGTTACTGGAAAGTTGTGCACATATGCCACAGTGTGAAGCCTCTGGACTAGCGGTGTGGGGTCTGTCTCCACTTCTCTTCATAGTTGCGACTGATACTGCGCCGGGTAAGTTGCCAGCTTGTGAGCTGGCCTCGAACTTGTGAGTGTGTGCATTTGCCTTTATAAATAGTGTCCTGCTTGCTGGTACTGAGCAGGACATGGACGGATGTGTGGAGCACTTCTATAGCAACTTTTCTCTAGACCACCGCTGAACTATATCTTCTATGGTATCCCCAGGGCCATGCTGTCAATGTGACAGGTGTGGGACAGACTGAGTCAAATTTCATGACGTTATGATGGCTACAGGTTCCTCGGGAATATTGAAATAATAATAGCCTAAATATTATAAATTTTTTTTCGAATGTCTCAAACATAGGGTTTAGATTTATAGAAACTGGCGGATTTTTTTTACAATAAAAGTAATTCAATTTAACCCAGTTCGTCAAATTTGGTAAACAAATCATATAAATGAACGGTCATCGATTTTACCATGTTCAGTTTCCTGTTGTCAGTAGCATGATGTTCAGCGTTTTCCGCCACTGTTTGTATCCTGTCAATTGTTGCTATGATAGTTTCTAGCTGAAATTCCAAGTCATCAATAATTGGCTTTGTGATCGAGAAGCACAAGAAAAAATAGACCGAAACAGTTCGACAAAATTTATGCTACTCGATTCAGGGTTGATTGTCACGCCCACATTGTTGAGCAAGTGGAGTGAAAACAAACTCGATGAGATAAAGGATTGCTGCCTTTTAATCACTTGTGTACATTCTCTCTGATCGAGCGATTTCAACATTTGCACATGGGACTGTGAAGCAGAGCAACTAAGGAACTCAGTTCGTGACAGATGCATTTTTCTCCAAAACCCTTTATTTAATGCTGCTTAATATAGACCAATTCAAACATTCACCTTAATCCTAACTTATTTAAGTATTTACGATACAGCTCTGGCTAGGACTAAGTTGTGAATGGACTGTAATATAGAATGAAAGCTTGAGTCAAATTAAAATATCTGGTGCGTTGCAACACACAACTTTCCTTAGCTCTACGTCAATTCACTTTGTACATGGCCTTCGAACTTGGTCAAACAACACGTCACAGCAGCAGGGAACGGTAGCGCCTACAGTTCCGGAATTTATTGTGCTGCTCGAACTCATTGCAGGACCCTTATTGAGCAATCGGTACACAGATAATTAATGATGCTGTAAACACAAATTTTTTGAAGAAGGATAGTAATTACTTTTGCAGAGCTATTGGGTAATAACTGTTAGAACTGGTAGTAAGCGAAACAGCAGTAGTTGAAATTCAGGAATTTCTGGAGTGAGCCCCATGTATCTCATGAGCGTTTTTAAACACTCACCCTTTAGGTATTGGATTGGACTACAATACCAATTTTTTTTAACATTCTACTAACATTCCAGCGGAGGTTATAAGAAAAAAACCGCGCTAAAAACGCTTTTCGTCGAAAATTTTGATAATTTATTGTGCTGCTCTCGTCATTTTCCTACGAATGAGAATTTTATGGTATAATTATCATATTGAGAGCTACCTATATAAAAAATTTAATCAAAATCGTTAGAGTCGTTTTTGAGAAAAAAAATAGTTGGTGTTTTGATCACTATGATAACTATAGTTAACTTTCAGTGGATTTTGTCCAAACCCTTATTTTGGCGTCCCATGGTAACCTGTAGGCTAGACATCAAGTTTCAGCTGATTTGGTACGGTTGTTTTCTCTAAAAACCGCGCTAAAGTCGATTTCGTCGAAAGTTTTGGTAATTTATTGTGCTGCTCTCGTCGTTTTCCCACGAATGGGAATTTTATGGTATACTAATCATATTGGGAGCTATCAATATAAAAAATTTAATCAAAATCGTTAGAGCCGTTTTTGAGAAAAAAAAGATTTGGTGTTTTGATCACTATGATAACTATAGTTAACTTTCGTTGGATTTTGTCCAAACCCTTATTTTGGCGTCCCATGGTGACCTGCGGGCGAGATATCAAGTTTGAGCTGATTTGGTACGGTGGTTTTCTCTAAAAATCGTTCACGAACACACACACACACACACACACAGACACAAAGACCATTTTCCCAAATAGTGTTTTTCGGACTCAAGAGGGTCTGAAACGTAAAGATCTGAAGAAAACTCAAAATTTTTTTTTCAGCCGATTACATAACTTTCCTTTCTACTTCGTAGAGCCAAGGAAAGTAATAATGACGAAATTTGAAATCAAGAGAAATTGAAGTAATTGGAGACGGAAAAAAATTATTGATGGGTAATAGCAGCATACCTGTTGCCAGTGTTATGGAAGGCGTCGCATCTCTCTAGCTGACCACAACGATTTTCGATGAGGTCGTGGCAATTGTTAATAACAATCATACAACTTTGGGTTTTTGTTGAAGCGGATACACGAAACCGATGATGGTTATGTGTCAAAAACGACAGAAAAAGCAATTCGTTTTGTCACAGCTAGATGAAGAAGAGGGAATAGTGCTACCAAGCTATTTCCATCTCCAATAGTTGAACGAAATAATTTAAATAGTTTTTTCTTCCAATTAAAATTAATTTAGCAGTTCACCAGCGCTATAAAAACAAGTTTCTATTGTTTTGATAAGCTGTTTAAGAGATAACTTAATGTGTGCACTTTGTTTTCAGCGATACCCTGATGGAGCTTGGTTCCTATATTTTAGAGCTCGTCTTGAATTTATGAAAGGGAACGTCAATGACGCGAATGCATGGTACATTGAGTCATGGAAATCTCAGTCAGTTTGGCCCCAGTTTCACTGTCTATGTTTCTGGGAGCTCATGTGGATTCAATTGTAAGTTTTCCTTAGTGATGATAAAATGCTCATCTCTCTTGTGATAGGTCTTCCCAAGTGCACTGGCATGCTTCTGAATTTTGTTGTGCATTTATTTGTAAATATGAGTAACTTGAATTTGTTACTTGAGAAGGAGGAGTCGGTGGTATTTGTTTGGCCAATATCGTAGTTTGGGTGCTACTTATTCACTAGTCAGTTGATGTAATTCAATTTTAATTTGTTTTTCAACTAACTTATTCAATTTTTATGAATTGTAGCACTGCTCAAAATTGGAAGCAAGGCGCCTACTATGCTGATATTCTTCTTAGAGAGAGCAAATGGTCACGTACAATCTATGGATATCACAAAATGTCAGCTATGCTCATGATGGATTCCATTGATGCTGTTGTAGAAGATGAAATTGAGACGTTAGTAGTGTAAGTTTCACAATTAGGAAATATTCTTTTATTCAATGACCATTCCACAGAACAGAGAGTTTGTAAGTATATTCATCTTCCAAAACTACTCAAAACTCGGGATTTGTGTGTGTGTGTGTGTGTGTATGCGTGTGTTTAAGTTGTGGAAAAATTGGTTTCTTCTAATGTTAATCCAATGCAGTTTTTTTTAATTTGAGTCTAATCAAGCTGGATAAATAAATAAATAAATACGGACATAAAAAGGAGTAGCGTGCTTTAAGGCCTGAATTTGGCTTCTGACAAATGGACTGTCACTTCAGGATTCTGTTGATGAAAAGACAACCCGAAAAGCAATGTGGTATGAGTTGATATGTATAAGGTTGGGCCTCCCCAACTACTGAGTCATCTGGTGTTGATTCTGAAATTAGGGGGGTAGTAGTCTTGCCCATATAAAAGGCTTCACATTGTGTGCCCCGCAGTTGGGTTACAGCATTGCTGCTCATACAAGTGGCCAATCTAGTTAGACACTGTCGAGGCAGCTCCGGGCACCATGAAGAATGATTCCGCCACTTACCAAAACACATGTACTGCACAAGGCTAGGGGCAATGGGACATTCTGGGGAGCCCTCATCAAAAAGTGGTGGAGAAAGCAATTTAGGATCATTCTTTGAATTGTTTCTTCAATCTTCTCAGAAGTAGCACAAACTGTTTACCAACTTATTGAGTCTCCAACAAGTGTAACAGGTTAAAATAATAAATACTCAAAAGCCAATAACTCATGAACAGGCAATACTGAACTTCAGAGAAATTTATTGGCCCAGTTTTGCATGGTTAACTGCAAAACATGATAATATGTGCCATTTCCTGAGGTATCAACTTCTTTTACACCACCATTATCTTTAATGACATCACCACAATGTCTACACTGCATCTGCCTCCATCAGAAAGCAGAGCATTGTGACCATGTGTATCCCTAAACATCCCTATAAACATCCCATGTGTATCCCTCTTCCCTATAATGTAAAACTGGCTCAATCAAACTAAACGCACTCGCAATGTGTTCCCAGCTATTTTACCCTCTCCAGTACACAGATAATAGACACCCAAGTAACATTTCAAAACAAAATCCCCATTCACTCAGATCCAAAATATTGTTAGGGTTTTATCTTTGTGATGCGTTGTGCTTTGAACATGCGAGCTCGGCCTGTATTCATCAGCTATTTTGTACTTCATTATAGGAATATACCTCAATGGAAGCAGAAGATCGCAGGAAAATCTTTACCTATTGAAAAGTTCTGTGTCAAGAAATGTGAGCGTTTTAAAGCTCAAAAGAACACTCTTCTACTGCCTGCAATTGAACTACTTTATGTGTGGAACTATTTCAAAGTCCTAGGGAAAAAATGGGAACTATCTCAAGCCATTTATAAAGTGATCCTGAAACACTTGTCCGATTTTGACCAAGGGAAATGTAAGTAAGATTTTCATTTGCAGTACTGTTTGTACATGTTGAATGGTTGTACTTATTGGGGAATCAAATAATGTGTAGTAAATGATGTGCTGTAGAATGTGCAATTCGGCGGCATACACAAATTTTATCAGAAATCGCAGCCAAATAAAACAAACTTGAACATTAATGAGTGTTGCAACTAACAAGGGATTCATATCATCCCCCTCTCCTACAGCATTATGGAATAACACTAGGTGATGTGTGTGAGGATCGTTCCTATGGAACCTCATGACAGACAAATATAGTAAACAACAGGGACTCTTCGACGCAACTATTCCAATGTTTTTTCTTGGTACAATCCACGATCCCTTTAGTAATTGAAGAAGGTTTTGTTAATTTTATAGTAATATCTGCCCCAAATTGTAACGAATGTATTGTTATTGACTGAAAAAGTTGAGTTCTCCTCTCAGCTTCCTCTCGTTGGTGCTTGTCTCTTGAGACAAAATACCAACTTTCAGCATGTGGAATGTGCATGTGAGCCTGCATAGTGACCTTAGTGAGGGAGCGACTGAACCAATCAGCTGAATCTGTTTTCTTGTGATTGCCATTTGTCTCACCATTGTTGGAAATGGGGGTGGGAAACCAAACTGTATCAAAAATGAATTTATTAAAAGCAGCGCGAAGGATCTTCATGAAACTTCAAACTAATTAATCGATACTTGCATTGTGTCCCCTATAGCTAGAGATGTAAACCATAATAGTTGAAGAAATGAGATTCGCACATTAAAAAAATTTTTTCCCCCATTTTCTCAAAAACGATTGTAACACTTTGATTTACTTTCAAATAGTACTTTTAACTAACCGGAAACTGCCCATTTTTCTCTATAAACAGATTTATACTGTGAAGGAAGGGGTAGTGTGCCTGGGTACTGTACTATCAAATTTGGGAGGGAGTATGCTATATAGTGCAGCGTAACTGGAATTGTTTTCAACTCATTCAATTCTGTTCTACTCATGTTTTACTAACTCGGCTTCAGCTGCATAAACAAAGACACAGTTGCTGAACCTTGGACGATTCCGAATGTTCTGTTGGTTCATTCTAACTATGCATTTTCATTAGGTTGTAGAAACTTTGACTTTCAATTTTTTTTTCTTTTAGACGCTGGTTCGATGTTTGAGTTTGACAACAAAGCTTTGCTCTTGCTTCTCAAAGGAGCATGCCTGCATCAACTGAAAAGACCCCATCAAGCAGAGGAGTGTTTGAAGTCCGTTCTCGATTTAGAGAAACTCATCAAAGATGATCATTATATTGTGCCCTTTGCTTTGGTTGAATTGGCATTAGTATACAACACCCAAGAAAATACTAAGAAGGCCATTCATGTCTTGGAAACTGTCAAGTAAGCGCATATAAGTTTTGGCACCCCACTTTCAACGTTCTAATTTTTAGCAGTGCGTTAGTAAATAATAATAATTCTAGAGACGATTAAGCTGTGGGATTGTGTGTAAATCTCCACACCCGATGTAATCAAATGTGTTGGTGAAACCAGTTCCAAAAGTTAAACCTCCTGCAGTTCAGACCCATGTTCTTACTTTTTGAAAATTATTTGCAATGCGTTGAACTAGAGTGTGACCATTGTGCAATTGCTGACAGTGGTTTTTGTGTCAATTGCAATAGTCTTATCTTCAATAAGAATGCTTTTAAAGTTTATTTGACCTTTGTTTCAGGAAAAACTATACTGGCTACTCTCTTGAGTCTCGCCTTCATTTCAGGATCCATTCTGCGTTGATAGATTTCACTTCAGGGGATAAATAAACGAACCTGTAAGTCATTTTTAGTGCAGCCTAATATTTTGTCCCTCCCTTGAGTTACTTCTGTAATCAAATTTTTCGGAAAATTGAGTCTATTTATTTTCATGTTGCCTAGGTTCCATACTTACATTACTTTATTTGTTTTCTAGGTTACTGTTTGTTTGTGTATGTGTTCTGTAAATGATCCATCCATACTAGGGAAATAGCGTGATGCATACATGCAGGTTCTTTTGTAATTTCATTTTAAAATCATTCATGCATATGATTAACTTAACATTAAAATGATCAAATTTGAACAAAATTCTGTGTATATCAATAATTTGTTTCGAATCATTCTTTTGCGTATTTATTTTCATAATTTAGGTTTACCTATTGTCATTTACTTTCAAACTGGTGTTGCAGAGGGAAAGGTTTGTAATTGGGGGTGTACCACAGAAACATAATTTTATTTCAACTTTTACCTGAGATTTCTCAATCGCCATATCTGCTCAACATCAAACTTGGAGTGAACCAAATACTTTTCCCTTCCCATTAAGACTGCTCAATCCTTACTTATCACAATTCACAGCTGTATCTGATGGGAAATGTGGTCTTCTTTAGCAATTACAGTTGACAATGTAGAATAGACTATTTATGGTTGGTAGTATTGAGCTACTTTTTTTTCTCTCACTTATCCAGCAGCCACTGTAGGAAAAGATGTGCCTTAGCCTTCACGCCATCTTTTGAATCTTGTATGTGTGATGATGGGCCTAGGCTCTCTATCTGAAAGTTAACCCTCTTCACATTCATTAGAATGTATCAGTTTACTAATTGATCACCCTCACATTAACAGTTGATAATTAAACGGCTTGAAATAAACTCGAAAACACGCTCCATAGGTAACACGTAACGAATAGTCTTTTGTAACACAGAGACAGTTTGCAAAAAGATAAACTTAACTGGTCAATGAGAGTGTCTGTTCCATACTGCCGGCTGCCAGAAAGGTGGCACATCCTTCCCCACTCATCCTACGTGCTAATCTAGGCAGCAAAGGGCAATACGTCATTGTGTTTTTCAAGTGAGAAAGTTCACCTTGGTTACTTATTGATCCTGGCCCATCACATATATAGCTTCTGTACAGTTCTACACCGTTTTTACTAATTTAGATCAAACTTTAGAGTTAGTCAAGTCAGTTTTAGAGTTTTATTTTCTAATTTGGGTTCTATTTTATTTGTTCACGTATATTATTATGGTTAATTATTCCTCAGACAACTCATTGAGTGGAAATAGAAACCAAAACGCACCACAAAACACATTGTCAAAGATTCCCAAATTTGTAACGGCAAATGCCAAACTGGGAAAGTGTGTTTAGCCGATGACCACTCACACTGTTATCCTCAGATTTGTCTCAACCCATCGATAGACCGAAGGCCGTACCAAATCATAAAATTCGATTCTCAGAACATACAAAATCTTTTTTTTTCTGTTGAATGATCTGATCAAAGTTACGAAGATTTCCAATTAACCAATGCATTAGTTTTTTCTCCATAAACGATTTCATAGGACACGGTTGAATGAAAAAGAAACGCCTGAGCTACATATCATTGAGTTTGATGCTGAAGAAAGCATTAAAAATATTTTTCTGGCAATGATAACTTACCCCTGTCCTGTCAATATTGTCTCAATCTGTGTACTAATACATCAGTGATGCATGGGACTGGGTTAAACATGCTGCAAATTATTACATAACCATTTATTATTCTCTTGAACACCTAGTCTCACTCCTTTGAGGACAATCCCATTCGATTCAGCTTTTGAATCATATTTGGTTTTTTCATTGCTCTGCATTCAGTCAATGCACAGAAAAGAAAGAAATTGTACTGCACAATGATGTGTTTAGATCAAAAGCACTTACCTTCAGTGCACCAGGGAAGACATGCTCAACCAACAGGATTTGATCAATTGTCTGCTTTCAATGAAAGTGTTGTGTTTATCATCAAACCTGCTCAAGTTTCAATTAATTGTTGCCATTTTTATTAACGGTTTGAATTGTTATGTTCAGTTGGTTTTGTTTTCAGTATGATTGTACTTTTGGTTTAATATAAAGTTCATACTTGAAACAAAGTACAAGTACTGAGTACTCGTTGAGTTGTTGAATTTATGTTGTTATTGTCTTCAGAAGAACTGTTCTTTGTTGAGACTGTGATGTTCGTGTGTAGCTATAGAATTGTACTACACGAGTACAATTATCGATATTGTTGTTCTGCTCATCAATAGTGACTTCTAGAAGACTTCTCTTCTTCTGCAATTTACTGCATGGTTAGTTCACTGTATAACCAATTTGACAGTCGATGACAGTCGACAACTTCCAAATCAGTGCTGATGTGATCATAAGTTGACCACATCAGTTCAGTTTCATGTTGGTTTTTTCTCGTAATGACTAGAAGTTATTTGAATCATATAGTTGATCTTTCCAAATTACTACTGATGAGGATGCAGTTTAGCATATTTATTGAAGCCAGGGCATACTGACTTGAGTCAGCTTAAGGCCTGAGCCTCAAATTACGAACTTTAAATGTACTTATTGAGAGGAGAGAACAACCATCAGGTTTTTTTGGTTTCTTTATACTTTAGATTATCGAATGCTCATCATTGTGTCTTCTTTGTGCACTTTCATTGTGTAAATTATGGGATTCCATGTGCATTTATTATGTCCTGATTTCTTCAAAGTATGTGACTGAAACTTTCCCTGATTTAGTTTTTAGTTGAAAATTATTTTTGTATATATACGTATAAAGCTTATGTATTGTTGTTAGCTTTGGGCGGCTCATGTAGGGCATTACTTTATCAAATTGGAGAAGAAATGGAAATTTTGAGAAAGAGAACACAAAATAGCCCGTGAGGCAGTCTTCAGTGTTCAGATTTCACGCATGTCCTTTGGGAGATCGATCAAACCTCAAAAATAATTACGGAACTTTTGTGGTGATATGGAACATTGAGACACATGTCAGACCTGTTTGTTTATTTATTTTTACTTATTTTTGATGGGAAGAAACCCCGTGGCAGTGTGAATTTGCTCATATATAATTATTATGTACGAGTATGTTGAGTGTTTTGATAAGTTGTAGCATGGGCTCACATTTTGGGTATTTTCAAAGTGGGTCTATGGTCGGTAACAATGCAGGGAGGTTGACCACAGCTGACAGGGTAGAGTCTGCCCAAGAATACGTAAACACAGACTCATATTTACCAATAGCTTTGCTGCCAATTTGTTAACGTGGTACATGGGAAGAGTTTCACTGCTTCAATTTCGATTCGTCCTGTTCCCATTTCTTCTCTAATTTTTCCTCAAGTGTATTAATGTTTGCATGCTTAATGGTGTAAACTTAGGTGTTTACAATACAAAATGTTGCTCAGTACCTAGACTTGTCAGTGTACTGACCTTCCTTATAACTTGTCTTTTGTCTTCTTCAAGGTCTTGTCTCCCTGGAGTTAGTTATTAGTGTGATATTGAATTCTTTTCTCATTTTTTCCATACTGTCCTCGATTTACTTCTTTTTTTTCTTTAATCTTTCCATTATTTAGTTCGCTGCCAAAGCATTTTGATGCAATGCCTGTATTTATAACTCTAGTATAAATGCCCATGTTTATTATTCAGATTTTCTTCCAGTTCTCAAATTTTCCATGACGACGTTTTAATGTGTGTTTTACTGTGTCACCTCTCTCTAGTTATGCCAAAATCCCGTATACTATTGATTTATTAGACCAGTCAACCAATTTCGTTTTGTTTATGTACTAGAACTAGTCAGAGAAATCTTATAAATATTCTTTTGCCTAAGAGCTAAGTGAAATTGATGTGATAAATGTATTGTGAAGTGTTGGTGTCTAAATATATTTATATATTCGGAGAAGCATTTTTTCCCCTGCATCAGATCCTCAATTTGTTTCAAATGCCGGTGACGTGCTACAACTCTCCTAATGAGAAATCAGTCAGAGTAGGTTATTGAAGAAAGTAGGAAAGCAAACATCCAATTTTATCTGCCTGCTATTTTGGGAAGAGCTTTTAAACATATTGACTTTCCTTGAGCCACGTAGTCGTGATTAGGTAAAACACACACACACACACACACCTTTTTGTTTGAGAAGGGCCATCTTTTCTATGACCCTAGAGTGTCTCAGATGGACTGACAGTTTGGTAACTAGGGTTTTTTAACACTAGGGGAAGCACATATGTGAAACAGTGAGATTACTCTTGAACATTTATTTGTACATAAAGTAATACGTATTGGACAAAATTCACAGTGCATACAAGTCATTGTCAATTAATATAAAATATATCAGCAATTCACAAATATTGTTGTGAATAAGAAATTGACTAGGATGAAATAAACTTTAAAAAAACGTGGAACTAGAAGATGAATATTCATCAACATATAACGTACAGATTCAAGTATTGTTCAATGCGTCATAATTGGATGTATCTAATTTTTTTCCTAATGTAGAGAAGCTACTGCACTCATTTCCCATTGTTCGGTATGTGCAACCATACTTGGAATGGCCTGGGGAGATTACGTAGTGTGGTTGGAATAGTATTACTATCTACGGGTTAATTTACAAAGCTGAGTATTTAATAAAGTACCAGTCTACTCAAACCTCCATTAATTATATACTGGCGGGCAAACTGCTATACTGTGCACTCAGAACGCTATAAGTATTCGTGGCAAAGCCATTTCTGACAAGTTCTCTTCATGCCCTGTCTTTTTATATAAAGAGTAATTCTTTTTTAAAAAACTACCATCAAATGTTACTTATAAAGATAGGCGAGCCTTACTATGGCATCTAGTGGGGGTAGGGTGAAGGACCAAAATGGAACGAAACCTGCTCTTTCCTCAAAAGTGGCTCTTGGTATATTGCGCGTGTAAAAATGTGTCATTTTCTGTACTGTTGTGAGTTAATTAAAATCAGAAAGGATGCCATGGAATTCTGAGTAACTCTCATATTGGTAACTAAAAGCAGCAAGGAACATTTTTTAAAAATGGGGAAAATCACGGTCTCGCTAGAATGATCTAGACTAGCCTCGCTGAATTCGTTTCAAAAAATTCCAAAACGTAATACAGAGGTTTGTCTCTATACAATTAGGCTGGTTTACAAACTCCCAAGCTTAGCACACTTACAACATTTAAATATATGACCTTTCACTGAATGTTAAGGATTTAGGTGTAAAAGTTTGTCGATTTCAATTTCATTTCTAACTTCAATACAATTGGAATAGCTCCATTTTCTAATTTGAAATACATGATCTACCAAAATGAATACAAAGGGGGGAAGGTCTAACTACCCAGGATCTACTACTGTCAACCTTTAATTTTTAGATGCTGGACAGTGTTAAGGTTAACTTTACATCTGTAATACATACAAAATGAAACGGTTACAAAACTTACTTCAAATGTGGAGTTGAAATCAGTTTGAGCTTAGTTCAACCAGGCATACGTTTGATTATTTTGTCTGGAAGACATTTAGCTCTAGTGTAGATAAGAATTAAACACATGATGTGTGGCCAATTGCATGGAATTCTTCACATTTTTTGACTCCATTATCTATTAAATTTTATTGGCTCCCTGATTAAATGAGTATGCTTATCAATAGCGGTCGTTTGATTGTGCTTACTCATTGAGAGTAGGAATTTCTTAGATTTACTCAGAACTGTCAATTCGAGTAAGCTGGCTGGAGCATAAAGTTTATCAAAACTGGCCCCAAAAAAGATAGCATACTAGGCCTGAGAGGCACAGGTCATAAATGTTGCTCTATCGATGAAACAAGTCGTGATTAATACTATTTAGTATCCTTGTAATCATAAGCTCTAGGAACATCAACAATATGTTTTACGACATTAACTACAAACAAGCTTTCATTATTGTGATTGGGAATGATATGATGGAAGGTTCTAGCTTCACTCATCTTCTTCAAAGTGCAAGAGAGCTCTTTCCACTTGAGCTCTTGTTTTTTGTGATGGAGGAACTTATGTTATTACCCTCAGTAACTTATGAACTAACAAGTAATATTTTTTATGTGATGAAAATTGTGTCTACTCACTCTCGCAGCTTAGGAAGAACCAAAAAGTCTATTAAATACAGTTCCTACAGGTACTAAGTTGATACTGAGCAGTGTATTGCATTTAACATGATTTTTTATGAGGTCAATTTTCTTGTAACTTTGTTACTAATTTGTTCAAAGAAACTACTGGCAGTTGCTGGTTAAGTATGTCAATGGACCTATGATCTGCCTACTACCTTTTATATCGTTAGATATACGTTTTTGAAAACACCAAATAACTTCGTTAACAATGTGCGCTGCTGAGATCTTCAATTAATCGAGCAGGTATGCTTCACAACGCAACGCAACCAAATTTGTCAGTGGGTATGCTGATTGTGTCTTAGCACATAGAAGACACCTGAAAGCAATAATTTCAATACGTTAAAATCTGTGCATTGAAGAAGTTTCATATCATCAGTGGACTTGTATTTATGCTCATGGTTTTGTGAAAAAGGTATTTGCCTTTTATTTTATATTTTTCCTTTCGGTGACTTGAGTCGAACACAGCTTATGATGCCCACTGGAGTAGGTATGTGAATTCATCCGATTTTTCGTTCCACCGTCTCAACACGTTTTACCAAAATAACAAGATATTGAGGCACAGCTTTGTCCCAGTCAGAAGGTAATACTTATAATCCATAAACCTGGAAACCTACTTTTTATGGTCCACCCAACTTATCGTAATTTTTACTAATTAACATCTTTTGTTGAATTCCATTTCCGTATTTGCAGAGGTGCTTTCTTCCTAGAGTTCGTACTCTGTACTCTGTTTGCACTATTTGTGGTTCGCCGAAACTAATTCTGATCAATGTATTGAATTGAATGGTTGAATACACCTTCATTTGAGCTGCAGAGAAATTAAGGATTTCTTATTTTGAAGGTCTCAAAACGTCAAGATCAAATCAAAATCAAACTTGAAAATGTTTTCCCCAATTACAATACTTTACTTACGATTTAAGCAGCAGAAAGGAAAAATATAACTATAAATTTAAATGTGATCTCAAAGATGTTGTTTTTTCAACTGCATGAACTTCCTTTTCCCAAACTGTGACTTGCTCTAGGGCACATTCATACCCGACACAACATACTCAACTCAGTTCATACTAGATAAAAATGCGATAAATCCCAGACCTCACTTTTCCCCTCTCAACAAGAAGTCCACAATATATTATTTATCTGCTATATAATCAACGTGACCCAATTATGAAAGACCCAACCCATTCCCTGAGAAACGCTTTTAAAAAAACCAATTCATGTATACATATTTCATTCAAGATGATACAGAATGTTGTGAAACCACCATAACAAGTAGCTATAGATATTAAGTAGGTATTGCTGTAAAGCAATTTTGAGTTGGTATAAAACGGTAAAGGAGAAGGAAGGAGTGACCTAAATGTAAGTGTTTCTTCTAAACTAAGCATATTCTAAAATTAAATAAAGGGTAATAAGTAGGAAAATCTTGTGTCTGCCGCGTGTGCTTGCAGCCTAATGCCAAAAATATTATTTGTATTATTTTCCTTTGTATCAAGTCTCTCTCTCTCTCTATCTCTCTCTCTCTCTCTCTCTCTCTCTCTCTCTCTCTCTCTCTCTCTCTGTCGCTCTCTCTCTCTCTCTCTTTTTAACATTGTTATATTGATTCGCAGCAGCTCGGTACTTCTGGTTTTCAAAGATCATGAACAGTGTTTTTTGGATGATAATTTATTATTATTAACTAGGGAGATCAGTGATCTAGTTCATTGGTTCACATTGAGGGTTCAGAAGCTGATTGTTACTTCCGAAAAAGGTGCGAAAAAACATCTTTCACTGATTTCCAAGAGAAAATATGAAACACTTTAGACACAAATGTTCCCCGTGACATCAAGTTCATCACTGTTATTTGGTTATATTTTATGCGGAATTGAAGTTACAGTTCCGTTAAAATCCTTGTGGTCTGTCCATTCATTACGTGAGCTACTTTTGCTTCAGTTATTACGATCTTTAAACGGCTTTTACATCGATGCGGTCTTGTAACCAGAAAATATTGAATGGAGCATTCATTATCTCATTTTCAGCTATTTTGCCACCTCTAAGAAAAATTACTACGAATAGGCTTATACAAATGTAGGAACGAAAAAAAAAAAAACCCCCGATTTAAGTTGATGGCCTAAAACAGAGTTTAAACGTACCACTTGAAATGACTCTTTTCGTGCTGGATCAATTTTCTTCTCATTTTGATTTGGCAATTTGATTTCCGTAGTGCATGTAATGTTACTCTCCTGAGTTCTTGCTCTAGTAGCTTTTCGTTTTCTCATATTAAATAACCCGTATACAATTGGGTTTATACTGGAGTTCGTGCATGCGAAAACGAATAAAGCAGTTTGCATTTTTCTATCGACATGAACAGCAGAGTCACGATCAATCACATACCTGCAATGGAAAAATTGTATTTCCACATTTTATATATTGCTTAATCGTTAACGCTCGTTCGAAATGGATAACCAATCAAATTAACCTTTAAGAAATACATCGACACTAAATCATTTGATACGTGTCATCAAAATTAACCTCAACCATTTCCAACACATTGTTTACAAATACGATTTCTCGTATAAAAATTGTTTTATGCGCCATTTTCACCAATACCATGAAAATCTTATTACCACAACCACTTTACGTTAATTTTCAGCAGTTTGACTGAGTTTCTTGCAAAGGGTGTGTGCGACTTACTTGCTACAAGAAATGTCCATAACCCAGATACAAGACTGGCACGATGGCCAGTAGTAATGCAGAGAACATTCACCAACATAGCTAACCTTGAACAGGTATAATAAACTTACAACAAGTACCCTATTTCTGCACAAAATTAGAATAAAAATCTATGAAGTGCAGTGCAATGCAAATATAAAATATTAAACTAAAAACTTTAAAAATATTTACAAAACAATAACTTCCGAGAAACATAGTTAAGCAGATAAATTGAATACACTATGTAAATTAAATTAGTTAGGCTAATAAGTGCACAATAACATAGTTTACAAGTACACCGATAGTAGAGAGACAGAAACATTACAAAAATCTTCAATTCATCCCGTTTGCAGATCACATTATATGATCAACGATTCATATTCTTTTATAACTTTGACTGTCCCTTATTTGGGATGAGCACTGCGGCCCAAAGTTCTATTGTGCCCGTCCTATTGTCTCACAGGCCTAGCTTCCTATGAAACGTCAGTCTTCTTTGATGTTCATCCTTGGGGAAGTTGTACTAAAGACTGAACATCGCCCCCTTCTGAGTCGCTGGCACTAGGCCAGAACATGATAGGTCTCCTAATCTTTATCGCACCACCTGCACCTAGGGGTGTCAATTATACCCACACTGGAACTGTTGAACTCGTACAAAATCGCATTATCCTCTCAGTGATCATACTGAACTTAGTAAAGGTTTCCAAGATCCTAAATATTGTCAGATGTTCATTACTAGCCTGCAGCACCTTAGCTTTTCTCAGCATAGTCCACCTCCATAGCCTCACTGCCGTGACAAATATGTCAAGGGAAAGAATGTCAAAGTTACTTGAGGCTGAGTTTTTGTGGGACGAGGTCGTTTCAAGGCTTTTCATTTCTTTATCTTTCTCTATTACCTCACAAAGAGCTTTTCTAAAGCTTATACATCTGAATGGAAGAATAGGCAAGTTTCGTAAAAGTTGTTTGCTAGTTGATAGTGAACCTTACCACAAGGCCATTGTGTAGTATGGAGTCCAGCAAATGAAGAATGTGAGGATTAGTGTGACAGCCATTCGAAAAGTTCTTGTTTTTGCTTTTGATAAAAACTCCACAGTTGAACGCCTTAGTGTGTCTGTAGGAGGGACAATCATGATATTAAATAGATTTAAAAACAGTATACTGACAATTAGAGAGCAGCCATGCTACTCAAGAAACCGTATTGATTAGATTCCAATCAGTTACGATAAAGTTTATTTATGAGGGACACGGGCTCTACTTTCTGAGGTCCAAGTTACATTGATGCTGTATATCTCATATTATAAACTTACTTAAATCAGCGGGTCCCATGTAGAAGGAACTGATTTGATGTGAATCATGCTTTACAAGAATGGGGTTTAACGAGATTGTGTGTTATAGGCAAGGTTGCCCTTCCTTCGTGAGTCTACTGCACATTGCACCTCGTTTTGTTAGCTGCCTTCTACAGGCGGTCAACACACTGAACCTAGTCAGAATTTCCTTACCAAACAGACAAATAAATGTCGGTTTTACTTATCCAACCTCATTTTGATAAAAAGTCCTTCCATTTGACCACTCCTCTCCACTTTTGGTTTATTATTCATTCCGAATAATAACCCTATGTTTTCGTTCACGAAAAATTTTTTACAACCCCCCCCCCCCTCAAAATTTGATACTTTACGTTTCAAGACATGGGGATTCCGAATATGCAATGTCTGTCCGCCGTCCACCATCCCCCGTCCGGGCCGTTTTGTGCCTTTAACATGGTCTAAAAAATTCCTTCTTTTGCACAAAAATCCCATTTGGTATCTAGTTGTGCCTGCCATCTCGGCAATCCGATCGGACGAAGCCCATGGTTGTTATGGGCAAAAAATGGTTAAAAAAATTAACGCAACGCAGTATAATCGCAAATAAGCCATGTTTCGTATCATTTTCAAGGCCCGCTCGACTCGCAGCGCCCATTGGACTCGCAACGTCCTGCCAATTGCCTGTGCGAGGGTTCACCACCCCTCCATCGGATCAGACGTTTACGGGCGCCTGGCGCCGGAGGAATATTTTTAATTTCCGCAGTTCCATTGTAGTCCGGTCATGTTTCGTATCGTTTACTAGTATTCGATGCTGAATCAAATGGGATGGGTATCGGAGATGTGAGCTTAGGTCAAGCTGTTCATGAGAATAATAAACCATTATGTAATAATTTGCAGGGTTTTACTTTCCTTAGCTCTACAAAGAAGTAGACCCAAATTGGCACAAACTTGATATTTAACCTGCAGGTGACTATGAACCACCAAAAAAAAGAGGGTATGTAATTAACACTCATAAAGTAATTAGTTGGCTGATAGGAGGATTTTGGAATTCCAATCGCTACGGCTTCACTTACTACCATTTCTCACAGTTTATACTCTGATGCTATGCACTGATTACTCGATAATGGGTGTGGCATGAGTGACTCATTGCTGAATCGATGTGAGCCACCAGATACATTTCCTATTTAAAAAAAATGAAGCTGTTTCTTTCCAACAAGGCATTGTCTTATCATCCTCTAAGAAAGGTAAAGTCGACGTATCTACAATAATCATAATGCTTTGGGGTGGAATACAAATGTGAGCTTCACTCATGAAGAACCAACCCCGCACTCTCTTTTTTGGCAAGAAAAGAGGAGCTAATTCTTTGGTAGTTCTCTGATAACTGCTGATTGATTACCAGCTAGCACCCTGTGAGAGCAATGTAAAGTTGCGTTATGCGGAAAGAGCAGCTTTCCTTAAAATATCTATAGATATATATTTATTGCAACTTACCACTTTGTTCTTCGTTTGCTTGCTTGTAAATTTCCTTCAAGATCGAACCATAACAGTAAATAATGATAGTTAGAGGTATCACATACATAATAAGCATGTTGAATAAAGAGTATGTGACAAGTTCGTGGCTTCCAGCCTTAAGAGAATTGATTGATAAGCATTGTTCATACCAAGGGAACTCTGGATCGCGATGTACTCTGAAAACAATTACCTGCAAAGGACAGTTCAGAACGTTTAAGATTGATCATAATGATAAGGCCTACATAATGAGTACCATCATGCGTGTTCTCCAAACTTAAACGAAAGTAGTAGCTAGAAGCCAAACTACTCAATACAATTTATTGAAAAGGAAAATACGTTTTCTATCACAATGTAGATAGGCTCTGACCATAAAATACATTGGTTAGGTACCAAAGCAAATGTACCTGCATGGTCCGTCTTCTCTCGCTGATGAGATGCTGTGGGTTAACGCTTCCTGCGTGTCAATCGTATAGTTTTGTCGTGGCAGTAGGTTTTCTAAAGATATTGTACTGTAGTTCGTTGTCAGTTCGCGTGATTTTTAGGTCTACGTTGTTAAGAGTTTAATACCGTTCCTTGTCCGTGTCATACTGGGTGATACAGTGTATATTGGAAACTGCCCTTACACTCCTTTCTTTTAACTTCCAATGGATTTCCCAGAAGGCAAATGACCAGGCACGCGTAACTCAGTACTTAACAGACAGACGATGATGACTTTACATCGAAAGTGCTCGCCCACAGCATTTCACCAGCTAAAGAAGATGGACCAAACAGATACATTAACTTTAATAATTCTCCTACTGGCAGAATTAACCCTATCACTTTAATATATTGGTTACTGTTCTGACTTGATGATGTAATAATGAATTTGATCAAATTAAACCCCTTGAAGAGGAATGAGTGAGATCTGGAATTGCATTTAACTAATTACACTATGGTATGAACGAAAAAGATTGCTTGGTCGATTTACTGGCCACCTCACATGCAAAACATAGCCAACTAAAAAGATACCAATTTAACTGCCTCTATTGCCAGTGAATTATCTTGGAACGCTTAATCGCGGGAATTCCTTCCACTTAGTTCTCCCTTTTGCCAGTTTCTTTTCCTCTCTCTTTAAAAATGTATAACTATCACACAAGTCTGGCTCAAAGATGGTGTGTTCGATGTGGAAGAACACTCAGCAGCTGTACACCCTAAGCAAAGTAAAGACAAACTTACCCAAAACTAGCACATTGACATGAAGCACGCCTTAGAAGTTGGCTGATGAGAAATGGTGTGTGATTTCATTGAAATAATGAAAACAAGAGTAACGAGGTTCAATTTTATGTTTAAAAGGTTGAGCTCAAACCCCTCCTTATTGTGTCCTATCTGTGGGGAAAAACTCAGATTCCACAAACAAGCCCTGGATACACAAGATGATGTGCTACGTGCTCACCCCATCACCAATTTATTCCCATTTCCTTCGGGTTGTCGTGAGCTAGACGAGCAATGGATACTCGTTTTATTTGCTGCTGAAATAAATATCCACTGCCAGATTACTATAGTACAGGTGTGAGCCACTCAACCCATAGAGAAGACAATCTCGCTCTCTGACCTAGTGTTTTGGATTTTCTCGTACTTTGTTGCTACTACAAGGAGCTTGGTATGAGATGCAACATGTTTGAAGTGACCTAGCATTTGATATAAATGGTGGGGTGGTTACTGATAATTATTTCGCTACACGTGTAGCGTTAGTTATGAAGCTTCACCACTCATGCTAAGCTGCTATAGTGGTTCAGTTTTCATTTAGTCAAGTATCATCATCCATAGGGCTTTCAATATGACGAATGACTTCCAAAACCCTAATAATGTAAGAACAAATTGAAAGCCACCCTCAACATCAATGGTGGCAGTGCAGTCAATGATGACCCTGCTAATCATTTAGGCTGACAGCTGTTTAGCCAGGCTTCCTCTGTTTAACTGATTTGAGACCACTTTCACGCTGCTTCTCAAAGATCAAGCATCAAGCATGGAGCTTTCTTCCTTTACGTTTTGACCTTTCGTCAGCCTGAAGAACCTCTGGCTCTTGCATTATTATAAAAACTAAAACTCCACAGACTTAAGTTTGCTTTAGCTGATCTGGGTAAATACTAAAATTGAGGAATTAGAGTTGTAATACACACACAAACCTGAGGAATACTACAAAGAGCAGCAATGACCCATGATATTCTCACTAATGTCCTTCCCATCTGTGCGGCAGCTGATACCATCAGTGGCTTTAATATTGCATTGTATCTGAAATGAAAATGAAGATTATTAGTATGAGCAAAATATCTGTTCATTCATTTTTCATGAGTTTCCACAGTGCTAGTTTGCTATTGTGGGTTCCATTCTTCAAATCCTGAAAATTGGAGAGAACAGATAACTTATCACGTCATGTGAGTAATTATTGTATGCAAACACTATCATTTGTTTAATTATTGTGTTATATTGGCATTAAAACTATGTAAAGGTTTCGTTTTAGAACTGGTTGATATGAAACTTAGTACGAATGTTGCCTCAAAACTGGTGGCAGGGCGTTCTTCGTCAGAATAATCTAAATGCTTCAAACGGTAGATGAAAATACCTAGTGAAGTGCATCACGATTTTCAGGGGTTTAGCTACTGATTCAGTCTAACATAAACTTGGTAAAATATAACTTCACGTTTTACGTAGAAAGTGGTAGCGCTCAAAGTTCCATAACTTATTGAGGTGCTTCTACTCACGCCATGACTCTTATTGAGCAATCAGTGTACACTGGGTTTGTGAGAATGCCTATGTTCTGAATGAGAGTTTTACAAAGCGTCGAAGTGATGAGAAAGCGCACAGAACAGCACTCAAACAACTCTAGTCATGCTTTCTCCAATAACAAATATCTTGGTGAAATTCTCTGCAATCCAAATGAAGTAATCAGATTAGGCATTCTACGGTAGCCTGTACACTAATAAGATGAGCCCAAGTTAGTTTTTTCCCAGTCAATGTGGGGATAACTGCTTAATTATGCTTACTCTCGTTTCACAGTTGGATAAAGATCTTCATGCAATACACTATGTACTGGTACCACTAGGAAGCCAGTACAGTGCAAGAAATATCTTACAAATATTTATCCTAGTAGCATTTGATGCTTGAGGGTATAGAACTGCTGTGAGTTCCTTTTAAACAGCCTTGTCATTTTAATTGTCTTGATTTTTTGCTGAATTAAAATAGATTTTTGGCACAGGTATATTTCAATTGGGTTAAATTTAATTTGTTGGAATTACCTGTCAATAGCAATGCAGACGAGAACAAAACTGGACTGGTACACACCAAACGTCCTGAAAAACTGCAGGACTCGGCAAGCCAAGTCCCCTGCCCACCAGCTTACAGTTGCTGCCCACGCGATTTCCAATGGCATATGTATAAAAGTCACCTGAAAAGTACGAAAATAAAATAAAAGTGTGTTTAGTTCCTCACTACTGTAGGGCATTTATAAGACCAATTCGCTTGACTTCGTTAACAGGCACCACAGAAGTATTGGGGGCTATCGGTGTGTTGATCTCTCATTTAGTTATCAATATCAATATACAAACTGATCAATAAAAGGGTTTAATTATGTGAACCAGTAGACATCTACCTCATATTAAAGAATGGGGTGAAAGTGGGCCACAATGTTTAGTTGTTGTTACTGTCATACTAATCCAGTTTTGCTGGTATAGCGAAAGGGGTAAGCTCCCAAGAGCCACACACCAAGGAAAGAAAGAGTGCTGGATCAGTGCTTCAGATTGCTGTGGTTTGTGTTAATGTCAGGTACACTGCAATAATACGACATCTGACATACTTTTTTGTTGTTGAGGGGATTCTATTGTTGGAGAGCTCTAAAATTACAGCAATGATGCTTTGTCGTAAATCTCTAAACTAGAGTGACTGCGTGCCAATAGGATTCAGGTACAGTGTACATCAAATGCTTAATCCCCTATTCAAGACAATATCAACCATGATTGTAACTTACCAACAGATCAGCGAAAGTGAGATGAAGCAGCATGTAGTTAATTCTAGATCGATTTTTTGATATCCTCCGCATCAACAAAATTAATACACTTATGTTTCCTGTTGCAGAAACCACAAATAAGACTGAATAGCAAATTATCTTCATCATGTACCCACTATTGAAGGTCATGTTTTCGGGCAATGTACGGGTTTCATTTCCATGTACATAGGTAATCTGACTGGGAAACAGTTCATGACGTTTAATAGGGAGTTCGCGTGAGGCCATAATAGTTGTGCGCAGAAACCTGAAAATGGGCGAAATCATTTATGTGAGACTATATCAAATTCACAAAAAAACGTAATATTTCATGAAGGGAATGATCTTAGGGTACAACATAATTAATGTGACACATTGTCTCTTGAGTAGTTCTTCTATCAACGTTTCATGTTTTGATTCCATGAAAATGAAACCACACCATAAAAGAGCGTTTCATTCTAATTACAAAGTGTGCCAGTGCAGGTGATGAAAAAGCCCCGATGCAGCAAAGTTTAGATTGGCCTCCTACGTCTCACACACTGGTGCCAAGGGAAGTAAATATATCCCCTACGTTGGATCTTCCACTGCTACTGGGTTTCTCACTCTGTCAATGAACTGTAGAGGTTCCTAATCCACAGATATTAGAAGTAAACGAATGTTGAGAGAAGGATACAAATGAAAAAGTTTGGTGTGAAACAGGCAACTTTACAAGAACACCTGAAACATTTTACAGCCACGCCTGAAATCTACAAGAAGTTTGAATTTGATGTAGTCTGACATTTTTAACAAAGTCAACGAGGCCTGACATGCTATCAAGACTTACTGAGACTTTCAAGTTGAATGATGCTACTTAAAGTAGTTGAAAAACCCGACCCTTAGGGCCTAACAAGCCTCTGAGCTCCCTAGGGAGCAAGGTCGCCTGGAGCTCCAGGTGTGGCTTTTAGTTAGACAGGGGCTAAAGCATGTACCATGCTGAAAAAATCATGCAGGTGCGGCCCAGATTATCTTCGTACTTTATAAATTAAGCATAACCATTGGTAAAATCCTGAAGAGGATCGGATGTCGTAAGATATATATTCTAGGCCAGTGCCATAGATTTGAGACGGGGCGAATTATGGTAGGACTGTGTTAAATGATTTAAGTACTAACTAGAGGTATTGCACAAAGTCGCCAAGTTCTCAGAAAGCTGGGAACGATCAAGTGACAAATCATGAGAAAAGAAGCAAAACAGAAACGGGTGAGAAGGGGGCTTCCGCCCAAGGCATGTTCAAGAAAATAAACGTAAACCTGCCTAGCACTGAAATATATCACAACTGTGAAAGCAATGTGCAAATAAAGATGAAAGTCGTTGTAGTCATTTTGGGACTGATTCCACAGTTGTTTCAGGTTTCATCAAAACATGGGAGCTCCAAAGATTTGAACTGGTGTCAAAACAAAAAACATTAACAAGTAAGAGGGAGTGCAACGCACAGCAAACTGAAGTCTACTAATTAAAGTTTGAACATCAATCCACATTTAGATATTGATAAGTTAGTTTCACCGTTTTGCATTGGGTGTTTGCAACTCTAAAATGTGTTCAATGTGCCCAGAACGTTGAAGCTATTACGTTACTTTTTACTTTCTGCAACCCAATGGGTAACGAAAGTATTGTAATCCTGTAAAAAAAAACGAGTTTCTTCAGATCTTTACGTTTTAAGGCCTACTGAATCTAAAAAAACCTAATTTCGGCGCGTGGTTCGTGTCTGTGTGTGTTCGTTATTTTTTGTAGACGCCATAAACCAAAAACTAGGGGTTTCGCATTTCTCTCAAAAACGGCTACAACGATTTTGATTAAACTTTCAAATTGTCTTCTACTAGTTAGGATACAACTTTTCTTCTCTATACATATCTCCATGAAAATACGGTGAACTGAGGTATAGGCGTATGAAACAAAAATAGGGGTTTTACGCATTTGGCAAAACGACTTCAATGATTTTCACCAAACTCAAAGGACGTTTCACAAAGTTTATACATGTACATTCTTCTGAGTAAATGTTCCTCGGACTATCCGTTGATCAGAGACATGAATTATTCGTTAACAATTGACTTTTTTTATATAGCGATAGCTTCGTTTTGGACGAATAGTTGCAATCAATACACTGAACTATTCCCTAACAACTGAAGTTAACGTACCTGTTTGGTGAGTCTGTCTTCTCTAGCTAGTGAGGTACCAACCTAATTACTTTAATACCTATTCTTTAACACTCGCTTCTCAGTAAAAAAAAAAGAAATAAAACCAAACGAAATAGATGAGGGGAATCTATTCAAGTGGCTCGAATAGTGGTAACATTCATTTATTCGCTAAGTTATGCGTTTAAGACACCGCTACTCACCAAACCCCTCAACTTCAAGAGCAATACTGAAGAAGTCGAAGAAATACACGACTCGCGGAACGAGATCAAACATGCAGTTAGCAGCTTCTTCGCAATTGACGCTGTTGATTCCAAATGAGCTTTAACCGTTTCAGCGTCAGTAAGTGAATTACACTGGTCGGTCGAGAGTCTAAGTCGCCGAACAACCGCGCTGTCAACGATCGTCGAATTCCAAACGAATGAATTCGACAAGCTTTCGGAATAAAGGCACGCCCGAGTCTTCAAAAGAAAAGCCGTTTGCCGAGAAGTCCTCCCGAGCATACATTTGAATTACAAGTCTGGAGATATACGGCGACTAGTCACAACTACGCATCCCGTTCGGACGTGCGGGCTATGGACCTTTACTCAGCTCACTGACCGAGAAACAACTTACAGCCCGGGTCAACTGAGTCTGGCGTCCCTTGCCTTTGTGTTGAAAGGAATCTTAGAATAAATCTGAAACTGAGCAAATACTTGGCGTTGATGTCGGTGAACAGGTTCTAATTTCCGTAGCCCTACGAGTTAGAAAGAAGTTGTCATCGGTTGAAAGAACAATTTTTTGTTTTCATTATAGCTCTACGTTCTCTCGAGTTTAAAATGTTGTGTTTTGATGACTATGACAACTATAATCAGTTTTGGACCGATTTCGCTCATACCCTCATTTTGGTGTCCCATGGTGATCTGCAGACTAAATGTGAAATTTGAGCCGAATTGACGCATCCGTTTTCTATCAATGAACAGGATACGAAACCAAATCGAAAATGAAATTGAAACGAAAACGTGCAGGCGAATAAGAAATCAAAACACGACAATATCCGGTTGAAATTTGTTATGGCTTCGTACCGGCAACTCCTTTATCTTCCCGACGACTGTAGCACTCAGAATGAAGAAAAAGACAAAGGCTGGGAAATAGAGGTCGCGTTGATAGTATAGGTCGCGTATATTTCTTGTAAAATGGAAGAATACCGACCCAGACCAGGCCCAATCCATTGCAAAAGATGCCAGATGTGGAATCATGCGAGGGGGCAATGCTCCCGCCCAGTACGGTGTGGACTTTGTTCAGACTATCATGACACCAAATCCCATGATTCAAATAATCAGGTCCGGAAATGCGTCAATTGCTCCGAGAATCATGTCACCAGCTGGAAAGGGTGCTCCGCTTATAAGAAACTTGCAGGGAAAGATAAACCTAACAAAGATGAAAAGAGAGCCTACAGGAGTGAGGTCCGATCTGTGCGGCCGACGGGCTCCAGCACTGAGGCTCAGCGGCGGGTGCCACCTTCCCTGAATGACGAAAATGAATTTCCATCGCTTTCTCGGACGGGTCCTGCTGCTGGTGTTCCTGCGGGGTCCGCTGCGAGTGGTTCTCGGCCTGATTGGTTGGGCCTTGCTGGGCGAGTTGGTTGCCAGCAGCCTGGGGTGAATGCTCAAAGAGAGACTAGCAGTCCTGAGAGTATGGTGCTAGGGCTGGGACCCCTTATTCATCAAATAATTCGTTCAGTTGTCACCCAGTTGATTTCTGTGCTTAAGACCGAGCTTACAAATGCCCTAAAATCGATCAATTTTGCGAACATTCTATCAATATGATGCGACAATGTCAAATTAACATTATGTCATGGAACTGCCGCTCCTTACGTGGTAAAGCCCAAGAACTACTACATTATTCGATAATTCATAAGGTGAATATCATGATGCTATCGGAAATAAAATTATCGCATAAGCAGAGCTTCAATCTCCCTGGATACAAATCATACATTGCAAGAGAACCAAATGGGACAAGCTGTGCAGGAGCTCTACTCTTAGTCCGGTCACACTTCAATCAATCTCCGTTGCTACCAATAATTAAGGATGGAATTCAACTAGCAAGGTGTATAATTCATGTTGATGGACTTGATATTCAACTAGGCGCGGTCTACGTACCTCCTGAATGCAGAGCAAGAAACCGGAAACTTGTTATGGCTACATTACTAGGTGTAATCCACGAGCTTAGTCCCATGTTCTTGGTAGGTGGGGACCTGAATGCCAAGCATCAAAGGTGGAACTCACCAAAAGCTAACAGCTATGGCAAACTCATTGATGCTTGGATTAGACGATATAATTGTGGGATATAACATGCTGGAGTTCCCACCAGATATGACCCAAGGACGGGTGTACGACCAACTCATTTAGACTTATTTATACACAAAGGTCTGAATAAAAAGATAACCAATACTCACGTCAAGTATGACTTGAGCTCTGACCACTTGCCTCTCCTCGCAGTGCTCCATTACATGCCCAAAACTGTCCTCACTAAACCAACGCTCATACAATACCCCATGGACTGGGCGAAATATAAGGCGTACTTGTTTCAAGAACTACGACCATTGCAGGCTTTAAGGACGGTGGTGGAAATCGACATAGCAGTTGATCAATTAACGGCCCTGATAGCCGAAGCTGCCAAATATGCTCGATCAAAATCTCTTCCAAAACCAAAAGTTAACCTTAGCTTTCCTTCACATGTCCAAGTAATTTGGACTGAACGAAAAAAACCAGGAGAGAGTGGCTTCGTTCGGGTAACTTGAGCGACAAACAACGCTTGAATAAACTCAGCAACGCCCTCAGCTATGAAGTAGCAAATTTGAGAAGTGATCTGGCAAGGGAAGAAATTCTGTCGCTGGTAAGTCAAAAATGTTTCGAAAGGCAAAAATGCTAACCAAGTGTCAAAGAGATATACCCCAACTCAAAAATGGTAGCCATTGGATATCTTTACCCAAGGAAAAGGCTGATGTGTTTGCTGACATGCTTGAAGATAGATTCACACCCCACCAATCCAACCTGGCGCCTCCATCCTACTGTGATTCATACTTTCCCTCGATAGCTGCGTTCTTTTCCCCCAAAGAAGTGATGAAAATAATCTATCGCTCATCTTCTCGAAAGGCTCCAGGAGTAGACCTACTCGTGCAGCCACTACTCAAACATGCTCCGAGGAAAGTCATCACGTGGCTAACAGAGATATATAATGCAGCGCTTCGCTTGAGCTATTTCCCAAATAAATGGAAACATGCAAAGATTATCAAACAATAAATTTTAAAAAAAAAAGTTGATAGTGTGCCCTAGGTATTCAACAGCCACCACCCCGAGAAAATCGGTACAGTAGTTCAGACGAAGATGAGGTGCACTCACCGCTTCAAAAACCTCTACATTTTTATTGACGGAGATTATAAATATCGCCGATTATGGGAAAAACAATGTCTCGCCACTTTGCTGCCGATTCACGGCGATGTGAGATAGTTAGCAGCTCTCGTACTCTTGTTATTACGATTAAAGAGGAAGAGGAGCTAATAATATCAACCTCAACAAAAAAGGCTCAGTAGTTTAGACGAAGATGGATAAAGATGTAAATATAAACACACGGACACGGAAAACTAAGGTTTTATTAATACTCTTTATCACCTTTAATAAATTCAAATGTTCAAATACGCCTAAACCGCCTTTTCGTTTGGCAACTTCCTTTCACTCGTATTTCGAACTGTTTCCTTTGTTATGGAATTAAATTAAATTGAATGGAAAATTGAGTTTTGAATCAATTACAAGCACGCTTTTTCCCGTCATCGTTTAAAGGGTAGACTGGGTAGACGTGAAACAGGTAAACATTATTATAACAGCTAATATTTATTTATTCCTTGAAGCCTTCCTTAAAGTACGGGATGAAGTTAGTAGTTCAGGCGGGACGTCGAGCCACTTAATATATATATATATATATATATATATATAATCTTCTGACTGTAAACCCAGTAATGGGATGTGCACCGCGGCCAGATGACCTATTGTGCCAGTCCTAGTGTCTTACAGGTCTATACCTAGCTTTCTGTGGTAAACCAGGTAGTTCCTGAAGGAGTCCTCGTTGGTATCCATCCTGGGAGAAGTGGTGCCAAAGACCAAAAATCGCTCCCTCTCAAGTCTCCGGCACTGGGCCAGGACATGGTAGGGAGTTTCTTCATCCGTGCCAGACCACCTGCATAGAGGGGTTTCGGCTATACCCATAACATACATGTGTTTGTTCATTCTGCAGTGCCCTGTTATGATCGCAACAACCTGCCTTAAGTCCTTCCTCTCCATCCTCAGAAGGGTGTCTCTTGTCTCACTTGTTTGCTCTGAGAGAAATCGTTTGGAGTGTCTTACTCCTGCAGCGTTCCAGATTGTCTGATGCAGTCTTCTGGCATGTTCTTTCACAGTCCTTTTAACTAGTGACAGAGAAATCCCGCCATGGGGCGGTGGCCCAATAGGTACTGTGGACGAACCACGTCTGGCCAGATGGTCCGCCCTCTCATTTCCAATGATCCCACGATGTCCTGGAATCCAATACACATTAACTCTATTTGCACTAGCTAGGGAGTTAAGTCGCATCCTGCACTCTCGCACCAGTTTTGACGTCGTGCAGTAGTTCAATAGCGCTTTACACTACGCTTGACTATCGGTCAATATATTGATAGTTCTATTGCTATAGGCTTTCTCATGCATTTGGATTGCCCCAGCAATAATAGCATAAATCTCTGCTTGAAAAACTGATGGAGTGGAGCCTAGGGCCATATAAGTCCCACTCCGTCCAGAGCCACTTATCCACACCCCGGATCCTGTCCCCTCTGGGGTCTTCGATCCATCTGTGTAGATGTTGACGCCACTGGGAGGCCGAAACTGGCGGCTATCGCTGTTCCATGGACCTCCCAATAGCTGAACATTATATTTCCTCTCGAGCTCATACATGGGCACAACTGCGTCTGTGATCATGCTGAGCTCCTTGAAGGTCTCCAAGTCCCTAAATATAGCCAGGTGTCCATTAGTCGCCTGAGGCACCTTAGCTATTCCGAGCTTAGTGAGTCTGTAAGCCACCTTCATTGCCTCTGCCTTGACATAAATGTCCAGGGAAAGAAGATCGAACAGTTTCTCCATGGTGACGGTGGGTGTAGTCTTCATCACCCCCGCTATGAGTAGGCACCCCAGCCTTTGTACTTTGGCTAGACTGCTGCCATTCACTCCAATGGCAACTCTATGCCACCACACGATTGACCCATATGAGATTATTGGTCTCACTATGGCTTCGTAGAACCAGCAGGCCATTCTGGGCTTTACACCCCATGTCCTCCCGCACATTCTCTGACACGTCCAAAGGGCCGTTGTCGCCTTCTTGGTCACGTATATGATGTGCTCGTTCCAGACTAATTTCCGATCTGAGCTGAATTTCTTTACCCATCACTAACTGCGGCCTCAGTCCTGACAGTTGCCTAAGCCTTGTGAACCGTCTTGGCTGGGTTGATGGATAACCCCATCTCCCCACACCACAGGCACACCATCCGCAAGGCCGCCCCCATCAGGTCCGACAGCACGCTTTGCACCCTGCCCCGAATGAGCACAACCACATCATCAGCGTATCCTTAGGCGTAAAACCCCGCCGCATTAAATCTCCCCAGTAGGGAGTCAATCACTAGGTTCCAGAGGAGCGGAGATAGGACTGCTCCCTGAGGGCATCCCCTCACAGTCCTCGCCCTGATTGTACAGTTTCCTAGCGTAGTCTGGATCTCTCTGCTTTCCAATACAGCGATGATCCACTTTATTGCATCGCTGTGTACATTAAATTTCCTCAACGCCCTTTCAATGCTACATATAGAGGTGTTGTCAAAGGCCCCTTCTATGTCCAGAAAGGCCCCTAAGGCAATCTCCCTATTACCCATTGACTCTTCTAGTTTCCTAAATAGTGCATGCAGCGCAGAGTCACATGATCTCCCTGCGCGGTAGGCATGTTGGCCATCAACCAGGGGGGTCAGTCTCAAACATCCGTCCCTCAAGTACTTGTCAAGGATTTTCTCCGCGGTCTTGAGCAGGAAAGATGTGAGGCATATTGGCCACTTAATAACGTCGACTTAAAAGAGGAACTCGTTCGCTATTTGTTTAGTCAAAATATTGTACGGAACTATTCTTCGAAAACTTGTTCGTGAACAGATTTTATCTGTGAATGTTGGAAAAGTGTAGAAACGTTACAGTTTGCGTGTACTTCGTATATCACACCAGATACTGATCACAGCCGAAGTACGCAAAAAGTGAGTTATTTCCAAATTTTCCGATATATGAGACCCGTTGTAGATATCAGTCTGCAAGAAAGACATCAACAGAATCTCTGCGTGAAATCCACTGGTGAAACAGTAACAGCATTTTCCTTGCCTCTACGCAAGTTCATGATCTAATAGTCACGTGCCTGATTGGCCAACTAAATTGCGTAGCAACACAACCATTGCACGACGATTTGCTATACATACGGAAGTTTGATCGAAATCGAGAGCTGTTTTTACTTTCCGCTACCCCAAAGGGAAAGGAAAGTATAGTAATCGTGTCCAAAAAAATTAAATTTGGGTTTTTTTCAGATCTTTACGTTTCGAGGCCTACTGAGTCTAAAAAACCTAATTTCGGCGCGTGGTCCGTGTGTGTGTCTGCACTTCGATTTGCGGGAGAACGGCTGATCCGATTGAGCTGGTTTTTTTCTTGTTTTGTTTGTTATTTTTTGTAGACACTAAAATAAGGTTATGGGCGATTTCGGTCGATGGGAAGGGGGTGGAGGTGGGGGACGAAAATGTACCAAAAACTAGGGCTTTTCGTATTTTTCTCGAAAACGGCTCTAACGATTTTGATTAAACTTTCAAATTATCTTCTACTAATCAATACTCAACTTTTTTTCTCCATACACATCTCCATGAAAATACGGTGAACGGAGATATAGGCCTATGAAGCAATAGTAGGTTTTTTACGCTTTTTGGCAAAACGGCTTCAGCAATTTCCAAAAGAAAACATGGAAATTTATAAACAAAAAAACTTCAATGGGCAGATCATAAATGAACAAATCAACACAAAATGCGACACCATATTCACACCACTCAAAATACTACACAAACGGAAACAACCAACTGACGGATTTACAGATCACCCAACACAAATATCTGGTGCGTAGCAACACACAACTTTCCGCCACCCCTTTAACTTCGAACACCAGCTACATATGCGGGCGCTATATCTTCGTTCAACGCATTTCTACAGGAACATTTATGGAGAACAAAGTGTAGAGACTGGTTAACTGAGAGTACTCCGAAAGTTTGATCGAAATCGTTAGAGCCGTTTTTGAGAAAATTGGAATACCGATAAATTAATATTCGACAAATCTCCTTTCTTGAGTTAACTTGGCTTATATCTCCGTTCAGCATATAAATACAGAAATAATTATGGAGAACGAAATGTTGGTATGGGTGACTAAAAGACACTACATTAGGATTTATCACAGCTGGTAAAAAAGTTACCCTGGAATTTACGGAAATGTTCGAAAAAACGTTATTTTCGACACATTTTGATTTGTATTTCTGTTCAATCGACCGTCACAGGAACATTTATTGAGGACAATATGTAGCTATTAACTATTTGAAAACACCCTGTGAGTTTGGTGAAAATCGCTTAAGCCGTTTTGCCAAAAAGCGTAAAAAACCTATTTTTGCTTCAGGGGCCCATATCTCCGTTCACCGTATTTTCATGGAGATATGTGTGGAGAAGAAAAGTTAGGTATTAATTAGGAGAAGATAATGTGAAAGTTTAATCAAAATCGTTATAGCCGTTTTCGAGAAAAATGCGAAAAACCCTAGTTTTTGGTACATTTTTGTCCACCACCCCCCCTTTCCATCGGCCGAAATCGTCCATAACCTTATTTTGGTGTCTACAAAAAATAACGAACAAAACAAAAAAAGAACCAGCTCAATCGGATCAGCCGTTCTCCCGCAAATCGAACTACAGACACACACACAGACACACACACACGGACCTCGCTCCGAAATTAGGTTTTTTAGACTCAGTAGGGTCTGAAACGTAAAGATCTGAAGAAAACCCAAATTTTTTTTTGGGCCGATTACTATACTTTCCTTCCCTTCGGGTAGCGGAAAGTAAAATATCTGGTGCGTAGCAACACACAACTTTCCGCCACCCCTTTAAGTTCGAACACCACCTACATAGGCGGGCGCTATATCTTCGTTCAACGCATTTTTACAGGAACATTTATGGAGAACAAAATGTAGGGACTAGTTAGCTGAGAGTATTCCGAAAGTTTGATCGAAATCGTTAGAGCCGTTTTTGAGAAAATTGGAATACCGATAAATTAATATTCGACAAATCTCCTTTTCTGAGTTAACTTGGCTTATATCTCCGTTCAACATATATATACAGAAATAATTATGCAGAACGAAATGTGGGTATGGGTGACTAAAAGACACTACATTAGGATTTATCACAGCTGGTAAATAAGTTACCCTGGAATTTACGGAAATGTTCGAAAAAACGTTATTTGCGAAACATTTTGATTTTTATCTCTGTTCAATGGACCGTCACAGGAACATTTATTGGGAAGAATATGTAGGTATTAACTATTTGATCACATCCTGTGAGAATCCTATGAATCCTGTGAGTACTTCATCTATGTGACATTCATAGTAATACATAGTAATTCAATGTAATCCTATGAATTCCTCAAAAACAGCTGTAATGATTTTGATTAATTTTTTGAATAGACATCTTCAAACGACGCTACAGTACCACAAAATTTTCATGAGCGGGAAAACGACAAAAGCAGCACAAGATCCAAAACTTTCAAAGATTTTAGCTCAGTTTTTTCCTCCCATCAATTCGGCTCAAATGCTACCACAATTATCATAAAAGTTAGGACAGCAGTCCAATCAAATAATTATACGACGATTAATAACGCTCACGAAATAATTAGGAGCTGCCTCATAAATTCTCGGATTCAAAAGACCACCAATTCATTCACGGCCATTGCTCGCAGTTTTAACCCCATAATTAACGAAAAAATGAACACGATCTTTCTCAGAAAAATCATGTTGATAATCTCACGAATCTCCAAAGCATTGTGGCCGTTGCATAAGAAGGAACAATTCAATAAATTCCGGAACCTCGAAGCCACGAGTTCGCAAGTAGAACGTCGAGTGAAACCCTGATTTTATAGTTGTTAGGGCGATAAAAATCGCTTAATGCGAGGAGCTGAGGAGAGCTTGAGTTTGATTAAAGTGTTTCTGTGGATAGTTCCTCACAACTCAACTACGATTTAACGTTTTTTTCAGTAGCACAATAATTTACCGAATGTTTGGGCTAACATTTCAATAAAGATTTTCCTTTGTAAATTCCGCTGTTGCGACACAGACGTTATTGCAAAATCAATCGGTTGCAGTCTTCCAAGTTTAATAATAAGTGCGAACTAATTAGCAACATTCCACGAAATGCCGGCGCTGCCAGTTTCTATGTAAAACGTTATGTTGTACAATATTCATATAAACTGTGCGACCAAAATATTAGTAGAGCGATAAAAATAGCTGAATGTACGAGGAGCTGTAAATATTTACCTGCTGAAATGGAGATGATTTATGTTAATTTGGAACTGGAGTTTCATTGAACTACGAGGACTAATACATAAACGGCGAATCATGTTTTGATTATTCAGCGAAAAGACTGCTAAAAACAGCTGTTCTTACCTGGTTTCAGGAGAGAAGAAGGTTACGGTATGTCGTGAACACGTGATGCTGCTTCAAACTGGCCGACTCTGTTTGACGAGAAAGTATGAATTCGTTGTCTACACTGGTCGACTAGTTGATATCAATTAGGAGCGATATCTTCTTTATCTGGGGAGGGCCGTGGGGAGGAACCTCATACGCAGGTCATAAGATTATCCCGAGTTTCAACTGTGCGAGGACGAGTCTTGATGTACCGCAAAAACACGATGATCCTCGACCAAGAAGACTCACCTCCCCGATGGGTTGTGGGAGCAGAGAAATGAGATCTTGACAGTAAAGTGGGGGGGAAGTCGGCACCTCCCTTGGCTCAATTTACGGCATGACAACTAAAAATTGAACATCGATCACGCGTTAACGCATTGAGTGTAAATGCCCGCTCATCTAAACGGGTAGGCGCGATAGCATACAATTAAATTTCGTACAATTTAGAGCAGGCCTCCGAGCAAAGAGTAAAGATAATCACAATTGCAAAACATTAAATCGATAAACCCTTAGTGTTCATTTTTCGTATAATCGTATTACCCTTAAACTATTTCCATTTCTGAGCAACGAACAACCTTTTATTTTACTCAGACCTGTAAGTTACATAATCGGAAATGTTTGTTAAGTTTTCATCGAATTTGACACTTAGTGATTCAAAACCAATTTGACACTTAGTGATTCAAAACATCGGGATTCCAAATCTGCAATGTACCTCCGACGTCCCGGCCTTTTTGTGTCTATAACATGGTCTAAAAAATCCGTTCTTTCGCAGAAAAAAAAAATCCTATTTGGTATCTAGTTATGCCCGCCTGCTCGGCAATTTGATTGTTTCATCGTTTGTACTTCCTCCCTCCCGTCTCATTAAAACCACCCGCCAGCTCGACTAATCACGCCGTGCCAATTGCCTAAAAGCGCCTGGAATATTTAGTTTTCGTCGTTCCGTTGTAGTCAGGTCATGTTTCGTATCGTTTACTGGTATTTTTCGATGCTGAATCGAACGAGATGGTTCTCGGAGGTGTGCGATTACGTCAAGCTGTGCATGAGATTAATTAACCGTTGTGTAATAATTTGCAGCGTTTTTTGTACTCTGTTCACTTGCACCTGCTAAACCACAACTTCCCTTTTAACGCAGAAAATAGTAGCGCTTAATGTTCCGAAATTTATTGAAATGCTCCTATTGGTTCCACCACCATTATTGAGGAATCGGCGAACAAAGAATTCATGATACTATCGCACATCATCCATATTGAGAAGAATAATGTTCACGGTCTCGGAATTATTCGGTCAAAGCTGTGAGAAATGGTAGTAGGAGACGTGTTGGTGGTTGGATTCTGGCATTGCTGGGATTGCTCCTAACTGTCTCATGAGTGTTAATAAACATTCGTCAAACAGGTAGTTTATTGGACCACCACCATAATTGTTCGTATAAGCAGGATTTATTGGTGAGGGAGGGGGGGGGGAATCGGCATGTTTGATGATTCATTGCGTTGCTCTCGTAATTTTTCCGCAAATGAGAATTCTAAGGTACTTTGGTGTCATTGCTCGTATTTATTTTTTAAAGAAAAAAAGGCGTTTTGACCTAAATGTGAAATTTGAGCCGAATCCGTTCAGCAATTTTCTCACCCGTATTCCCAAATAATGTTTTTCGTACTCCTGAAACGCTCTTGAAACGTGAAGATCTGAACAAAACTTAATTGAGCACTGCTCGGGCGAGTACGTGGCTTTCCTTCTTACGTTTTAGGGTTGATGGAAGTAAAAACAGGTTGAGGGGGAGCATTTCTAAGTTATTGCCTAAATCAATACCGCAAAAAAATCAAATTTATCTATGAAGCAGGTAAATTGGCCAAAGAAAAACTAATTGATAAATTAAACTTGTGTTGCAAGAAACTCCCACAGCTCACTAAGAAGGTTTTCACAAATCATAAACAGATTAAGGGAAATACTGAAGCTACTTATATCAAAGAAGACGTCCCCCCTCCCCTCACTATCAATGGAAATTGCAAATGACCTTATTTTCTCGCTTTTACGAATGGAAAACAAAAAAAACGCTGAAAATTAATACGCAGTGGTTTATTGTTTTCTTCCACAGCATAATTGTGACCTATCCTATTTTATCAAACGTTGAAAAATATTAAGAATATGACAAGTGTATGTCTACAATCCGGGAATCGACAATGTTAGTTGAGTAACTCTGAGACTCTTCCCATTCGATTTAGCCTTGAGAAATAATAGTAAACAATACAGAGCATGACAGTTCCTAGGGTACTACAAAAATTGACATTTTCTAGGCGACGCTAGGAAACTGATACGACGTGACGAGTTGGAGTGAGACGGTAGATAGTACGAGAAGTTAGCACAAACCGGGTAGAAACGACAACTTTCGCTACATTGTCCCTAGACTTTCTTGAAGGAGTGGAATTTGCCTCACTCCATCTGTGATTTCACTGTTTTTTCACCTAGACGCAGTCCTACACTGCTGAGGCTGAAATATCGAGGAAACGATATAAAACACGTAGTTGCAGCAGAGCTGACAAAATTTCGTTTTCGGCTATTTTTTAAAACCAGTTTTGCACATAACAACTATGGGATTTGTCCGACCTTAATCCTAGATAACAGAATTTTTTGTACGAAAGAACGGGAATCCCAATGCCTCGAAAGGTAAGATGGTACATTTTTAAAGAGGGTTGTCCACACAGCTAGAAAACAATTACGCCCAGGGGAAGTAAATATGAGGAGAACTTGTGAATACTGAACCTGCAAGCGACTTGAAACAACAATTTATGTAACAACAGAAGTGTTGATCGAAGATTTCAAGATCAAATTTAATTCGGGAGGGCAATAATACTGAGACCCATTAATTAGGGTTAATGACAGCGTAATAATATTTTATCCATCAATGATTGAAAAGCATTTTGACAATAATAATGAATGTTATGATACCTTCGTATTTACTACGTGTGCTTAGTAGCTGGAGGGTGAGTGAAAAGTTGTTCTGGGGAAGACAATATTTTTTTATAAACAATCGATAACAGTCCCTTCTCTCCAAATGAGCCCATGGGAGACTTATTATACGATATTATTGGAAAAAATTAATATTTGGTGACACAGCTTTCTTTCGCCCCACGCGCATTCAACGATTTTCTTCACACTAGCGACCAATCAAATCTGTTTTTCGTACAATTATTCATTACGTTCTGAATGGATATTGGTGGCGCTTAAGGTTCCAAAGTTTATTGAGTCGCTCCTACTTGTACCACGACAATCATTGAACATATATAGCACAAAGGATGTATGAGACTATCTACATCATTTTTTTTGAGAAGGATCGTGTTCGTAGTTGTGGAATTATCGGGTAATAATTGTGAGAAATAGCGGTAAATGAAACGGCGGCGGTTATCGTGCTGCTCTCGTCATTTTTCCGCAATTGACAACTGTATCTTATTGTTGTGTTACTAGGAGCTGTCTACAGAAAAAAATTGATCGAAGGCGTCTTAAAGTAAAAGAAAATTTGGTGTTGATTTTTCATCTCACCTAAAGGTCAATTATCAAATTAGACCCGACCTGAGGCACGCACACACGGACCATTTTCGACAGAAAAATTTTTTTTGCTCAGCTGATTACACAACTTTCTCTCCTGCTACGTAGGAGCGAAGGAAAGTGGAAATAGCATATTTAGATTCCCTTAATCTGAACGGTACTGAGGGGTCAAATTAGTTTAGTTAATCGAGCAATAGTCAAGAAACAGAGTGTTACACCCCCTAAGTGCATGGCTCCACTCAAGCACGTTTCCCAACAATCGGTATTAAATGTTTGAGAGGCTTTTGACTCCAAATATGCACCTGTTGTAACTGCGCGATTGAAATAGCTAGTGGAACTAATTGTTTCAGAGAGTGTCCTTAATCACGTCCGTCTTTACAAATGATATTCGAGAAATAACCTCACATAATCTCAAAACCTCAATAATTAATACTTTCAGAGACATAGGGGCCAGCTCGAATTCTTTACTAAGAAAATGATTCAATCTTAAATACATACGCGTTTTAGACTCAATAAACCGCCAGTTGATCAGCGCTGGCAGCGAGAAACGAATATGCCATCAATCTCAACGAACTATCCTTCACAAATCATTGATCAAACGCTGGAAAACTGATTAAAGTACCAAACACCCAAATCTAAACTAACTAAAAAAAGGTATTAAAGCAATTGAGTTATGTCCGCCAGTAGGCAAATTATTAATAAAGTTAACGTATCTGTTAGGTGAGTCCGTCTCCTCTGGCATGTGAGTTGCTGTGGGCAAGCGCTTTCGATGTAAAGACATCATCGTCTGGCCGTTAAGTCAGTACTGGAGTCAGTCAGTTGGTCGTGGTCTTTATATACGAAAAGAAGGTAAACGGGATGATGGAGCGTCGGGGAAGGGTCAGGGAGAGGAGGTCATGTACCTCAGGGGGAAAACCCCTAAAGGTGAATGGAACGTCTTGAATGATCTGTCAATTGTGGAATTTCCGTCTTTTTTGTGTAGGGTAGTCTGTAAATCCGTCATTTGGTTGTTTTCGTTTGTGTAGTGTTAATGTGGTGTCGCATTTTGTGTTGATTTGTTCATTTATGATCTGTCCATTGAAATTTTTTTGTTTATAAATTTCCATGTTTTCTAATATGTTTAGTTTTCGTCCTTTGTATTGTTTGTGTAGTAAGGTGGTACAGTCCTGTATTTTGGTAGGTTCTTGTCCAGTTCTTTTGAGATGGTTTGCAAAGTTTGAATCGTCTTTGTTCCTACTAAGAGATTTAATGTGTTCTGAGTATCTGGTCCGTATTTTTCGTCCTGTCTGTCCTATGTATGCGTTTGTACAAGTACAAGTTATTTTGTATACCCCACTTTGCAGATGTGAAGTTTTGTGACTGATCTAATGGGTGTATCCTTTTTATGAATTTTTGGTTGTCCTTTGAGTAGTGGTGGTTTTGGGTTCATGTTTATGTATTTATAATGCTGTTCTTTTGGTATGTTAGTATGGTTTCTAAGTGCATTACGTATTTGTGTTTGATACGAGTCCGTAGGGTCTTTTTTCAGTTTTGCGCATTGTGTTTGGTTGATGAAGTCAGTCGTCTTGTTTATGTAGTTCTGTTTATCTAGTATAACAATGACGTTTCCTTTGTCTGCTTTTGTCAAAATTAAATTATTTTTGTTGAGTTTGGTCCTAATTTGTTTAGCTGTGTGTACGTCTTTGTGGTCCGTCCTGTTCTTTCTGTATTCTTTGATGGTTTGTTCGATTTTGTCCGCTATTTTGTGGCGTTCGCGTTCTTGGTTTTCAATTGGTAGGTATTGTATGGCTGTCTCAGCGTCCAAGATGTTCGTTTCAATTTCTTTTTGTAAGTCAGTTGAAGGTAAGTTATGTTTGAGTCCTCTTTCTAATAGTTGCGATTCATTGTCAGTGAATTTTACGTCCGTCAAGTGAACTGTTCTACTATGAAATGTTGTAGTAGGTTTCGAGATAAGGTCTAGTTTCTTCTTGAGTTTGTCGAGTTTTCTGTCCATATTCTTGTATTTGTTAGTCATGATTGTATTCGTCTTTGTACGTAGGTAGTCTAGGAAATCTATGAATATGTCGTGTAAGTTATTTTCCGTCATTATGTTGGCTGATTCTAAGTGTATTTTGTATATTTCCCTATTAAGTTTGTCTTTTTTAATGTATAACGTCCGTATTTCTATCCTAATTCAAAGTTTTTGAGCTAAGTGTTTTGTTTTTCGTGCAGAGTATGACTGTCTGTTGATCTGTATGAGTGCGTATTTTGGTGTTATGTTGTGAGTGAGGCATTGTTTGTTGTAGCATATGCTAGCGATTGTTTTGTGTAGTTGTAGCGTCTTGTTGGTCAGTCTTGTTAGTAGTACCTTAGCCGGACTGGCTGTGTCAGGTATTAAAGCAATAGGGTTATGTCCGCCAGTAGGCAAATTATTAATAAAGTTAACGTATCTGTTAGGTGAGTCCGTCTCCTCTGGCATGTGAGTTGCTGTGGGCAAGCGCTTTCGATGTAAAGACATCATCGTCTGGCCGTTAAGTCAGTACTGGAGTCAGTCAGTTGGTGGTGGTCTTTATGTACGAAAGGAAGGTAAACGGGATGATGGAGCGTTAGGAAGTTATTTTGTATACCCCACTTTGGTCGAGTGGGTCTGTCTTTTCAGTCTTTGCAGTTAGTTTCGTTCTAAGTGTGTTGTCCGTACGTAATGCTCATCATGGACAACGAACTACAATACGACATTTTCAGAAAACCCACTGCTACCGACACGACCAAACACTTTACATCAAACCACCCACAACAACATAAACTAAGTGCATTTAGACACATGATACGGAGACTAAAAACTATCCCACTACCCGCACAAAATTACAAAAAAGAACTTGATACTATCAATACTATCGCAGAAAATAACGGTTACTCCAAAAAAACAATAAACAAATTATTAAAACAATATGAATCCAAAACACACGACTCAAAAACACAAAAAACACAGACTTTAACACGACGCTGCATATTCACGTACATAGGACTAAAAATATACGGAATAACTAATATCCTTCGAAAGAAAGGTATACAAATCGCACTACGTACGGACAACACACTTAGAACCAAACTAACTGCAAAGACTGAAAAGACAGACCCACTCGACCAAAGTGGGGTATACAAAATAACTTGTACTTGTACAAACGCATACATAGGACAGACAGGACGAAAAATACGGACCAGATACTCAGAACACATTAAATCTCTTAGTAGGAACAAAGACGATTCAAACTTTGCAAACCATCTCAAAAGAACTGGACAAGAACCTACCAAAATACAGGACTGTACCACCTTACTACACAAACAATACAAAGGACGAAAACTGAACATATTAGAAAACATGGAATTTATAAACAAAAAAATTTCAATGGACAGATCATAAATGAACAAATCAACACAAAATGCGACACCACATTAACACTACACAAACGAAAACAACCAAATGACGGATTTACAGACTACCCTACACAAAAAAGACGGAAATTCCACAATTGACAGATCATTCAAGACGTTCCATTCACCTTTAGGGGTTTTCCCCCTGAGGTACATGACCTCCTCTCCCTGACCCTTCCCCGACGCTCCATCATCCCGTTTACCTTCTTTTCGTATATAAAGACCACGACCAACTGACTGACTCCAGTACTGACTTAACGGCCAGACGATGATGTCTTTACATCGAAAGCGCTTGCCCACAGCAACTCACATGCCAGAGGAGACGGACTCACCTAACAGATACGTAAACTTTATTATTAACTAAAAAAAGGTTTAACGGTCGGAGAACTTGAGTGAAATTATCGTAGAAAACCTGAATGCTGAGCATGAAAGAAGATATAATGAAATTATAACGCATTTAAAAGGAACTCAAGAGGATTTTCGATCCAAAATCGATTCTCCACAATTATAAACCACTGGAAATCATTAACAGTCCCGTACTGGACAGAACTAAACAGTTGTGGAAATCCGTTTCATAAATAAAACGGCGTTACAACGATTATTTATTTCAACTTAATTTGGATGGTTAAGTCATCTAACTAACAACAGATGACAGTGGCGGTCTTTTTACTGTCCTAACCGTCGAAATCGATGTAACATTGTTACTCAAGTTAAGCGGAAATAGACTATCGTCTTAGCGCCGTTTTATTATTCATACTGGGGAGCACTATCAGATCGTTTTGACTATCATAACCTCTACCCTTCGCTGTATCGAGAACGTAACATTTTGTGAAGTTACGTTCCAGTATATCAGACCTCAGAGCACTTGAAATTGTAGAGACTATCAAATCATTATGGCTCAAGGTTCCTGAATTTCAAAAACGAAAATTCTTTTGATGTACATTCCTTTTGTAAATCCCAGTAAATTTGAGTTTCAATTGTTGATAATGATTTCTACGAAAAGTGAAGGCGAGTGTTAACCTCCCCGATGGAGGTTAACGGGTTCTAAAAAGGACGGTTCTAAAAATTGAATATACTTTAAAATCAGAAGTAAGAGATCTCCGTGAAAATCGCATTCTGAGAAAAACGTACTCACGTCCTGCTCATTTTATTGCAGAATTTGGGTTGACAAATATCGGGTGCGAGGCATCATATCTAATCCCCTAGCTCTACGTAAATTGATCCATTTTCGTGGTTTTTGTATTTAATTCAATTCATTTGTCACTCATTTCATTTATGTGCTTATAGTCCCGGAATTCGATGTCGGTGCTTCTTCTCGTGCCGCGATTATCGGGTAAAAAGGAGAAATGGTAGAACGTGAAACAGCGAGGGATGGTACTCCGCAATTTCTAGAATAGCTTCTATGTACTTAATAAGCACTATCCAGCGTTCATCGTATAGGCACTGGATTGGACTACCAACTCAATTTTTCTGAAGTTTCTAGTAACATTTGAACAGAGTTTATAAGGGAAATATTGCGCTGAAATCGATTTACATCGGGATGTTTGTCGTCCCGTAGTATTCTGTGGGCTAGATATAAAGTTTGAGGTGATGCAGTTCAGCCGGTTTTTCTCAATCGCGTTCACATACTATTTTTCCAAACAGTGTTTCAAGGGCTTAGTGGGCTTTAAAACCTAAAGATCTGAAGAGCTTTTCAGTCGATTACGAAACATTCCTGCATCGAAGAGCCAAGGCAAGTCAAAAAACGTTCGTGCGGCCAAACATTGTAAGACTTATAGGTAGTTTTATAACCGTGGTATCGGAAATTAATCAGTATTTCGTAGTTTTTCCAAAAAGACGGAGTATTACTAACGTTGAGGAGACTGGCACTGAGTTGAGAAACCTCCAAGGAATTTATTTACTGAATCCTGGCAAACGAAATTGGGTTCATAAAAATAAAACTCTATTTGAAGCACATAAAACCGTTGTTGATCGATAATGTAAAGTCAGAATTCACGTTCTCAATTCAACCAAACACAACGAAAGTATAATATGCAGTCGGTTAGAAGTCAATTCCAACCAGTAGAGTAATTAGTGCCTAGCTTCTGAGTTACCCAGTAACTCAGTGTACAAACGATTACTTCGTACCTTTTGGGCTTTCGTTAACAACTCGACTTTGTACTTGACAAATTGTACTCGAGTAATTTAATTTATTTTTGAAACCGGCGGCGACCATATTACAAACGCGGCGGTTTTTGGACTATACTATCGAAATCTGTTGCTTCTGTCACATTGTGAACTCATTTATAGTTTCCTCAAGTCTGTCTATGGCATTAAAATAAAATTTCTTTAAAAAGGACTTATAAACATACATATAATACCGCTCGGCTTCAACATTAAATCTACGGGATTTCCCTCGAAGAACTAAGATTCGCAATTGGCAAAATCCCAGCAAATATGTACAATTATTGAGTTGATTAAAAGGAAATCGAAAGAACATTAAAACGAGAAAAGTTGTGAAATAAACTGAAGGAAATGTGAGATAACTGCGGTAATACAGTAAAAACTAGCTGGTGAGAATAATCACATTACAGCGACGAATTTAGCAGAGCGGATATAGAAGCGGGTTGGCGGTGTTAAGTATTGAAAAATTGTTTAGTTCACGATGAAATAGGAATGAGCGCATCCAACTGTAGCTTCAATAATAACGGTGAAATAATTGACATGGAAGTCACTTATACTTGAAGGGCTTTGATGGGTGTGGGGTCGGTTATCTATTCACGCCCGGTGTTAATGCTCGAGTTTCGGCGACTACTTTAAAATGTTTACACCGACGCAGACTAGCTCCGTTTCTTTCATTCGAGTTACTTGCGGAACCGCTATGTTGCCCGTTTCACTTACTGGGAAGTCAGAACATTTATTCTATTGAGCTTGGCATTTTTAGTCCGATAAATATAAAAAGGTTCTCGCGTTTCGAGAAAAGAAGAGACAGATTACTCGTTGTGTTGGTAATTTCTTGCCCCTCTCGCAGAATTCCCTGCTTGGAGTATTTTTGTAATCATGAATTAACATCCCCCCCTCCCTCACCACAATCATTTCCCTAGGTGTGGATGGCCTTGAAAATTGAGGGTATAGAGCTTAGTGCGTACTAAGAACGGCTGCCCCCCTGAGAGTAGGTAGACTAGCCTGTAACTGCAGGGCTCAGTGAAGGTTGTCATTTATATCCCTATCTTCTCGTGAAGAAAGGTGAACGCAACTTGAACAGAATACGCATGGTTCTTAAACCAAACGCCCAGAATTGAACAGTGGAACCACACGAGGCTCACAAATGGTCCCTATTACCTATTAACCGGCTTCGCTCCCCCATAATTTAACCCGGGCCATATAAGGACATCTCAAACGACACCCTGAGGGAGGAGACATCTCAGAAAGAACTTTCCGCGTTATAGTTGAGTGAACTGAACTCGCACGACGCAGATACATGCGCCAAAACAGCGTTATGTGTAAAATTGAATCAAAACTAACTAGCGATCAAACATACCACACGATATCAACGAATTTGCTTCCACTTTTGTGAGGACAGTACCAACCGAGTGAACGGCTGCATACCATAATAAATTGTGGGACAATTACGAGAGCAGCACAATAAATAATCAAACATTTTCAAGAAAACGACGATTTTGACATTTTATGTCTTTACTTTACTACATAAACTCGAAAATGTAACGCCGGAGATGTTACGGAGAATCGTCACGAAATTTTTAACCCGAGTTGCAAGCAGCAGCCCTTGTGGCCTAATTGATAAGGCATCGGTCTCCTAAACCGGGGATTGTGGGTTCGAGTCCCACCAGGGTTACGATTTTTTGTTTGTTTTTGACATTTTATGTCTTTACTTTGTGTCACGAAATATTTGTGTTGGATAAGCTTTGTAAAGTATGTTACAAAATGTAACGCTTGGTAACATCACACGTTTTAATAACCTCAGTGACTAAGTGATGATGTCAATTGCAATTGACGCGACCATTATATCGAAACTATCAACGAGCACAATCAAACGTAGTTATCATTGCATAAAAACAAAAATAAAAGACATTAAATATTCCTAGTGGTTGCGTACTTGTTAGTGCAATTTTTACTCATTTATTCATTCTTAGTTCCCCCCCTCTAAATTTGACACTTTACTTCTCGAGGCATGGGGATTCTAAATCTAGAATGTCCTCCTGTAACGTGATCAAATAACCCATTCGTTCACACACCAAGTCCATTTGGTATCTAGTTACGCCCACCTACTCAGCAATCTGATCGGACGAAACTCAACGGTTCTTATGGGCAAAAAATTGTTTAAAAATTAACAAATACTATATTGTGGCAGTTTGAACCCATTTAGGTCGTGTTTGGTATTATTTTTCAGGTATTTTTTTGATGCTGAGTCGAATGAAATGGGTTTCAGAGATACCCGGCGTCTGGATGGACAACTGCGAAATCGAAGCGAATTCTACCGGTTGAAGGATCTTGCGGGGCAATGTTTCGAAAGCTATCTTTTCTTCCCGACCTGCGTTCATTTCCTCTCATTGTCTCCCGCCTCACTCCGACCACCCGTCGTTCGACTAGTCGCGTCGTGCCAATTGCCAAGCGTCGCCTGGAAAACGTCACGTCCGATCACGTTTCGTGTCGTTTATCAGTATTTTTCGACGCTGAATCGAACGGGATGGGTCTCGAAGGTGCTCTACGAACATTGTCATTTGCACATGAGCTGACGTTTTCTGGATTCCTGATACACAGTAATTATTAATATTTTTTGACGTTGGATCGAATCTGATCGGACGAAACTCACTGTTCTTATGTGCAAAAAATGGTTTAAAAATTAACAAATACTATATTGTGGCAGTTTGATCCAATTTACGTCGTGTTTGGTATTATTAGATGGTGAGTCGAGTGGGACGGGTTTCACGGCTATCCAAGAGAATAATGAACTGTTGTTGAAATCGAAAAGAGGAATTCGAACTGTTGTCGATTCCACGGAGTAGGAGGTTTGCTGTATAATCGTGACTGAAAAACAATTTTGAATTTTCAACAGATCTTTACGTTCCAAGATCAACTGAATCCGAAAAACACAAACATTTTGGATAGAATTTGTTGCTTGAACAGTTCCAGATCACACGACGGTACCATAACATTTTAATTCATGGGAAAATTGTGAGAGCGCAATCATAGCGCAGTTTATAAATGCCGCTCATATGCCAGTAGGGTTTTCGAAAAATTAGGATGGTCACCCAATAATACGCCTACTTACACGATGAGAGTTTAATAACGCATGAGGGAGCGACCCCGGAAATACCAGAATTTGAACCACCGCCCGTTCACTTGCCAGCATTTAAAAAAAAATCGTATTGACAGTTCCACAAATAACATGTACGCTGATTGCTCATTTATGGTCTGGCATGAGTTGGAGCATTTCAATAAATTCCGGAACGTTACGCGCGTTTAACGTGAAACGTGAAACTATGTTTTACCGAGTGGGAATGACGTGAGAGATAAATAGATTGCGTCGCGCCAGATATGTTACAATTAATTTTCGAGAACGTTTGATGTGCTCTTCGTCGATAGTGCGACAGTTATACGACTCAAGAGACATCTCGATTCGGAGGCTGCGGCGTAGCAGAATTATCTCTGATTCCAAGAGCCCTCTTCTGACTAACTGCTTCATCTTTGAAAGGCCCCCTTCTCCCTCCTCTTATCGCATAACCAGCTGCCCCTCAATCGGCCGCTCGCATTAATCCGTTCAGTCGCGATCTTGTCACAACAGAACGATGTGCGAGAACGGTGTATATTCCGGGTATCCCAACCTCCCTCACGTCCTGGAGATCGAAGCACCTTCTAAAATAGGTGAGCTCCTTCGACTTGTAATCCTTCGAGGATATTTCCTCGCTTCTTAGGATGGATAAAAATTAACGTTGTTTGGTTCGAGAAAACCTAAATTACTAGAAAGAGCGAAATTTGACGTTATCCTGTACACTTTATTTATTCGGAGTTTTGTTTATCACTAGCAATTTCGAAACTAGGAAGAACTTGAATTTTACATACTTGTTCACAAATGGTTGTAATCTATAAATACTTCTCTACTTTTATTCTTAAATAATTGTTATTTAGCATAACTTTTGAATTATTAGCGAAACTATTATTAATAGTAGCAAATGTCGCTCGCAACTGTTGATGAATTTACTTTTTCAACGAACGTTGAAAGTTGCTCTGCAGCGCTTAAATTCAACCAAGAGATCTGCAATGATCACGTCTCCCCCAAATTTTCTTTCTATATCGTGACCTCCCAACAAGATTGGTCGGTTTCAACCATTTTCCCTCGCGATACAGCCATTTTAAAAATGCCTTGAAAACTCGAAATTCTGGGACGTTTCCCATGATTTTTTGAAATTGGATCTAACGAACCAAAGACTGGTCCTTTTTAACACCAAATTGACGTTTAAATATGGGATTACACGTAATGTGAGGGATAGTTTCTTAAATTTATTCGAGGGTGCAGAGGTGGCCACTGAAGTCCACGATGTGCGTGCTAGGAAATAGCTCATTTGTTTCTCTGAAACACGAATATGATCGATAGTACCAAAAATCAGAGTTTTCAGCGTTTCACCGACAGACTACTAATCAGCAGCTAAATTTCATTCTCAATAAATATCTTTCCGCAAAAGAAAGGTGGTGGATATTTCAAAGAAAAAGGGGAGGGTTTTAATTGTCTGCAAAAACGGCTTGGACGGTTTCGATTAAACTCGCAGGAAGTTTTCTACTACTTTGCACTTACGTATCGTTCTCCATAAATGTTCCTGTGTCGATGATAAATTAAGACCTGAACTGGAAAAACTTGTTCTTCTTGAGAGTACTTTCACCGAGCCAGTATCTATATTTTTTGTTTTCCTACGGTGATCTCGATAAAATTTGGTGTACGAAGGTACCGCTCTTGTACGTACAGTGTATCATAGATCCAGTGGGGACAATGTTAGCAATGTTATATCGTACCGAATTATATTTCAAAGTTGCTTCGACACAATTTTTTATGTCAAATCATAGTACGTTTTCACGCTGTTTTTATTTTTTTTACTGTAGAAAGGAAAGTTTCGTAATCAGCTGAAAAAATAAAATTAAAAAAGTTGAGTGGTTTTCACACCTTTACGTTTCAGACTCTACCGAAAAACGCAATTTGGGAAAATCGTCTGTGTGTCTGTGAACGCGATTGAGAGAAAACGGCTCAACCATATCCATGAAATTCTCATTCGTGAGAAAATGAAGAGAGCGGCGCTGTAAATTACCAAACATTCGACGATGTTAGCGTAGTTTTTTCCTTATACACTCCACTCAAATGTGACTGGAATTTTCGGAAAAATGCAGGTGGTAGTCCACTTGAGCACCTATACGATGGGTTTTTAATAACGCTCATATGATACATTGGGACTACTCCAGAAATTCCGGAAGATAAACCACTGCCGTTTCAGTTCCCAACCATTTCTAAAAGTTTTAACCCAACAACTGTGGAAACTGATTATTATCTTTTTCGGGAAAAATCGTGTGTACAGCCTTCATCAGTTCTCTGTGTGCGAACTGCTCAATAACGGTCAGGGCATGAGCGCGAGCAGCACAATAAATACCGGAACTGTATGTTCTATCTCTTTCTGCCACCATAAAGTGGCGTTTCACCTAGTTCGAAGGAACTGAGTGAATTAGTAGCAAAAGCCGTGAGCACGAGTGAATTGAAATACCTCTTATACGATGCCGAAGCATTCTTTTAGCATTATTGTAACCCAAAGAGTGAAGAAAGTATCGTAATTGTTGGTTGACTTCAGAATGTTACGTTGCAAAGTCTTTCGAGCAAAGAAATACCATAGTGTCTCTAAAAACCGAGAAAGTGCCATGAACCAAATCGTACCATATCTGATTCTAACTCTATAAATCAACAGAGAACACCGAAATACCAGCAAAATGGTATTCGAAACTAACTTATAGTTATCGTGGAGAATAAAACACAAAACTTTGTTTTGAAAAACAGCCTCAAAGATTCTGATCAATTCTTTCTCCAGTGTACATATCTGAACAATTGAACGATAACATAAATTTTCCATCTTTGTGCAAAGAACGGAGTAGCACAAAAAAGTAATTTTGCAGCGGTTTTCTAATCAAGGATCTCACTCATGTGATGAACTAGCGTTCCCGAAAAATTCAATCAACAGCCTGTGCCATGGACGTTGATTATTAGTCATGGCATAATTCAGGGTATCCTCGGAAGTTCCGAAACTCAAATACTCCTCCTTTGGCTAACATTTTAACGTAATTTTTCCTCTGTAATTCCAGAATCATGGGAACAAAGCCCGCCAAAAAAAAAAATCACCTTGTAAGTTGTATTGTTGTAGTCCAATAAATTGCCTATACGTCAGTGTTAATTAATGTTCATAAGATCATTAAGAGCAACTTTGGAAATACGTAATTTCAACCCCCCCCCTCCCCCTCCCCCACCGGTTTCACTTTCTACTTAGTCTTACACTTCTTACCTAATAATTGCGAGACAATGAACGCTATTTTGAGCATGACAGCCTTAAAAGTATACTATTCTCAGGTTGCTCAATAATGGTCGGTGTACAACGGATTAAATTTTGGAACCTTGAGCGCCACAACTTTTAATGTGGAACGTTGTCGTAAACAGAATGAATAGGTAATACATGACGGACCACTGAATGCACGTAGGGCTAAGGAAAGTTGTGTGATGCGTCAAAAGAGATATTTTATCACTCATTATTTTTCGCTCAACGGACTGCGACGCCAAAGTAAAAGAATTCAACATTTGATATGGAGGTTGTCGAGACTAGTGAACGATGTCGAGCCTTTTTCTCCGCAACGCATTGACTTTGAGGTAACGTGCACTTAGCGATCTTGTTTACCGACAGTTTCACACCGTTCGAGGACACGACGACTCATGGAGGAGTAACTCAAAAACTAGACTGCTTTGCAGGCATTCCGCGACGTTTCTGCCTTTCTCCAGAGAAAGCGATTAAAAAAAAAAGAAGCAAATCTGAAATCTGGCGAGACTTATTACACACTTTCCACACGCCCCTAAAACTCAATGATACGGTATATATACCTTTACGGTTCAAACCATTCGTACAGAAACGCTCATGGAAAACAAAATTTGGATACAACTTAATTGATGTTACTCTGCGAGTTAGAACAAAATTGTTTGAATTCAATTGAATGAAAATGTGACTAACGCGAGAAACACGTTGTCGACACATTTTGGGGTTGCTCTCCAGTCTACGCCTTAGAGGTAATTCATAGGATGTCTTCAATTAATCAATACTATCAAAAGGTTAGGTATTGACGTGCATAAGATATGTTCTCCGGTGGCCCTGCGTCTCACATATTTCTCCAATCGTGATGACCTTGACCTAGAGAAGTTCCCGTGTTAAGTGAATTGTTAGATCAGGTGGGAAACCAGATTAATAGCTTCTTACAGACGGTGTGAGATTCCACAGGGTGTGATTATTCATGTACATCTCTTCACTGGGAGACTGAATGACTACCTGCCGGTACTTTCAGAGGCTTGGGTTCTTTGGATGCTGAGCGATTCCGCGAAGATGATGAGGCTGAGCGAGGATTTATGATTTCAATTCCGTTGTGAATGTTACGGAACAGTCATTCCGATAAAGGGGCAGACCTGTTTTGAAGTTTGTCTCATACTGTATTGAAAAATCGTAATTTTGGCAACTGGTTTGCGTATGTGTCTGTGTTAGTGGACAGCTTTGTGGAAGCTATTTATTTTGTTTTGTTTGGAATTCTAACGAAAATAATGTTGAAGTACTTTTTATCGAATGCACGTGGTGTGAGAGGGACGACAATGCACCGATGAGGGGATGTTGTGATTTTCACGTAAACCGATTCGTACGGCGCCGACCAAACTCACAATATATAGCTTCTACTAGTCGAAACCTAACTTTTCTTTTTAATACTACTCTCACGGAGATGTAGATTCGAATATCTAGTGCGTAGCAACACAACTTTCGGCAACCCCCGTAAATTCGACGACCTGCTACATATACGGGCGCTATATCTTCGTTCAACGCATTTTTACAGGAACATTTATACAGAACAAAATGTAGGTACTAGTTCGTTAGATTATTTAGAGACCCCGTAAGTTTAATCAATCGAGAGAGCAATTTTTGAGGAAATTGGGTAAGCGATAAATAAATGTTGGACGAATCCTGTTTCCCGAGCTATCACGGATTATATCTCCTTTCAACGGTTAGATACAGACGACGTTGTGGATTAAGAAATGTGGGTATAAGTTGCTAAACGACACTCCATAAGATTGATCAACTCTTATTTAGGTTATAGTTAGTTGAGAGTACTCCGAGAGTTTGATCGACATCGTAAGTGCCGTTTTTGAGAAAGTTAGAAGCACTATGAATTAATGTTCCGCAAATCTCGCCCTCCGAGCTATCAGGGCATACATCTCCGTTCAACATATATATATATATATAGAAATATTTACGGAGAACGACATGTGGGTATGGGTGGCTGGAAGGCACTCTGTAAGATTGATCAAATCCATGAAGCAGTTACTATTGCAATTTTGAAAATGTTTAAAAAATACGACTTTCGACACATATTAGTTGTTATCCCTGTTCATTGGACTGCCCAAGGAACATTTGTTGAGAACAATCAATAGGCATTAACTATTTGAAAACATGAAAACATCCTGTGAGTATGGTGACAATCGTTGAAGGCATTTTGCCTAAAAGAGTAAAAAATCCATTTTTGCTTCCTAGGCCTTTCGTGATGACTAGTAGAAAATTTGGAAGCTTGATCAAAATCGTTCTTAGCCGTTTTCGAGAAAAATGCTAATAACCCTAGTTCGCAGAAATAGGTAGATTTAGTAAATGTCATTCACGGGATAATAACTCCAGCGGAAGTAATCGCTTCTTCATTTGTACTCCCTCCCTCCAGTCTCATTAAAACCACCCGCCAGCTCACGTCGTGCCAATTGCTTACAGGCGCCTGGAATATTTAATTTCCATCGTTCCGAGGTAGTCAGGTCATGTTTCGTGTGGTTTACTGGTATTTTTTGATGCTGAATCGTATGGCATGGGTCTCAGAGGAGAGGGTCAACGTCAACGTCATTTGCTGCGTTTTGCTTCTCAAGTCGTTCAACATATTCATGGAGATGTTTGTGGGAAAAATGTGAAAACCCCTCTTTTTAGTTCATCCGCTACCTCCCGCCTCTATACCATCGGAATGGCCCATAATCTCCTTCATCACGCCTCCAAAAAATAATGAACAATCCATAGAAGGTGAAGTTCAGTCGGGTAAGCCGTTCTTCCGCGAATTCGACTACAGACCCACACAGGTCAATTTCACCAACTTTGTAAACCACGGTTATTCTCTGTTGACGCATACTAACCGGCCCTAACCACTCCCGTCCGCTCAAATAGATTTCACAGTTCTTGAGTCACGCTATAACCGGGGTTTGTATTTTGCTCTCTTGAGGACTTATGGAGAACTTAGGGATGAGACATGGCAGTAATCGTATGTGATATGAAAAACGTTTAATGGTTTTCCCGTGGTCTGGGATTTTCTCACGAAAGTTCGTTTTTCATATTTTTTCAAAAACGGCTGTAATAATTTCGATTAAACTCACAGAGTACACCTAACTAATTAGTAATTATATTTTGTTATCACTAAGTATTTCAATAGAAGTGTGTTGATGTAGAATCTGTGTATGTTGCGTTCATTCCATTCATAGGCGGGAGAGGAGAGTTGCGTAATGCGCCATTTTTTCACCGATTAAAATTCTTTTCTTCCTTTTTGGACCGAGAAACTTCAAATTCAAGTAGTCGTTGTTGCCTGGATTATAATCGTCATGAACATTTCGGATGTTTTGAAAGTAGTTCGAAGAGATGAGCGCCTAACGACTGCTGATGACGACTTTCAGTCCAGTTGTTGAGAGTTCTTCGAAATTGGATTTCAAATCTTTCAGAGCTCAGCGTAACTGTTCAGATGATGCACGAAATGGGCTCATTAGATTGTTGAAATAAGGGCAGCGATGTCGACCACCGATCAACCCGGTGATAGCTCTTTGTATTTTTAGCTTTAACTCCAGGCCCTATTTCGTCCGAATCGATTTCGAAGGCTAATGATCTCGAGCGGGCGAACAAATAATTTGTTGCGATTGTACGCCTCACATGCGTCAATATTGATTACCAACCTGCCAACCGACAATTTGACCAACTTCCTTCATTCATATCTTACGCCAACGGTCTGGCCCTTCATTTAGATTGTAATATTGACGACGCAGCGCTAACTCAATCGAAAGGCTCAAATGCTGATTAGGGCTCGTTCAATTCCACTATCTCTCGTTGTTAAAGGTCGGCGAGGGGCTTGATTAATTAGGTAATGTACGCATTTAGTGATACAGTGTTGTTTTTTTTTCACTTAATGGAAGTCCTTGAAGTCGTCTCGTATGCATAAACCTATTAAAAAGATATTAAAAGGATGAAAACTTTAGTAAGTCTTCGGGACATCAGATGTTGAGACGGTGATAGAAACTGCTCCATACGACGGTAACACTAATGAATTGGTGAGACAGTTCGCTGGATGTGACTTTATGACTAGGCGGGTGCAATCCGCGGCTCCACCTTATTGGTTTATTATTAATTCTGAATAACAAACCAATGTTTTCGAACGGGAAAATTCTTCAGGAATGTTTTTGTGTGAGTAGCGAGGCATATTCACTTGAAGAAACTCGCGGGACAATACAACGAAAGTTATCGTTCCTGCGCTCATTTTCTGCTCTGCCTCTCGCCAATTTTCGCTGTTCTGTTGTAGTCGCCATGTTTCGCATCGTTTACTAGTATTTTTTGATTCTGAATCGAATGGGATGTATCTCAGAGGTGTGGGAGTGCGTCAAGTTGGATAACAAGCGATGTATTGGAAATATTGACTGCAGCATCTGATCTTGTGTGGCGTTCGGCAGTATCTCAAATACACCAACAATATCGTAATCATGCTGTGGAAGAGAATTATAAACCGCTGCGAAATAATTGGCAGCTTTTTTGAATGAAAATCTTCCATAAACTTTTTTTCCCGACTTCCAAAAATCACGGACAAATTGCACCTTGCGTCGAAATTTTTTTTTTTTTGACTCACTAAACTTTAAAACGTAAAGATCTGAAGAGCATCAACTGCTTTTACGTCGAAATCCCCCCCCCCCCCCCGGACAATGTTCAAAGAGCACAAAATGCAGTGTTACGATTTACATTGAGGAGCCACATTACTCCAACTATTTGGAATGTGGGTTTCCTAAAATTCAGGGATCTGAAACGATTGTACTGCGACTACGGTAATAAGATTCTGAAATTTTGAAGGCCAACCTATTAGGCAAATGAGCTCAAATTCGCGGTGGATGTACAAAACAGAAACGCAAAGATTAATGTAGATACCAACGCATCGACCACGCACTTTTGTAAGTTATACGAGAATCGCGAGTTATGAAAACCTCAAACTGTTTGACTTGAAGTTACAAATTAACTCTATCATGTTAAAATTTAAGGACAAGTTATTGGAGGAATATTAATCCTAAGAACATTTATGGTTTATAATAACGTCAGAATGAAAATAAAATGAGACAGGGGTATTTGGTTGTGATTACTAGTTTCTTTCTTGTTTTCGTACACATGTTCTGTTATGTAATTGCAAGTGTACATGGAAATGTATTTTCCAGAGTAGGGGACGAGAGGGTCTCTACACAGTTTGCTTGGATTGTTGATAGATGATTTGACGGCAGCGAGCGGTTCGTGGGCGCTTGAAAGAAATAGCTGGGCGAGGGCGTCATTGAGTCACAAGTTACGGGGTTTCTCTGGTATACCAAACTTTTACCTTCTCTCTTCCTGCCAAGATTTGGCAACATGAGACCAAGGTCGTTTTCGATAATCTGTTGTATTAGCCCTTCGTGTGTGCTGCTACTTAAAGAAAGGCGGCCACGATTTACTATTGTAATTAAACTCGCGTAAAACTTGAACTTATGGTTTACCAAGTTTAAATAAACTGAGTGAGAAATTGCATTAGTAGCTATAAATCGCTGAATGTACGTGGGGCTAGGAAAAGTTATGTAGTGCGTCGCACTGGGTATTTTTCGGATGACTTGGCTGTTGAGTGCATAGTTGACTAGTGTAGAGGCGTTAGAGAAATGGCAAGCGAGATGGGAGTCCTCGTCAAAAGGACGTGACACGTATGAGCTTTTCCCAACATCCGTGAACGTCTTGAGAGAAGGTGGTGTGAGCCAGACCACTGGACGAGCCAGTTCCTTACAGGACACGGCGACTTCAATGCGCGGCTCCACTTCTTTTTTCTCAAAGACTCCCCATCCTGTACGTCTTGCGCCTCCAGGGCAGACGAACTTGGCAGCATTGACTGCAACAAAGCAAGCCTATAATCTTTTCGCCGAGTTCGCGAAGAAGGTGATGGCTAAGAAACGTGGTCACACTTGATCTGTCTCCCTGAAACTTGCTCCACAAGTAAATAGTTAGATCAGGTGGGAATAAAGATTAACAACTCCTCCTAGGTGGTACGGGATCCTTGAATAGTTACCTCCACGCCGTAATGTACGGGCAACAGCTCTCTGCTGGGAGACTGGCTAACGAGAGAGAGAGAGAGAGAGAGAGAGAGAGAGAGAGAGAGAGAGAGAAGGTTAAACACATATTTCTCGAACTCTTCACTGAACCGTTTGCAGCTGAATTGGTTAGACGATAACTGAAACGTGATCTTTACCTTTAGATCTTTACATTTAACTTTTTCCGTTACTTTTAGACGGCGACGTTAATTGAGCGACTGTAGCGTAGAATTACTTCATCATCCAATCCAACTTTCATTGCCTCCACTCGCTTACATTAACTCTGCCGAGAAGTTGATTGTGCTACAATCCCTATTTAGTGAACTGGTTTTGACATTTTCTCAAAATTGGCTATTACGATTTTGTTACAACTTTTTCTTTTGAAAAAGTGCGTGTACGTAATGGAACTGTACGAAGGGTTGAAAAAAGTTGTGTCCTGCGTCCCACCAAATATTTGATTTGTTGTGTTTTTCTTGTTTTAGTTTACGAAATGAGTGTGCTTGAAGTGGGTTTGGTGAGTTGCTCATTTTCCCCTGGGCTTGTGCACCAATCCACTTAAGTTCTTGCTTTGGTTGTACTTTCAACGCTCCTCGCCAAGGTGATATCGAATGGATCTGAGGAGTTCTCTCTTATTATTGTTCATCAATGAGATATGGAAAAACAACCGATTCGCTTGAAGCCTCGTGAATGCCGAATAGTTTTGGCTTTTAACGCGTTCTCATCGACATGGGAACCAGCTCGGACTGAATGATGGGGGGTTTCATTGTCCTCGACCGAACTAATGGTGACTGGTCAGGTTTTTGAATATTTCCTGCTGGTTTCTTCGCTGGCTTATTCCGAGGATGCGATAAAGCAACCTGCTCTGAGAATAAACGCCAACTCGAGCCCCGAGAACGAAGTGATTGAACATTTAACTGTCCGTCTCCCGAGCAATGTTTTTTTCGTTTGAAAGGATGCCAAATTACCCGTAACAACTCAAGTTCTTCGCTACACTCGTTGAAACCTGTATTATGGGTATTATGCAATTAAACGTGCCGCCGTGTCACTAATGAATCACTCACTGCTGAGATGACGGGCGCCCTTGAATTTGCCATATCATCAAATTGGGTTTTTATACGAGTGGTAGAGAATTACATTACTGAGTATTTGCCTTATTGTTGGATCCTCTTTCCTGAACTAGCCACTTCAGAATTGGAAGTAACAACAGCGTTATTTCACAGGCTCTACTTACCCTCAGGTCCTAGATGGCGATGTTTAATCTTGTGCTATCAATAGGACTTCAGCAGGGTATTTGATTGCAAACCAAGTAGGGGCTAAGGTGAGTCACGTTAGTAGTATTGAACACAATATTAAGTTAACGTATGTGTTCATGAATAACACGTAGCGACATACCAAGTACCGTACGACAACTTTAATTTTTCGAGAATGGAAAATCATTAAGTTTTTGTTTCTTTTAACTTTCCTCTACTCTGCGGAATAAGATCCTACTGTGCTCTGAACCGCCACCCAATGGTGCGACAACATCAAGCTGCTGGTAGTCGAGGAAAAAACCCAACTAATTCTTCTACAGGGGAAGCTAAATAGCCAACCTCCAATACGCTTTGGTAGCCACAGACTCGTTCTTAAGAATCTACTCAAGTACTTAGGAGTCAATACAGATCCCACTCGATCGAACCAACACATCCAATTCTTGAAAGAACCTCGCAAGGTTTGCCTCGTTACGAGCAGCTAGTAAGGCCCCTTGGGATGTGTGTTACCGTGACACAACCCCCACGTACAAGGCCACTTACCTAGGCCTGTTTGACTACTCCCTCATTGTCTGGGATAGCAAACACAGTAAATCGAAGGAAAGTACAGGCCCAATCCATGGGTCTCACATGATAGCGACTTCCATGACATGCGACTGATATAACTCTCTCAAGAGGGTTCTGCAACTGTGTGTACGAAAATTCAGCCTCAAACAACAATGGTGCGTTTTGTAGAAGATAAGTTAGAAAGTCAACTTTTTTGGTCAATTACAGTACTTTCCTTACTGTTTGGGTTGAAAACCTCACTTTGCAGAACAATATTAGATTTACAGTTTTTCTACCATAAAATCGCCACGGGAAATCACAACGCTGCCGGCGGGTTTCGGACGAGATCCCGATTTTAACACCGCGGAATTATTTTAGAGCTCGTCCGTAAACCGCTTATTAAGTTTTTCAAAATTCTGTGATAATTATAATCCCTGGGAAGTAAAGAGACGTAGGGAAGCGTTCTGAGGTCGAGAAGATCGGTTTCTAACAAACGTCCGCCAACAGGAGGCAAGTTGAGGAAATGAACAGCAAGGACAGCATCTTCGAGTTGAATCTCGTTTGGCGAGATCCAAGCACCCGGTTTTCAAGTGTTTTGCGTCAAGTTGAAGGTCGAACCTCAAAAACCGGATTTAACCATTAATTTCGCGGGTTCGTCGGAAATGCAGTCGGAATCAAACAAAAACGTTGTTCCGGGGAACGACGTACGTACAATCAAGTCGTTAGACGAGGGAGGAAGTCAGTTAATGAAACTTCTTGACGGTCATCGTGTCTCAGTCAGGCTCTTTCTATTACATTTCAACTGCCTAAGCGGGTCAGCAAGGAAGGGTTTTGAGTTTCATTGCCTTTCGCAAGGGCAACGAATCCGTATAACTACACAATTCCGTACAAATTCCAAAACATTATGAGCTGAATACGCGTAAAACTGAAGTCTACACAGTCGCTCTTCTTAAGGAATTTTAATCCCATTTTGATGACTTCGGAGAACAGTTTAGTTGCTTCCAGGAACGTGTTACGTGGCGCGATTGGGCACGACATCCCAAGCCACGCTGCCCTCATTTCCTTGGAGCCAACCTTGAACTATAACCTTTGTTCTGGACCCATTCAAACCCTTTTGGGATGTGTGTCAGTTCAAGATCTGTAGACAAAAACGACTAACAATGCCTATCAACATGCAAGGGAGCTGTATTTTCGTTCAACGCATTTCTACGAAAACTATTATGGAGAACAAAATATTGATGTTAGTGAACTAAGATTACTGTGTATGTTTGATGGAAATCGTTCGTCATTTTGGAAGAAACCGGGGAAACGATTAGCGTTCTACAAACCTCGTTCAAGGAGCGATCGTATCTCCGTTCACTGAATGTTCATAGAGATATTTATGAAGAATAAAAGTTAAGTAATGATTAGTTTAAGAGAATTTGAAATTATCGTTAATGCCAGTAGAGCCATTTATGACAGAAATGCAGAAAACCCTCGGGTTTGGTTCAATTGGAACTTGGTAAAACAAGTTCGCGTTTTATCTAGAATATGGTAGAGCTTTCCGGAATATATTGAGTTGATTTTAATCATACTGTGACAAGGAATTCATGCGTCCATCAATATGATTTTTGTTGAAATGCGTCGTTTTTTTTGGAGGAATTATTTTGTTAAACCTTGTAATGGTTTGCGGCGGACTGCCAATGATGGCAACACTGTTGCTGCCACCTGTGCAGTTCCCCGCTGTTTATATGAGCGGAGGAGCCGCATTTTAGTCTTATAACGGCTACCAACATCACTGACGAATCTTCCCCTTTTTTAAGCCAGTGATCAGCGGGTAATTTGTAAAAGAATTCCCCAAGTACGTCACAAATTACCCGCGTACAGAACACGAGTGAAAGTGATGTCCGGGCCCAAAAGAAACGAACAAATTAAATACACTCAATTCTACTAACTTGATGAAAATAAATAAAATAATGCCTCTCAGGAAAGTACTAGGAAATTAAATTATAAACCTAATAGGACCCACTTGAATTTAACCAGGAAAAACTAGAAATGAAATGAACTCCTTTTAGAATGAAACAAATAACCTATGCTCGGATTGTATTAAATGACAATAAAGGGACAATGGGGAAAATGAAACACCAAGCTCTGATCGCTTACTTTACTTCACGCTATCTAAAGGAAATTTAAATATTTGATCATTGGCTTAAAAAAGGGGAAGATTCGTCAGTGATGTAGGTAGCTAGGTAGCCATTATACCACTAGAATGCGGCTCCTCCGCTAATATAAACAGGTGGCGGCAACAGTGTTGCCATCATCGGCAGTCCGCTACAAACCATTACAACCTGTGCAACGGCGGTAGTTGGCTTGACAAAACTTCTGAGGTTGCTCTTTACAATCTTGTGAGCGTTGTTGAACTCTGCTCATATTTTGGTTTTTCTGGGAACGACAGAATTATAAGCGAATCATTTGGGCGACGTTTTTTAGTAAAATATCTGGTGCGTAGCAGCACTTTCCGAAACCCCCGTAAATTCGACGACCTGCTACACATATATACGGACGCTATATCTCAGTTCAACAGGCAGATACAGAAACAATTATAGAGATCAAAATGTGTGTATAGGTTGCGAAAAGATACTTTGTAAGATTGATCAAATCCAGTGAAGCAGTTACTCTCGAAATTCCAAAACATTTAAAAAAAACAATATTTTCGACACATTTTGATTTTCATCTCTGTTCAGTGGACAGCCAGAGAAACATTTACTGTGAACAATTTATGTAAGACTTAGGGTTAACATCCACAAATCGAAATAATACAAAAGAAACGATGCTCAAAATGTATTGAGAATCGAAAACTAAGTCGATTCTAACGTACAAACGAATTAGGAATGAGCAGAAACGGGAGATGAAGGTAAAGTTCTTGGTAACTAAAACCACAGCTGTGGGGTTGAAAAACAACATGGAGTGACTAACAAGACTCCAGGTTGTAACTAAGAAGAAAATGAGATGCGAGGTCAGGCGAGAATCTTACATATATTGGTATTAACTATTTAAAAACCACCTTTCCCATGGTTAGTACGTCATATCCGTCTCGACGAAAATGTAGCCTCCAAATCCTTACCCAAAAATCTATTCAAGAATCAGGTAGATTCATCCCCGTAGATACAACGACCAAACAGATACCCATATGGGCGTATCATCTTTCAACGCATGTCTACAGGAACATTTATGGAGAACAACATGTCGGTACTAGTTAGTTAAGAATACTTCGTTAATTCGATCCCAATCGTTCGTGTCGTTCTTGAGAAAAATAGAAAACCGGTAAATTAATATTCGAAAAACCTCGTTTTCCGAACTATCATGGCTTATATCTCCGCTCAACTCATAGATAAATACGTAACTACGAATAAAAAAATGTAGGTATGGGTTGCTAAAAGACGCTCCATACAGGTGATAAAATCCAGTGACGTAGTTACTCGGGAAATTATTAAAATGTTCAAAAAAACATATTATTTAGTTTTTATTATTTCTCCGATTAACGAATTTTCATGGAGATGTTTATAGAGAAGAAATGTTTTGTAGTTGTTGTTTGTGTTTTTTGGCACAGTTTGGGGTACAAGTCCTTGCTTTTTCATCGGTGAAAATCGCCCATAACTACATTTTCGCGTCTACAAAAAATCACAAAAAAATGGAAAGTGGACCAGCTCAATCGGCTAAGCCAGAGGCGTTTTGGTTTCAGTAGACCCGAAAACGTAAAGATCTGAAGAAAACTCGACTGTTTTTTGTGCCACGATTACAATACTTCCTTTTCCCTTTAGGACGCAGAAAGTAAAAAGACCTCCTATTCCTCTCGTCACCTTCTCAGAAATGAGATTTTCTTGGAACATCGTGCACTGTTCGGAGCTGTATATACGAACGGTTGGATCATAATCTTCGAAGCGATTTTGAGGATGAAAAATATTTGGTGTTTTGATCACTATGATAACTATATTTAGTTTTGAGCTAATTTTGCTCGTACCTTTATTCTAGAGTCCCAGAGCCGTACAAGCGGATTTGAGTAGATTTCACTAAGCAGTTGTGTTATACTGAGTCCATAAGTGTTTTGAGATACAGCTTTTCATGCTGCATTTTGCCGGCCTCTCATGATATTTTAATATCGTGCCACAGGAATACTACTGAAATCATTCAAACTCACTCAAAGTCACTAGCATCACTATATATCTTTGCAGTACGTCTCAAGTCTCAGCAAAAATCAGTGGCAATAACGTCGGTGACGTGGCCGGTGCCCATGGCCTTTCGAAGAAAGAGAGAAAAACGCGTAACGGCCGAGTGCCACGCTGTGATGCACAGGATTCTTAAGAAGCTGTAATACTTCATCTATTCAAAGAGACCATCGGTTCGTTACGTGTAGGTGAGCGACTGGGTTGGTCCGGAGACAGCTATTATTATGACGAGGGAACGAACGTTTCATTCCATCATAACAATGACGCTCGCTCGCCTCCGTCCCGTCGTAATATTTGAACTCTCAGTTAACCAGCCAACACGTAATGTCCTGTCGTTTTAGATCAGCGGCGTTAACGGCCCAGTGGTCTAGACCTCATTGTTATGTAGTTACCAGAGGGAAGGCCTGAGATCTGATTCTAAGATGACCACACTCACCGGTGACAATATCCCAGTTCACGAGAGTTTGTTTTGTCAGTAGACAGCGGAAGATGAAGAAATTTTTCAATACAACCGAAAGGGTTAAGATCAAAAAGTCGTCAATTTACAAGTCAAATTGTCCTTAAACTTTGTTCGTTTGCTTCGCGCTGTTGTCAATCCCAAACATCCGGTCAAGGAGCCTCTCATTTCGATGACTCTCCGGAGAGCAACGAAAACGCAGGCCAACTCCCGAAAAAGAAAAAACCCTGCAATTATTACACAACGGTTTATTATTCGGATAATCAGCTTGACCTAGCATTAATGCTCCGAGACCCATCCTGTTCGATTCAGCATCGAAAAATATCATTATTAAACCCAAAAAAAGGAAGGTCGAAAAGAACTAAATCGTAATATTAAAATAAACAAAAAAAACACGAAAGTATCTAGAAAAAACTGAATTTTAATATGAAAACATGCACGCTAAATACTAATATCAAAATTTAACCAAAAATCTATGAAAAAAAAACAAAATGAGAATGAAACAAAGAATCTGAAAAAATTGAATCGTATTAAAACCAAAACGTCGGGGAAATTGGAACGGGGGCGCTCGAAGCGAACCCGGGGGGAGTTGAGTGTTGGGAGCGCTGCTCGCTCGCCTCGAGTTTTTTAATGAGATGGGCGGGGCGGGGGGAGTTCAAACGACGAAACGCTGTAGCTCCCGCGTTGTACTGCGTTTCGTTAATTTTTTTAATCGTTTTTTGCCCATTCCAACCACTGGCTTCGTCCGATCGGATTGCCGAGATGGCGGGCACAACTAGATACCAAATCGGATTTTGGGCGAAAGAACGAATTTTTTAGACCACGTTAAAGGCACAAAACGGCCCGAACGGCGGACGGGGGATGGGGGATGGGGGATGGGGGACGGGGGACGGGGGACGGCGGACGGACATTGCAAATTTGTAATCTCCATGTCTTGAAACGTAAAGTATCAAATTTTGAGGGGGGGTTGTAAAAAATTTTTCGTGACCGAAAACATAGGGTTATTATTCAGAATGAATAATAAACCAAAATATCTGGTGCGTAGCAACACACAACTTTCCGCCACCCCCGTAATTTCGAACACCACCTACATAGGCGGGCGCTATATCTTCGTTCAACGCATTTTTACAGGAACATTTATGGAGAACAGAATGTAGAAACTAGTTAGCTGAGAGTACTCCGAAAGTTTGATCGAAATCGTTAGAGCCGTTTTTGAGAAAATTGGAATACCGATAAATTAATATTCGACAAATCTCCTTTCTTGAGTTAACTTGGCTTATATCTCCGTTCAGCATATAAATACAGAAATAATTATGGAGAACGAAATGTTGGTATGGGTGACTGAAAGACACTCCATTAGAATTTATCACATCTGGTGAAGAAGTTACCCTGGAATTTACGGAAATGTTCGAAAAAACGTTATTTTCGGCACATTTTGATTTTTATCTCTGTTCAATGGACTGTCAGAGGAACATTTATTGAGAACAATATGTAGGTATTAACTATTCGAAAACGTCTTGAAAGTTTGGTGATCATCGTTGAAGCTGTTTTGCCAAAAAGCGTAAAAAACCTATTTTTGCTTCATAGGCCTATATCTCCGTTCACCGTATTTTCATGGAGATGGGTATTGATTAGTAGAAGATAATTTGAAAGTTTAATCAAAATCGTCAGAGCCGTTTCCGAGAAAAATTTAAAAAACACTAGTTTTTGATACATTTTCGTCCCCCGCCCCCCTTCCGAACTGCCGAAATCGCCCATAACCTTATTTTGGTGTCTACAAAAAATAATGAACAAAACAAGAAAAGAACCAGCTCAATCGGTTCAGCCGTTCTCCCGCTAATCGAACTACAGACACACACACACACACACACACACGGACCACGCGCCGAAATTAGGTTTTTTAGACTCGGTAGGGTCTGAAACGTAAAGATCTGAAGAAAACCCAAATTTTTTTTTTGGGCCGATTACTATACTTTCCTTCCCTTCGGGTAGCGGAAAGTAATAAAAAGGAGTGTAAATCAAATTCTAGGGATGTGAGGCGCCCAGAGTCAGAAAAACGCCGATTCAAAGCGTGTAGTATGTGGGAAAAATTGAAATTAGAAATACGAACTAGAATTTGGATTCAGGACATTTTTGCTTCTATTTGAAATACCTGGTGCGACGAATTAGACAATTGTCTGCATCTACTGACTCACCCTGTTTTTCACTCGGTTTGTATGAACCAAGTAGAAATCAATATTTTATGCTTTATTGAGTACATTGAACTGCCAACGTGAATTTATTTATGAGAAGGTGCGACGCAAAGATCCATCGTTCAACGTCCATCGTGGAAACCTGATTGTACTACCACTCCGATTTTTCTATTTCATCTACTCCGACAGTCTATTTCAGTTACATTACACTCAGTCCCATAATTTCTTGCTACCCTCATCCGAATTGTTTGAATATTTCTCGTCATTTAGATAGGTACAGTCATATGAGCGAAATTTTCGCTCGTTCGAGCTGGTGTGGTTCAGCTCAAGCATTCGAGTCAACTTCGTGACTAGGCTGAGCTGCGAAACTGACACAATTTAATCGAAAGTCGCAGTTTGAAGCTACATGGCACACTAAATTTTTGGATGTTTAAGTAATCACCTCAGAAAAACGCCAAATGGCCTAAATAAACTTCCGATTTGATGGAGCATCTTGTGTGCCCACATTTAATAAACTAAACGGTTCGCTCTTCGGTGATCATGTTCAGTCGCTGTGCGTGAAATATGGGTCTCGGAGGAGTCGAATGGTTTGTCAATCAAATTGTGTGTCGCTGGACAGGCTCAGGCTCACCAATCGGGGACTAGATCTCGCGTCTCTGTTTTCGGCAGCGAGAAAGCAAACGCGGCGGAACGCTGCCTTGACCCAGAGGCTGGTAGCTTCCCGCTGGGCAGGCGTCCTCATGAGCGAAGAGCGAATTTCAACTTCCAGCCCGTCAGCTTCCGAATGTGTTCTCTACCGCTCTGGCTTCCCTTGACCCAACAATAATTGAAAGAACCGCCAACGTAACTGCGTGCTCTATATTAAAAAATTGATGTTCAATTAACTGTGACTCGGTACTATGTGCAGTATGACATAGAGATTAGCAAGGCTGTGTCAGGGTAAGGTTTCAAGAGTGTTTGAAGATGATTTTAGGATTCCCAATAACTTAAGGGGTCTGCAAGTAAAGCTAATCTGTACGGCTCTCTTGGCTGTTTTGAGGAAAAATTATTTGGTGCGACGCATCCCACCACTTTCCTCATCCCTACGTGCATGCTACGATTGCTGTCACTCTAGCATTTAATCAAATTTTTCAATTAAGCACTTTTTAATTCAGTACACATCAACTTGTTTCAACTTAAATCAACGTTTTATACAGAAAATGCTAGTATCGAAATTATTGACTTTTCCTGATTTATGTTACCACCTTAATTGAGTGATCATTGCGTAGATAATTCATAAGAATGCAAAGAAGATTTTTTTGGAATCGTTTAGGCGTATAGTTATTGAATTATAGGGAAATTACTACGAAAAAATTTAATCGAAGAAATTGCAACGATTTGAATTCCGGAATTTTGATGATGCCCCTAATTATTTTATACGCGACTACTAATAATTTTTGTTGTTGAGAACACTAAAATCATATAAACCGGATTTGTAAAGGAAAACTGCATTGAAATCGAGTTTCACCGAAACGCTCGATAATTTATTGTGCTGCTCTCGTCATTTTTCCACCGATGATAAATTTTAATACTACTAATTTTTTACTTTTTTACTCATTCAAAAAATTTAATAACAATAATAATCTACAAAACAAATGCTGAGTGTTTCGATCAGTATGATAGCTATAGTTGGTTTTGTACCGATTTTATCCGCGCTTATTTGGCGTTACATGTTCATCTGCGGGTTGAATATGAAGTTCGAGCTGATTTAGTTGCCGCGGAATCGAGCATCTTGGAACGTTAAGATCTGAAGGAAACACAGGTTTTAGTGTGGTGGGTTACAAAATTTCTTAGGGCTAGGGGAAGACAAAACGTTTGGTATTTTGCTCACTACGATATCAATACTTAATTTTGAACCTATTTGGCTCAAACGTCATTGAAGTAGGAGTTTGCTCGGAACCTAATGAAACTGCAAGTGAATTTAGCTGACAACGTTAGTGGTAATTGCACTGGACCAGTTTGTTGAAGATTCAAGGGCGAAAGGAGATAAAATCTGCGTCCACTTCTGTGCCTCACCCCACCAAAGAAAGAACCGTGTGTTCCTTTCATAGCCGAATCCTTGATCCGTTAAAGACTGAATACATTTTCATCACACCACGTCGGATGATTGTTTTCCTTATTTTTACTTCATCCTGTGAGGTTGTTCCATACCGATTCTGATGTTTAAACGCTCAGTGATTGTTGGCCGTACGAGAGGGGAAGTTGAATGACATAAAAGAGAACTCAGTGAGCGTGAGTGAGGACTGTAAACGTCGCACGTTAAATGAAAAGCGATTTGAATTTGAGTATATAAGGGCGACTCAAGGGGACTGTGGATACGCGTGAACTGGTTGCAAAGGGAAACTACTTTGGAGAGAGAGTGAGTACGGCTGTGACTGGCCTGAGAGTTAACAGAGGAATGCCTGTAGTGAGCACTGGGAGACGAGTAAATCTGGGAAGAGCTGTGCGTGTTAGAGAAGGAGGGGATATACTATCGAGGGGATGGAAGGATATGTTGGACAGTCAGTTGTCGCTTGGAAGTTAAAACGAACTTAATCCCTTTGAGTGGAGGAGAAGCAGACTGAGCGGGCAGTCCTCGAACTTCCCCGCGGCAAGCATGAGGAGAATATACCTGGGAAAGGCCCAAGCTCAGCAGTCCAACTACTTTGGGCTGTGTTGAATAGTGATGACATAATGTTCATCTTTTTCCCCTCTAATTTTCACAGAGGTCGCGTAACTCCTTAGTCCATGTCTGTTGTTGAATAAACAAAAACTAGAATCACCGTACTATTCTGGATCCCTTGTTTTAGCTCCAAGTCTTGTCGGGTCAGTCTAATCATGGGACATCATGATTTCCTAGAAAATTAGCAACTGTTTTGTCAATACAGTTTTTATAAGAATTCTAAAGACAGCTTTGCAGCGTGAAAACTAGCTTATAGGACATCAATATCCTCTCAAGTTGCTCTTCAATAACTGTTGGGAACTTTTCTGTTTCAGGCAAACTGGATCACCAGCCCTCGGTCTCTTTATCTGATGTAAGCTACCACTTATGTCTAACTACTACCACTACGAAATGAGTTTTAGTTTCAAGTTTACGTGTTGCTGACTCTCAAATTTCCTTTGTCACCCGGTACCAGCCACCGTAGCCTCTTCTTTCTTCTACTGCACCTCTCCCTTGCTCGTTTTGAGGTGCACTTTTCTCACCTGAATATTTTTATTACAACAGGGTGGGGGGGGGGGCTGAAGGACTGAAAATCCCTGCTAACTCCGTGCTTGAAAAGAGCGCTTACAGTTGATAATGACGCTCTGGGCGCACTTTGTGAAACACATGTGACACCTTGGGATGACAGACTAAGTACACTCACATCAAAGGTGAGGTGTGGCAACGGACTATGGATTTCCGAGCCTCACCCTCCATGCTCAGCTCTTCAAGTGAATATCTAAATATAAACTCAGGGATTGAGTGAAAAAAGAGATTGAGCTGCTCAAACAGCTGGGTGTTCACCAATCATTTTATCTTACAGCCCCCAAAACCAACCCTGTCTATCAACTTCTTTTTACCAATATTCCAATCCTGGCCGAACACAAGGATCAGTTTTTCTAGAGTAAACAACGCACTTCTCACCCGTCACTTTCCACCTAATTGCCCCCCAGTCTACCCTCACTCTCTCATCTCTTGTTTGCGCTTACACCAGTTTTCTATTTCACCTAAAATTATTGGGAAGTTAAAGTTGTTAGAAGAATAGGTTTGACATAATTGAGAACAATAGGAGGAAAATCGAATAGGAATCGGCCAACGAGAGAAAAAATGTTGAAGAATTCTTTGCAATTTTTTGGAAGATTCTGTAGAGGTAATGGGGAACATGTACAAAAGTGTCCGGAAATCGTGTAAAAATGGCTTCAAATAGAGTAATGGATGTTGGCAAATCGAGTAAGCATTGTTTCGAAGTTGCTTAAAAAATCTTCTCAAAATTGTTGAGATGTGGTGCGAACGTTGTATGATATTATGTAGAAAATGTTGTGAACTTGTCCGAAAATGATTGGGGAACAGATCAAAAATTATTGGGAAATTGGGTCAGACATTTGAGGATTGACTGAATGTTAATTGTATACAAATCTAGCAAAATCGTCGTAAAATGAAGTGAAAAATATACGGGGTTGTGTGAAATTGCTGTTCTGTGGAAATTATTATGTCATTGAGGGTAGCGCTTTTTGTTTGTTTTATTACAAAACGTTTATTGATGTCAACTGAAAGCAGTTGTGAAGTGTTGAAAAAAAAATTAACTGTTCTGCATAATCGGCAGTTTGGCCGTTTGCCTACAAGTATGTAAAAAAACGTCGGGGGCTGGGTGAAAAATAACAAACTAATTTCGTGTCCGAACTCTTGGAAAATGGAGCGTAAGTCGTGAAAAATTGATTAAAACAACGGGAGCGACGCATCTCACTGTTCTCTTCAGCTCACGAATTTATCTAATCTGTTATTCACTTAGCCCATTGACCCAAATAGCTTTTTCGGACTCACGTCGCAGAAGGAAAGAAAAGAAATTGGGCACAACACTCCTAGAAATTAATTTTTTGGGCTTGACGTACCAGAAATTAATTCGTCCGTGATGATTGTACATCATTTTATGGGAGAAAAATTGTAAATATAATAAAGTGAGGATGTCAACCCAGTAAGGAAAAGTATAGTAGTCGACCAAACAAGTTCCACCTTATCTTCACTTTTATGACTTTTTTTTGGGCCGAATCTTCATACACAAGGTCTGTTTCCTTATCAAAATGACAGTTCCAGCACACAACACAAATACCGTAGGGAGACTGAGGGTCCAACACTTACGGGTGTAAATCTCTGGACCATTGAACTGGTGTGAACGCGGATGAGAGATGACAGACTGTGTATGAGTTCTGGGACTGAATGGACGTAAGGAGGTAGCAAAAGTGAGAGGTGAGAAGTGAAGCAAAGGACGCGGAATATTATAAGAAAACCCACTAAATATTGGAATGTATGAAAGTACGTTGTCGGCTTAGGAAATACCAACCCTTGTGTACAGCAAGGCTCAGGATATTGGAAGAAGTTGATTCGCAGGTGTAGTTTGTAGTTTACCGTGGCTCCAAGATCAAACGGCCTCATGTCAGAAAACTTCATCTCAAAAAGTTCGATCAGGTTGAGGGCAGTGATCTTTCATAACAATTTAGCTTGAGCTGAGCCCATCATGCAATGGAGTGGTCATGTACATCATGAGAAAGTCCTAACAAATCAGTACGGTTTACCTTCTTGAAATGTCTGCAACGTTCACTGCAACGTTCACCCTAACTTTGACAACCCTTCTTAACACAGGCTGTTGACTCTCATCGTGGCGCTCCTCTTGAGGCGCTCCTTTGAGGGGCTGGAGGTGTTGTTTGAAACGTCACCTGTTTTGACTCCCAAGTACTTGACATGATTCTCAAGAACGAGGCAGTTCGGAGCACTTGATGGGCCATACACACGCACACGCTCACGCACATTTCCATTTAATATTATTTACATTTAGATGTCGATCAAAGTCAATTCTACTTGCACTGAAGTTGTTGGATGTTTTAGATCGTCGAGCAAACAAGAACAGCCTACAGGTCGGGAATCACGCGGTCCTTTGAATTCAGAAAACAACAGCTTAAGCAACTTCGAAGACTGTGCACAGAGTCGGGCGAGGATTTGGCAGCTGCTCTCAAATCTGACCTACAAAAAGTAAGTAGATGTTCGAAGCGAACTGAGCAAAATTAAAGCCGCGAACGTTTTCTTGACGACTAAAAGGTAGTCCTCAAGTGCAAGGACTTTTTTCCTAGTTGCGTTCTTTGAAGGGCGTAGTGGTTCTCGCTGAGCAACAGAATACTTACATCGAAGGCAAAATTTAGCGCTGTATCGCATGTGTTGATGTGAAATGCTTTATTAATCATTTGTCGAACATTTTATCATAATATTTGTTTTTAAAATCGGCACGTGCATGCAGCTGCTTCGAAATTTGAAGAACGAGGCTCGACCAATCGGTCTCGTTTTAGTGTTGTTTTGTGACTAATGACCGTCGTAACTGTATTCAGTAGATTCTGGGTACCCCGAGTTCATATCGTTGAACTTCCAAGACCAAATCACGCCCTAATGTGTTTGGGCATGTGTTCCACCTCTCGTCATAATAAATCGGCAGTCTCGTCTTTTCGACGAGAATAGCTTGTACGGAACACGTTACCAAACTCACCAGAAAACCTCATTTTGCGCAAACACGGATGCGTTTTTTTGTTTGTTGTATTTTAATATTGATTCCACAACAAAAAAACAACATCTAAATTTTCAGTGCGCATGTTGTAATTAGATACACCGATGGAAAGCATCTTGTAAGGTTTCCTGTGAGACTGGCAGCTTCTTATTTCTACTGAGAAGGATTTTAAAACGAAACTTGACCTAATTCACGCATTGGAGCGGAAAGTACTTTTTAACTCGCCTTACGTGAACAAACCGACCTCAGATTCCAACTGACACAATCGGATAATCATCACTACTGGTTCGGAAGCTACGGCCATTTTTGAGACGCATTAAAATTCGCCCATCAAGAGAGCTGTGTGCTCGACGTGTTATATTATTTCAATTTGGATTGTTCGGAGCAAAATAGCGGGTAATGAAGAACTATACTTACTTCACAATGTCAAGCGGAGGCAAGTAGCTGCGGTCGCTAACATGTACTGACCAGGTACCGCGAAACAGCACCTTTTCAACTTCGGCTTTCAAGCGCTCTCCAATCAGACGATTGAAAAAACCAACGATGGGATTCCGGGGAATAAAGCTGGCCACTTCGAAAAAGAGTGATTGACTCGAGTGACTTTTCGTATTCATAGGCTCTAAGTGGATGTAACATTGGGGAGGAGGATGGGGGGAGGGACAGGCTTCTCAAGTGCTGCTCATGCTGCTACCACTAGAATCATTATCATATCAACGAACCTCACATTTTTTAGCACGTTGGTTTAAATCGTTTATAAAAAATGCATATTTTGTTTTCTAAAACCATTATGCTTTATCGTTCGTATTACATTGAAGCTATCAACAAATGGTTACTGGGGAGAACGGAAGGGAAATGGTTCATAGTTGTGCCAAAAGCCAATTGAGTTTTGATGAAAAACAAGTCATAGAGTTGATGCTGTCTTAGGAAGAGCACGAACACACTAATTTGACGAACCGTTGGGATGAATAGCAACTCGAATATTTCAGTCACATTCCGAACGGAATTACTGGAGTTGTATTCCGAAAGGTAACGAGTTTGGAACTAGGAAAACGCTGATGTGAAGAATGTTCGAAAGGCACGGTTATTATTCGAGTTAGAAGCGATGGATTCTATCAAGACGAGCCCACGGAATCAACCTCTACTGAAATGGCGAAGTGAAAAGAAGCGCTCTTTTAGTGCTTATTCGGATTCCATCTAAAGATAATTTCTTTAGCTCTGAGCCCAATAACTCTCTTGTATCCAGCAGCGAAAGAGGGACTGCTAGAAAAGGTGGGGTCAACTCAGCAACCATTTCGTGCTTGTGAGAGGCCCCGGTGAACTTACATGTTCTCCCGTTATTGTTTTTGGGCGGTCAATAGTCAACGCCTTGTCAACGACAATAAACATGCGAACCGAGCCGCGATATTTACAGTTCGCTTCGGACAATCCAATTGGGGATGAATTCAAGCATTTCTACAGCATGATGGTGGGTCAGACGTCTGTAAACGTTCTAGCTGGGATCGCGCATGAAAAATTCTAGCGAGAGCGTTGTTTTTGGTTTATCATTCATTCTGTCTTCGGCCAGGAAAAATTGTTTGCAACCGCCCTTCAAAATTTGATACTTTACGTTTCAAGTCATCGGAATTCCAAATGTCCGTCCGCCGTCCGGGCAGTTTCATGCCTTCAATCTGTTTATTCGCACGAAAATCTCATTTGGTTCTAGTTGTGCCCCTCTGCTCGGCAATCTGATTGGACGAATCCCATGATTGTTATGGGCAACAAATGGTTAAACAGAATTAACAAAAACGCAATTTTGGTAGAGTTATCGCGAATACGCCGTGTTTGGTATCGTTTTCAAGGTATTTTTAGATCCTGGGTCGAAGAAAATGAGTATCAGACGTTTATAACAGTGTATAGACCCAAAACAATTAGAAAAAACATCAATTATAGTGAGCCAAAGTCTACTAATTGAAAGAACTCGCGGTACTATAACTACAGCGAAAGTAATCGTTTCATCATTTGCATTCCCTCCCTCCCGTCTCATTAGAACCGCCCGCCAGCTCAACTCGCAACGTCGTGCCAATTGCCTACAGGCGCCTGGAATACTTAGTTTTCTTCGTTCCGTTGTAGTCAGGTCATGTTTCGTGTGGTTTACTGGCATTTTTCGATGCTGAATCGTATGGGATGGGTCTTGAAGCTGTGCATCCTCCGTCAAGATCCTTTACTGTTAAAGTCACGACTGAACTGGCAATAATACAATGAACGATGGTACTGTAATACTGAGCTCAATGATTTTAGAGGTGAATTGTTACGGAGGAACTGGGCTTTCATGTGATTCATTACAGTTTGCAGGACTTCTCAATCTACATGAGATCTCTCAAGTTTGAGCCCTTACAAATGTTAATTCTTTTGTGTTTCAGGGGAGCTTCGAATCATTCGTTTGTGAAATCGATATAATAAAAGCTGAAATTGACCACACATTAAGAAATCTTCGTCAATGGATGAAACCAGAACAGGTAATAAAACAGATTAACGATAGACTCGATCCATTGAACCACGTTGAACGCTACTAAGTACTTCCAACTTCATCAAAGATCTCATTTTTTACTCGCGAACAATTAATATTTAAAATATCTGGTACGACGTATCACTCAACATTTCTCAACCCCTCGTAGATTCGGCAATTTTGATCGCATCAGCAACTAATCCAATCCATTTTCACTCAGCTGATAAATTACAACTTAATGCTCTACGTGGAAACTAATGCCGATCGAGATTCCAGCATTTATTGTGCAGCTACTACTTATGCCGTGGCCTTCATTTAAAACTTAAAAGCTTAGGTAATTGATGGGATTGACTATAAGATTTTTCGGGGAGCTTCATATTAACGATTTCAGGCTTATAAGAGGAAATACGCTAGAATTACTAAGGTTGCTCCTGATTATCTAACGACCATTATTGCACTTCCATAGTATATATAGCTTATTGGACTACCGATCTGATTTTGTTTAGAATGCTAGTCTCACATGAGCAAGATTTATTGCGAACAAACCAGAGAAATCGCTTTTGGACGGCATTTTTGATAGTTTATTGTTCTGCTTTCGTCATCTTCCAACGAATGAAGATATTAGAGAGAAGTTAAATCATTGACTACTCCCCATACAGTGTGTGTGTTATGAGAAAAAAGTGTTTGATCTTTTGATCACTATGATAATTATTGTTTGTTTTGAACTGATTTTTCTCGTATCCTTAATTTGGCGCGGTATGTTCATCAGTAGGCTTAGTATCAAGTCTGAGCCGATTTCGTTCAGCTATTCTCTTTGTCAATCGCGTTCACACACACACACACACACACACACACACTCAGACAATTTTGCCAAACGGTGTTTTAGAACTCAGAAGCCCTCAAAACGCAAAGATCTGAAGATATTTCAATTTTTTCTGCGGATTACATAACTTTCCTTCTTGTTCCGCTGGGCTAAGGAAAATGAAGATGTCGTAGCGTGTTAGCCATGCAAGAACCGTGCGTGTAATAAGATCCAACACCCTCTGCAATCTGCAGCCTCAGTTACAAGCGGTGACTGGAGCGATGAGTGGAAAAAAGACACAGCCCCTCAAGCGCCGAATTAGTGCAAAATTTTCCAACGATTATTACTACAAACTCTCAACTACTGACGATTTTTTTTTTTAGAAAGGGTTGGTTACCACGTGAGATCCAGGGATGCACAAAAGTATGAGAATCTCTGCAATGACACCGCCGCATTCTCCACGCATCACTTTTGAATAATAATTTAGTTGAAACTTTCATTGCGTTTATCTGAATACTCCGAAATACTTTTTCTCATTTCCTCCACTCTCTTTACTCGATTTCGCAACCATTTTTCTCTTGATCTTCTAATCATAATTAGTAGCAACTAAATTCGTTTTTTCCCAAATCTTCTACTTACTCGATACATTGTCCGATTTATCACGGCTTTCTTCGAATTCTAACCGTGTTTACTCCATTTCCCGATTGTGTTTACCTGATTTGTCAACGCCTTTTTGCGATATTTTACATACTTTTACTCGTATTCCGGTGTTTTCAAATCGGATAATAATCTACGACTGAGAGACTAGCGCGAATGCGAAGTTTTACAAGCGTACGACGACGCTCTTGGCAACTCCTGTCCTCCTAATTGATTTCTCGAATCTCTCGAACGCTTGCAGGTGAAACGATAGTAATGCATCGTATTTTAGGAACATTGGCGTTAAGCCACTTATCGATTATGCCCACGGAACCCGTACCTCGTTTTGGCGCCAAAGTAGTAAAATACCTCCGTTTCAAATTACGAGGATTTAGATCAAATTAAAAATTATTCTCAGTTCACAAGGTTGGGGGAAGAACTAGGTTAAACGAGGTTACGAGTTCGTAAGCATAAGAAAAGGAAGAAAAATTATAAGACGGAAGAATTTCATTGTTCGTTCGATAGTGTTTGCGAAACTCGCTGAACCACTGAAATTAGCTATTTCTGAGGAATACATTTGTAGATATTTAAGACATTTTCTCCGTTAATAATTTTCAAAGTGCGTTGGGGTAATTGAAGCAGATCGCTCAAGTTTAGTATTTACTTTCAGTTTTTTCAGTTCAGCAATTTATCCAGCTCGTGCTGCATCAAAAGAGAGTAAGAGTAGTAGAAGAATACGGCTCCCCAAGAAGGCGAGCAAAGCCCTCCTGGTTAGGTGCTACAGCGCTGAACTGAAGTTACACCATAATATTAAAGCAATAGGGTTATGTCCGCCAGAAGGCAAATTATTAAAGTTTACGTATCTGTTAGGTGAGTCCGTCTCCTCTGGCTGGTGTGTTGCTGGTGGCAAGCGCTTTCGATGTAAAGACATCATCGTCTGGCCGTTAAGTCAGTACTGGAGTCAGTCAGTTGGTCGTGGTCTTTATATATGAAAGGAAGGTAAAACGGGATGATGGAGGGTCGGGGAAGGGTCGGGGAGAGGAGGTCATGTACCTCAGGGGGAAAACCCCTAAAGGTGAATGGAACGTCTTGAATGATCTGTCAATTGTGGAATTTCCGTCTTTTTTGTGTAGGGTAGTCTGTAAATCCGTCAGTTGGTTGTTTTCGTTTGTGTAATGTTTTGAGTGGTGTGAATATGGTGTCGCATTTTGTGTTGATTTGTTCATTTATGATCTGTCCATTGAAGTTTTTTTGTTTGTAAATTTCCATGTTTTCTAATATGTTCAGTTTTCGTCCTTTGTATTGTTTGTGTAGTAAGGTGGTACAGACCTGTATTTTGGTAGGTTCTTGTCCAGTTCTTTTGAGATGGGTTGCAATGTTTGAATCGTCTTTGTTCCTACTAAGAGATTTAATGTGTTCTGAGTATCTGGTCCGTATTTTTCGTCCTGTCTGTCCTATGTATGCGTTTGTACAAGTTATTTTATATACCCCACTTTGGTCGAGTGGGTCTGTCTTTTCAGTCTTTGTAGTTAGTTTGGTTCTAAGTGTGTTGTCCGTACGTAATGCGATTTGTATACCTTCCTTTCGGAGGATGTTAGTTATTCCGTATGTTTTTGGTCCTGTGTACGTGAATGTGCAGCGTCTTGTTAAGGTCTGTGTATTCTGTGTTTTTGAGTCGTGTGTTTTGGATTCGTATTGTCTTAATAATTTATTAGAAAACATGGAAATTTACAAACAAAAAAACTTCAATGGACAGATCATAAATGAACAAATCAACACAGAATGCGACACCATATTCACACCACTCAAAACATTACACAAACGAAAACAACCAACTGACGGATTTACAGACTACCCTACACAAAAAAGACGGAAATTCCACAATTGACAGATCATTCAAGACGTTCCATTCACCTTTAGGGGTTTTCCCCCTGAGGTACATGACCTCCTCTCCCTGACCCTTCCCCGACGCTCCATCATCCCGTTTTACCTTCCTTTCATATATAAAGACCACGACCAACTGACTGACTCCAGTACTGACTTAACGACCAGACGATGATGTCTTTACATCGAAAGCGCTTGCCCACAGCAACTCACATGCCAGAGGAGACGGACTCACCTAACAGATACGTAAACTTTAATACACCATAATAATTCGACAGGATAAAGCCAGGCATATTGAAAGAAAAAAATAAAAACCTGTTGCCTGGCCAACGCCTTCTTACTTGAGCCTAATTTTACCTGTTCTACCCCACCAGAAGTGAAAAATACCGTTTCATGGTTTTAATACTACAAAATGTTGCAGGAATGATATTTGTCATAAATTATTGTTAACGTTGAACTTCTAAATTGGACACCAATCTTGGCTCTGGGCCGAAGGACATCCATGGTCAGCTAGGCAAAACTTTTAATACCGAAATTCCTTGATTTTTTGGATTATTTTTGATCACTTTATTCACATAAAAAAGAAAAGATGATTTAAAAACAAACTAAACACCATTTTGAAAAGAACAATTTTTATTTTATAAGGGCTATAATTAAAACTTATATTACACGCGAGGATATTCACAATAGGACTTTTTTTTCTGTAGATTAACATAGAGCTGAAAAGACTTGCAAATGGGAGAACATACAAAGAATTGTTAATAATCTGGACAAGAAATATTGTAAGTTAAGAAGGACAAATAATGTAAACTTTGAAAAAATACACACATTGACCAACATTAGTATAATCCAATTATTTGGATTATAATAGCTCAAATAAATACATGAAATAACCAATCATATATTTATAACCATGAAACTCTCTAAACGATGGATTCAGGCATAAGACAGGCATAAGTCCGCTTTTAGGCTGGGTCTAGGCAGCGCAGAGAGTTGAGAAAAACTCGCAGCCAAGGGCTTTCCGATAGAGCTAAGGGCCCATGGCTTCCAGTTCTAGGCAATATGTGTACAGAACCAAAGTGTATGGGAAGGCTTGAGCACAAGCTGAAAAGGGAATGCAAGCAAAACTGGTCCTTTCAATTGGTGACAGTGCCTCAATGCCCTTACAGAAATCATATCACTTGTAGGGACTAAGGTTACACCAGCCATGATTTACAGGTTAGATAGGGAATAGTTTTACTACAGATTGCAAGGTGCTCACTCGGTAGTCTTCATATCTAGATCTATGGAAGATGTGGTAGGTATTTTTCACCTTCAGCCAGTTTCCCAGTTCCATTCCCATAATACTCTGCCATATGCGGGCATATGGCTCTGGGATGGGACAACTGCTATTGAGTATGGCAACACAATGGCTGCTGTAGCCTTACGAGGTTGGCACCAAGGAGACTGAGCCAACCTTATTGATTAAGGAGCCTGCAGTTTCAGCTAGGTTGTTGGATTAAATAACAAATATAGGTTTTTGTTGAATATCTCGGTAATTTATTATGCATAAATAAACCGAACATGCCGATGCATCTTCTCAGCACTTTCCTTGCCCTTCATGCTGTGGACAATGTCAAAGCTGCAACCCTCGTTTAATCTGCCTGCATTCTCTTTCAACACTGCCAAGTGAAGATCCTTCCTGTCATATTTGTGCCTCTTGGCTTGCCAAGTTAGCACATGATCGCACTGCCAGAGACTGTGCAGCCCTCAAATGACAAAGCTCCAGCAACCTGCTTGCAAACCGCATCTTGACGCTTGATATAGCCCCTATGAGTATGGGGACCCACAACTATCTCAACCTTGCGTACACGCAGACCATTTTCCCAAATAGTGTTTTTCGGACTCAGTAGGCCTTAAAACGTAAAGATTTTTTTTTTTTTCAACCATTGCATAACTTTCCTTTCTACTTTGTAGAGACAAGGAAAGTAGAAAGTGTGGTTTTGGGGTGGCAATTACAATTATCTTCTTAATTTTTCAGGCTGAGAAGACAACAACCTCATTCATGGACTCAATCAAAATAGTTCAAGATCCCTGGGGTGTTGTATTGATTATTAGTAGCTGGAACTACCCAGTTCATCTTACACTGATGCCTCTTGTTGGAGCGATAGCCGGTGGTAATTGTGCAATCATCAAACCTTCAGAAATGGCTCCAGCTACGGGAAAGCTATTACACCAGTTAATTCCTCAGTATCTAGATGACGTGAGTATGGTTTCGTTCCAAATGCAAACAGATAATGCAGATCTTCCTCCGCAGTACATTGACTAACTGCAGCAGACTGATAAACACAATTAGGATCACGAACAGGTAGGATGGAACAACAATTAGAATCATGTTGTGTCGGCTGAAAGATGGGCTATCAGTTTTAGCCCAGTGATCCAGCCAGTTATTCAATGTTTTATCTGTTTTGTTTAGAAGGTACCAGAGTTTAAAAAACAGTCTCATTCTCATAGGGGTCTCTTCGCACCTCCAAACAACATGAAACTGTTATCTTGTGAAACCAGAGTTAAAAACTGGTCGAAAGAAGTTTATGGTTTATGGTTAACCACAGTTTTACATCTGTCACTAGGGACCACCAAACTTTGAAGTACGCCGTACAAATGTGTAAACTTCTTTTCAAAATCAAACATGGTTTTAGACGTTCCAAAGCAAGCAAATACTATAAAGAACACCAACCAATATGAGTTTCCTCGTAGGCACGACATAGGAACTTGAATTTCATTGAAAATATGCGACCAACTAATGAGGCATTACTAATTGGCACAAACCATATTACTACATTGGCATATTTCTTCTTCTACCTACATTTATGTGCATTTGTGGATGATGAAATATTTATTACATGTGATTAACTCAACATTATTTCTCAATAGTTCTGCTACTCAGTAGTAGAGGGAGGACCCAAAGAAGCTGAAAGTCTCTTGAACGAAAAATTTGACTATATCTTCTACACTGGTTCCTCACTTGTTGGCCAGTTAGTGTATTCTGCTGCTGCAAAGTACTTCACACCCGTAACGCTAGAAATGGGAGGAAAAAGGTGATTTTCGACCCACTTAACTTTTCTTTCTAATGAGCATCAGAATATTTGGTGATATTATTGTTTTAACACGGATTAATGAAAAAGGAGAACGCAATATAGGAAGAAGATCTCTAGGCAGTATGCTATAAAGATCCCAACTGTTGATCATTATGTGTGAGTGTGTCATGGAGACTGGCTGCGAGCCACATGGCTAAGTGGACAACCGGACTGTGCTGATTCGTGCTTGTTTCATCCACCCAATCGAGGCAAAACCCCATCAAGTGCCCCAATGGTGGGAACACATCAAGCTGCATGTGGCTGAGGAAAAAATCCAGCTTGTTTTCTTCGAGGGAAAATTAAATAGCCAAGCCAACCATCAATTCGTTTTGGTGGCATTAGGCTTCTTATTGAGAACCAAGCCAAATACTATGGAGTCAATATAGGTGAGAGGCGGTGTTTCATTCAACACCTCCAGTCCCTCAAAGGCACGGTATTTGCAAGGGTTGCATCATCGGGAGCAATTACCAAGTCCACTTGAAGCATATATCATGGTGACAATCCTAATGTACAAGGCCATTTACTTTGGGCTGAATGGCTACTGGCCTAGCTAATTCACAGTCAATCGAAGGAGAGTACTCGCCCAATCCCAGAGAGTTGTGCTCCTGTGGTTCACCAAGGCCCCCATGGCAGTAAACACTGAAGCGCTCTAAGTTATCCAGCTCCCAGGGTGGCTAGTTATTCACTCTGAGCCAAACTCTGTACAACCCTGTAGCTGAATGAAAACTTGCCACGCTAAATGAATAGGCATTAGATAAAAGTCAATAGACATGATATGAGTTCTTCATCAACATCCGTGAATGTCTTAGGAGACAGTAGGGTGACCAGACCACTGGACGAGCCAGTCCCTTATGGGACATGGTGACTTCAATGGGTTGTTCCAATTCTTTCCTCTCAAAGACTATCCATCCTGCATGTCTTGCGCCTCCTATGCAGAGGAAACAAGAAACCACGTGCTGCACCACTATAGTTTCAGTTGGAAGAGCAGCCAAACCTTCCCGCTCTGACTGATACTAAGCAAGCTGATAACTGTTTTGCTTAGTTTGAGAAGAAGGTTATGACAAAAAACGAGACGCACTCAGTGGATCTCACAGGTGGTAAACCAGTTTAAGGACTCCACCCAGGCAGCACAGATTCCCCACACCTCCTCATACCACACAGATTTGTACTTCCTAGTAGTAACCCATGAGCAACATCTCTTCCCCAGGGAGACTGGCTAACTAATAACCACCCATGGCTTCACAGGTCTGGGTTCAGTGATGTAGGTTCTGATATAACTGTTTTAAGAGTATTAAGGTACTGTCACTCTAATATTCAACTAGGAAATAATCGTGCACGTGCTCTTGAAGAAAGGAAAGTGTGCTCTCCTTAAGGTTTGCAAAACACTACAAAAGTACAGCAGCATGACTGCCTCTGTAATGCACATTGGGTAGGTCAAGGGAATCGGCATATTCGACCTGGGACCATATTAATGCAATTCAACTTTTTTATGGTTGAATATTCAGGACTTATCTGGGTTCTCCATACTCTACCTAATTTTATGTAGTGTTATATGCTCAATACGTACCACTCCAGAACTAGTTTTCACAATCTTCCCCAATAAAGAGACTTAGGGAAGAAGAACAAACAAATTGGTTGAAGGAGGTGTAGATCAGTGAAGGACAGCTTCTTTCTTCTTTAAAGAGCCAATTTTGAAGAAAAAGGAAGTATAAAAAAGAAGTTGAAAGAAAATGATCACGAATTATACAAACACCAATGTAAATGTAAACATAAATATAACTCAGTTATATGTATTATATAAGTGTTGTTTAATTCCTCATTCTCAATATAATTATGTTTTTGTGTTTGTAGAACGTTTCAAGTAATATAAACAAGTGCTCAATGAACATAATGTAATTAATATTGAATGAAGTTAGTGCTAACACAAGTACTATTCACGTGTGACACTACGATCAATAATATGTTTGTTGCATACCTTCCAGCAATCACGTCTATGCAAACATTTCTATTTCTTGCCCTGAACAAACAGTATCAATTATTATCTCTCTTACAGCCCAGTATTTCTGGATGGTTCGTGTAATTTACGATTAGCAACCGAACGAATTTTATGGGGGAAAATGGTGAATTCAGGCCAGACTTGCATTGCTCCTGACTACATACTCTGCACTCCAGATGTGAAAGAAAAATTCATCGTGATGGCTGGGGAAGTGTTTTCTCAATTTTATCCGGCTGGAGTGAAGAGTTCTCAAGACTATTGTCGTATTATCAACCAAAAACACTTCAGGTACGACATTGTAAGAGTATTTTTTGCTTCTCCAAGCAATTCATTAGCAATTTTGCAACATTTAGCTAGCAAAGTTTCCAAAGACAATTGAATGCACCATTACCGCTTCACAAAAATAAAATTCCTGTTTTCCTATCTAAAGCATTTGGCTTTGGTTGAAAGTTGGCGCAGCATAACAATAGAGCTGCCTGTAAGAACTGTACAAGAAACACATTATCGACCTACTTGCTGAACTACTACTGAAGACCACATTTTGCACAAGATTAGGTGTTAGTTAAGAGTTCATCTAGAGAATACCCTCGAAGAACTTGTGCGTCAAAGTTGATGAATTAATGTAGATAGAAATAACACTTAGGTTTGTAAATAAGTTTACTGAATAGTTTTGACTTGTGATTTGTTTGGCAATCAAATAATTCTGTTTGTTCTAATGTACCTGTAATTATGCTTATCGGTAAACTTTCACTTTTTTTTGCTTTTACAGAAGGCTCACAGATCTGATGCATGAGGGTGAAGTAGTCATTGGAGGGGACACAGATGAGGCAGAACTTTACATCTCACCAACCATAATAACAAATGTGAAAGATTCACATAAGATAATGAACGAGGAGATATTTGGCCCTATCCTGCCTATTATTTCAGTGAACTCCAGTGAAGAAGCAATAAAGTTTATTTTGGAGAGGTCTGAAAACTCCTGCCAACATGCTACTATTAATCACGCATTTAGTTTTACAACACGGGTACATTTAAATCAAAGGTTCTCTTATCTGAGGGATAAAAGGTGTTATCACGACTGCAAAATAAATGGAGCCATGTGTGGCGGCTAGCCACCCTTCTTCAAGTCTGTCTCATCCCGACAGAGGGTGCTAACCACACAGTTCTCCTGGAGGGGATATCATGTGGCCAATGAGACAGACTCTACTCTCCACTTATCCGGCATGCACTCAATGGCCAAGTCAATGGGTAACTATGGTCACTCAGAGGGTCTCATGTAGGCCTTGGTGATCTACAGGAGTCCAGCTCTGTTGGATTGAGCTAGTATTCTCTTTTGATTGACTGCGAGTATGCTATCACAGGCAATGAAGTAATAGCCAATCACCCTCACGCAAATGGGAAGCAGCTCACGGACACAACACTGGTCCTAGAAAATAATTTTTTGGGCTTAATGTTCCAGAAATTAATTTGTCCATGGTGATTGTACATCATTTTGTGGGATGAAAACTGTAAATATAATATTGTACTGCAAAATGGGGTTTCCACCCAAACAGTATGGAAAGTAATGTAATCAACCAAAAAAGTTGACTTTCCACCTTATTTTCACTCTTTGGGACATTAATTTTTTTGAGGCTGAATTTTCATGCACACATATTGGTCTGTTTCCTTATCAAAATCAGTTCCAGGACCCTCTTGAGAGAGTTATATCAATCGCATGTCATGAAGGTTTCAGTTCCGCTATCATGCAAAACCTGTGGGTTGAGCCAGAACTCTCCTTCCATTGACTGTATTTGCTAGCCCAGACAGCAAGAGAGTAGCCAAATAGGCCTAGGTAAATGACCTTGTTCATGAGAATTGTGTCACAGTAAGACGCACCCCGAGGCCTTGCTAATTGCTCGTAATGAGGTAAACCTTGCTAGGGTAGTGCCTTTGAGGACCTGACTTGGATGTATTGACCAGTAATAATTCAATCTTCTCAATGTACGCTTGCTAATTATTATCTAAGTTACAAACACCCTCTAAATGTTTCAGCTTTCTTTGGGTTCGTTGGTTTTCAGCTTTACTATATTCTTTATCAGATACCTAACCTCAATATTGTACAATTGCAACGTTAAATATCTTACACCTGGGAAGTTCACATAGTTTTTCTCACGATATTGTCAATGCCCCTTAGTATTGTTTCCGACTATGGATCAAGTGGCGGCAATCAAAATGCTTGTCACAATGAGTGTCAGCCGTCCTCGCAATCAGCTTCAATCACTGTGATACTAAATAAACATGGGGTGCTGACTTGCTTGATGGGCGTCTATGTTGGCAAAGCTCTGTTGGATGATTCATTAATTGGGTGGTTGTACCCTCTTTCACTCAATTTTGGAAAGTGGAGTGTACCTGCAGAAGTGAAATAGATAACTCATTCTCCGCCCTTTGCTGATTTACCTGTTCCTAGAATTGAATGATCATGGGTTTATTGCTACCCATCATCACTACTTGACAGTATTTGTAATAACTGACATAAGGTGCCTGACAACGCTTACATTTTGTTTGATGGGTAGTTTTTGGTTTTTTGCATATACGATTTTCTGAAGGTTGCAAGCTTCAACTAGCATTCCCATTTTCTAGAGATGATTAGAACTAGAATCGTATGGATCCAGCAAAGCTCTCACGGTAATAAAGCATCTGTTAGAGTAACCAAACTCCACCTCCAGAGGGCTACAAGGCTAATCACAACCTGGTATCACCGTAAGCCTCTTTGGTTCGCGCATGTAAAGACGCAGCTGCTCATCTTGCACGCATTGGTGCCCCTGCCCTCCCACCGAATAGAATTGGCTGTGGGCATAATTATGGCCCAAGAACTACGGTCAAATACCTCAGCATCATATTCTTCCCAAAAGGTGGTCCCACTGAGCACTTGTTTTATCTCTGAGTGAAGTTCTCGGGTATCGCACGCAGTGCAGTAGTATCTCGATATGCATGCTGCCTCTACTACCGGAGTGTCTTCCTACCTGTTGTGTGGGTGGTGGGCATGCAATTTGCAGAGACTGTGCTCCCGGTTTATTGCATCACCTCCCATCTTACCCTACAGGTGCTTGCAACCACCCTTCCTGTGAACCTCATGCTCGACTGCACTTTCCTGGGGTCGAGCATCATAGGGGGGGGGGGGGCATTGAACGATTACTGGAGTGCCCTGGAGTCACTGGTTTCATTGCTCAGGCTTCGGGACTCTTCATAGAACTGGTTCACTGCAGGCTTCAACGCAAAAAATAACATCCTTAGTGAAACGTATGTCAAACCGTCCATAATTGAAGCTTAAACTTTATTAAAACTTACTCCTTATTTGTCAGGAAAACATTGGTCCATTGAGGGCAAACTCGAATGACTAAACATTACAGTTGATTTATTGTATTTTATTGTATCATTTCATTAGTTCCATTGTACTCACGTATATCAATGTTGTTCTCCTCAATCCAAGCCTTGAGAATTTTTTGGTAGAAGGATTAACACCCATTTCATTTGTTTATAGAGAACCACCGCTCACTTGCTACGTCTTTTCAACAAAATCCGAAGTGCAAGAGGCTTTCATCTCTAAGGTGCCAGCTGGTTCAATTTGTATGAACGAAACATGCAGCATCATAATAGGTAAATGAGAAAAAGATGAACTCGCTGCTTTGATTTAAAGAAGTTCATTTAAACAGCTGTGGGACAAGACAACATGAATGGGTCTTCCACAAATTTGGAGATTTTTTGTTACATCGAAATGAAAAAAAAAAAAAATTAAAACGCTTAAAATACTATAGATCGCTTGAAACCCAAATAACTAAAAATATTGAGTACGAGTGCACTGATATGGTCTTTCTGTAGTTTTGAATCATCACAGACGAGTGGCTGTTAAAAAATGTGAACTCTTTTAGCATGGGGGAATCAGAACGTTCTTGTCTCCTTAAAATTCATTGGGCCATGAATCCTTTTTACTCGTCAGACTGTTATGCTGATGCTTGTATCGTACACAAGACACAGCAGTATAGAAGAAGAACTGTTTACTGTTTTTGATGAGCAAAACCAAACTGTCATTTCTACTAGTATTTTTATATTACACCAGTATTAACACGTAAAAACGAGACACGTAGGGTATTCTGTTACCATGCTTGTAGAAATTCACAAACCTAGTAAATGAACTATGAAACAGTATGTACTCAGCGCAGTTCTTGTTGGCAGCAGTTAACTCTGGGAGCTGATGGGATATGAGTTTTGCGATTGATGAGAATGTGATGCAGAGGTAGGGGGTAAATAGTATGAGGGAGTTTGAGAGAGGGGTTTGGGGGAGGGGTGTGTATATTTTAGGGGAGGTTATACATTTCATAACTCCCTATACTTCTCACTTCTTAACATAATGTCATACGTTCGTTTGTTGTTCAACCAGAACCTTGAATAGAATTTTACCTAAACATTTTTTTGAAATATCCCAGAATTATTGTTCTCGTTCGTTCATAAATATATTTAGGATACAGTCGGTACATATACATGTAAATATATTTTATGCTACTCCCAGTGATAAGTTTAAGCCTTGTGCTGAGTGAAGGAGTACCTTCCTGCATTAGTTTATCAGAATATACACTTACAACATGATGTAGCTCTAACATGCAAGCAAAAGAACAAAATATGAAATATGTCAATTTCGTGACTATTCATTGGACTGATATTCCAGCCATACATGTGACCATTGAATTCATCCATCTTAAGATATAACCTTACTCCTTTAATAATGGTTTATTATTCTCTTGCACAGCACGATTTGGACCTATCTTATTCAATTCCTACATCGAAAAAATACTAGTAAACGATATGAAACAAGACCTGACTACAACATAACAATGAAAATTGGCATTGCATAGACAGTGCTTAGCAATTGGTACGAGTGAAACTCGTGGGGGGTTGGAGAGAGACAGGAGTCAGTGAAGGAAACAAGCGCCGGCGGGGAAGAAATAATAAGTTTCCACTATACCGTCCCACGAGTTCCTTCAAGCAGTAAAATTTACGTCACTATAATACGTTTGATTTCACCGTTTTTTTTATCTAGAAGCAGTTCCACACCTGAGTCCTGCCCTTTCTGACACATCATCGAAAAATACCTATGAAACAGTACCAAACATGACGTAAATGCAATAAAACTGCGAAAATGTCGTTTTTGCCTAATTTGTTTCACCATTTCTTGTCCATAACAACCATGGGTTTTGTACCATCAGATTACTAAGCAGGTGGGAGAAAGAATGGGTCTTTTACACCACCTTAAATGAAAAATATGACATTGTGGACAGACAAAGTGGATTTGGAAACTCCATGCCGTGAAACGAAAACCGTCAAATTTTGTCAGGGTGAAGTGGTGGGGGGTAGGGGTGTAAACAATTTTCCCGACCAAAAACATAGGTGTATTATTCAGGGTGAATAATAAACCACAAATGTTCTTCAAGTGTATTTCGTCCAATCTGCCTCATACTGCAGTGCCAAGGTTTGTAGCTATAACAGCTCATTTAACAAATTAAGAAGATCCCTCTACATTTTTTCTTTCTTTTTTTCCTCTCATTGAATATTCAATTTAATATACCCTCTCCTTCAATGTGATTCACGTTTAATTTTTCTTTGTTTCAGTGAACAGCCTCCCTTTTGGTGGAGTTGGGCCAAGTGGTATTGGTTCCTACCATGGGAAGCATTCATTTGACACATTCACTCACAAGAAGAGCGTTCTTATAAAAAACTACAACTATATCACTGATGCGGTTATCAGGTAAAAACATCATGCATGATCGTGTATGTCATATCATTTCATCGCTTTAATACCTTGCAATGTTGTGTCAAATGTTGTTGAAACGATTTATTCATTATTAATTCTTGTTAAAATTTATACATTAAATTCAATGTTGATTGGCCGCCTTCAGGCTTTGGGCCAAAGGCCAAGCACTCTCAGTTGAACAAAACCTGCAATACCAGCATACCCATTTAGCCTAGAAAAAACCAAAATTGAAATACATTCTGCTAGTAAAGTAGAATAGTATTAATAAATTTATTAAAAATTACTTCAAATATTAGAACCAAAGGAAGTAAAGAACACTCAATAATTAATTACCTAACTGTAGTATATACACTCATAGCAAAACTCGAAGGCACCTGCAAGAGTACTGTGAGGGGTTACCTAGGTCTTACATCAGGGTTGGAAGATGGGCCCAAGCCAGGTTGCAAATGTATATAATGGGACAGGGCCCCATGCCCTGTTGACAGTACCCTGATTGGTGGCTCCTCGGGCTGAATGTGTTCAGGCAATCTTAAGCAGCTCATACATCAACGAATGATGTGTCACTCTGATTCCTCCCGCACTGTACCAAATTTCTTACAGTATTCATCAAAGCTGATTTATGGTTGTTTGCCAATAGATGTTACTCGCTCTCTATTCATTTTCACAAACCTGACATATTATAGGAACCCACTTGCGTGTGACATTAAATATAAATGAATATAAACTGCTGTGAGATTGAACCTTTCAGTTCACAGAAGTCCTCAACAGTTCCTGTAAATTGTGTTCAACTACACACAAAAATGGTACAATTACTTCAAAATCTACTTCCAATTGTTCCTCTTAACGTCATTTTTATGAATACATAACTATTATCATTAGTCTATTGATTTGCTCATTTTGAGATTCTGAGAATGTTTCATGCTTGTATGTTGCAGACTGAGATACCCTCCATACACCACTTGGAAGCAAAAACTGATTTCCTTGGCAATTGGTATCCCATTGCCAAAGATTCCATGGCGCTTAATTATATTCTTGGCTGGCTTGGCTCTGGGAGTAGTAGCTTCCTTGTTTTGGTATAATTATAAACTTGGTAATGTAATGTGAAGTTAATGAAGTTAACTCATTCTGCACTTTTTTAGATGGGAAACAGGGTTTCATTGAATTTTTCACTACAATCACGAATCTCAGTCCTTGTTCTTCATAAATAATAACTATTTCTAAGGAATATACTTGTAAACAAAAGAGCAATCCATGTGGATCTACAGAGACTTCAATTATTAAAAAGTAGATGTGCCATCGATTCTGAGTTGATGAGTAGTGAGCAGTAAAATATTTCGTTCATCTTTGATAGGGTCGTCCTGTTGTGAAGCCAACTCTAAGGGATTCTGGGATTGCTCTGAGTATCCTTCAGTCTTGCAGAGCAAGAAGTTCAAACTTGTCGAACAAAATGTTCTCATTAGTAGAAGTTGCATTAATACGTTTTTTCTACTTTTTATTTATACAGAGCCTACCGTGTGATGAAACCCATATTAGAAAAATACGCAGTGATATAGTGACTGGTATGAAGCAGCATTGTGATTGTATCAATGTGCTGACTGACTCCTATCACAGGCAAGCGGTTCATCGTGGTCTTGCGGTTAGACGGTCGATTCATAATTCTCGGATTGTGGATCGAATCCCCGGCGCGATTGCCGTATTTTTGCCTTAGTCAGCAGCCCTTCAAAAGCATCTCCAAACTCCTTTCGTCACAAATGGCGCCCAACTAGTGGTCGAATTTCTTCTTTCCAAGAAAAAGAAGAGGCCCCGAGAGAAAAATTAAAAAATTAAGAGAGAAAAATAATGAGACGAGTTCTCGGGTCCGGGATTCGCTGACGCTGTGAAAGTTCCAGCGCGAAAGTGCATTGCGAGGGAACGAAGACTTTCCTCGTAGCCTTTCTCGAATCAAAGATCGGATTTTCCGGGGATTCGCTCAACTCTCGTAAATTCTTTCCTAAAAAAAGAGTCCGCGCTCCAGGAGTAGCGGTTAATAGACGAGGGGGGAGATGTGCTGACTGACTCCTATCACAGGCAAGCGGTTCTCGTGGTCTTGCGGTTAGACGGTCGATTCATAATTCTCGGATTGTGGATCGAATCCCCGGCGCGATTGCCGTATTTTTGCCTTAGTCAGCAGCCCTTCAAAAGCATCTCCAAACTCCTTTCGTCACATCAAGAACCAGTAGTAGTAGTTTTTCTTGATTTGTTGTAGAATAGAGGGTACGAACATGCTTTAACTCTTCTTCTTAAACCTGTATTGAAACGTTGAAAGGGTATTTTTTTGTTGGATGCTGGTGCAGCTAGAAAGAAGAGTCGCGATAAGGTGTGAAGCTGTATCCCTAAGGTTGGAAAACAGACTGGGTACCCCAAGAATTTGGTGAGATCATTTTCCAGTCAATTGGTGTTCAGCGAAATTAAATCTAAGTGTTGATGAGCCACTCATGCATGATGGGACTTCTTACATTACGTTACCATGTATGACTGATATAACCCTCTCTATGGATCCCAAGATGTACAGTCATTATGAGAGAAAACAGGCCTAACATTATGATGAGCCACCTGATTCAATGAAAGTCATGCAAAGTAAAAAAGTTGAAAGGTGGAATGGAATTAAGTTGAGCAAAAAACGCAATTTTAGGGAGAGAGAGAGAGGGAAAAAGAGAGTTTACTGGGGATGTTGTCCAGTAGTTTCTCCTATAGCTCCATATCAGGTAGGGTGGAATGACTTTCATTTTCTCAGCTGTGTCACCGGTACTCCTTTCCCTTCAGCTGGAAAGAAGTACCTCAACGGGCTGGAATTCAACAAGACCTGATTTTTCTGATTGCTGTCCATCCATTTTTTATGTTAATTTTGGAACAAGTTACATGTTACGAACCACATTTAGTGAGATAAGCCAGACTGTACCAACTTTTCGTTTAATTGTTCTCATGGTGGTAGTTTGTAGAGGAAAATAGTCAGTCATCTTCTGAATGAAGGGGCATAGATAACTTGATAATGTAGTTTGAGAAATGGGTCACTGACACATTTTTATTATTTTAGGCATGTATCATATTGTTTCTTACACCTCACATTGTTGCTCCATTCATGTGTCGAATAAATTTATTATTGAGTAACTCACACTACTCACTCTATTGAGTATTCACAGTCATTACTTACACAGATTCCATATTTTCTACGCTACTTCATCGTTTTCCTTTCTTACGCACAATAAGCATACATTTGAATGAACTGGTCAGTCCCCAGTATATTTTCGTTGTGAATGCCAGTTGCAGTGGGCTTTTGTTGTACGCATAAACTATTACACATTGATATAGACCATTGTCTCTGGGGGAATGTGAATGCGAGAAAACCTACATAGTGGTACCCTGAGCCATGCTTGTGTCAAGAAAGATCTTCATCATGTTTTTTGTTCTCCAGTGGCCACTGCGATGCGGTTTTAGAATAAATTTCCCACAGTAACTATTAAACTCACAGGTGTAGTAGTTTATGGGCACAGTTTTCCAGATGGAGGTCTTCGCAGTGATAGTGGGCGTGCAGCCTAAATAGTAATGATGAACTGTCAGACAGATGGCTCTTGAGGCCCTTGCTTCTTATACTATTTTATCTGGGCTGATTTGGGAACGCCTGACTGCGAAAGGAGAAATGCCGGGCTACCTATTGGCAGGAGGTGCCTAGCCATAGGCGGTCAAAGTTATTTATTAGACTCTCCAAGGAGCAGTCAAGAGAGGTCCTCAGTCTGAAGAGAGAAAGGGGTTGTCGGTCTCCTTTTCTGAGGTGGCCGAGGAAAGGGCCGACAAAGTTTCACAAGCTCTCACTCTCTGCCGGTAGGCAAGACGTGAGGTGAGGGACTCTCTGCCGCTCCTTGTTTCCTCTTCCCTTGTAATCTCGACAGCCACGGACAGGCCCTTATATATGTTTTTGTTGGAAGGAGGAGTCCTCTCTCATTGGCCACGTACTATCCTCTCCAGGAGCAGGTTGTGGCTCATGGCTAGCGCCCTCTGCTGGGATGAGCTGCAGGGTAATGCGAAATCTTTCTTCCGTCGCCAGACTTCGCAGGGAGGCGTCTTTTGTACGAGAAGGGTGACCAGTCGCCACAGGGATTGAATGTAGCAGGGATACAGTGATGGAACCGAATACTATCTTGCATTTTGTGCGAGAATAATGGGGGCGACGCATCAGGGGACATCAGACCCATGGGAACTGGTGGTGGATGTGAGCACATGAGGCTGCTCATGGACGCCACACAATAGACTCATCTGAATTTGAGCGTCACTCAAATCAGACAAGATGTATAAGAATTTAAATATTCTGAACAGGTTGCAAACATTATTGTACTAAGTGTACTTTCTGCCATCCAAGTTGTGCTCTTGATGAGAACTCTGGCACAGGCGTTTAATTGCCTGTGACTTCACGTCTGGAATATGCGTATCGTGACTAGGCACAGAGAAAAAGTAACAGAAACGATAACAGTAGTCCAATTTATAGCTGGGGAAATACTTTACTTGCCGAATGACTTACTTTTTACCTAGCAGTAGAGAGTACTGTCCAAAAATCGGTATAGTTTAAGGTAGGAAATGACAATGAAAATACTCATAGGAAGGCTAACTGGTTTTCAAAGACAACTACTCTTTTTCTTTTTGTGATTCTTCACGAAGTACCCCAATTCACAACATAAATACTTGACAATTGAAAAGAAACTTCTCTAATTCATTACAGAAATTGACTACCAACAGTCAATAGCTAAAACAGGGCTAGAACCCCATGTAACTGGAATAATGAGGGAGAGAGACCAAATTGAGTCTACAAGTGATTATATATTTTACATGAGTTCAGTTTGTGAAACAGTCATATCCACTGAAACTATGAACCACAGAATACTGCTTTCAATTTTTTAAAGTGATATCAAACATTTTGGTGATAATTGGACAACGAAAATGGGTCTCAAAAATCTCGATAAAAAACTGGAGAACGAAAATTGAAATGGATGTGTAGACATAATTAATGTCAACCGTCGTCCCAGAGCTGTAAGTAAAAATGAAGATAATACTGATGAATTAATTACCAAAGAAACGGTTAATTTATAACTGAACTTTATTTTACAACATCTTTTCACCACGAAAGTGATGGGCAAGCAATGCCGCCTCGATATATTGAAGTTTATAATATACATTTACATACTACTACACTCTTCACCTGACTTATTCCAAATAGGCATGCATAGAAGAGCAGAGATAAGTGCCAAATTGTCAATATTTGTTCCAAAGTCACAAGGGGTGGTGAAGGGACGAATTGTGGATTATTCAATAACATCTTCACCTCTTTAAGAAAACCGCCATCAATATAGCATTTAATTTAATAAATGGCCAAATTTTATCACATCAGTCGGCTCTATTTCATATCATAAATTGTTTGGCGTATAAATTATCTTATTTTCCTTTCTGTTGTTGAACACATCATCAGAGATCTTTAACCTATTATTTAAAATTATATTTATCTAATGCACTTGAAATCTCAATATTCAACAATTGTTACATAAACAACTTTAATTTCTATTATCAGCTAAGACTAGATTTACTTTTAAATTATTTTACACATTACATCGCAAGTATTTATAAAATGATCAAGCATAAATTCATTAGAATTTGGTTTTGCTATCAGAAGTTTGTTTATAAAAAATATACTTTACATAGGTACCTATGTTGAGGAGTTCAAGTATACACAGGTAGTGGCAGGGTGATAAGATGGAACGAAAACGTTAATGAAAAGCATATAATGTGTTTAATCTATGACAACATTAATATTAAATGTTAGCTCATGTGTGTTGTTCAACAGTGGTTGCTTGTGAGAAATCCATGTTGAGGATTTGAACAGCCAGGGGAAAGCTAGGCTAACCTTGGGTGATAATGGCAGTAACCTCATCGATTTTTTTCTTTTCTTCTTTCATCTAGGGGCTTCCTCATGAACAGTCTCAGCGTGAATGGAAGGGTCTTGCTCCAAATTATTTCTCCAAACGTCAGGGTCCTCCCTAAACATCACAGCATCAGGCGTCTTACACTCTCTGAAATATTTCACACAAAAGGGAAACCACACATAGAATAAAGATCAAAGTAAAACTGATAAAATAAATACATGAGATGTAAGATTGAAGAACTTTGTTTCAAGAGTATTGATATAATGACAAAATTGTTTTTTTAATGCATGACCAAGAGTAATTTCTCATAATTGTAGCCACATTAACGTATGTATACACCAACACAATGCAGTGATGTAACATTAAATACAGTACGAATAGCCCAGGCAGTGAGTATACTCAAACAACCATTCAACTCAACTACATCATTTTCTCATTTCATCAGTGTTGAACACTTGGGAATTGAAATGTCATATACTAAATGCCACGTTGTGTAACTCAAGGTCAAAATGTCAGCACAAATCTAATTTTGAGCACTCATATGGGTTTGAAAACTATTGCCAATCATAACCTTATGCAACATTTTAATATGGACTACGTTTTCTATTCAGTTCCCATGAGTTCTACCATATTAAACGTTTGATACACAGTAAAGAATTTGCATGCAAATAGACTTTAAAATGATGAATCAACATGCTGAATTTGGTTTCAGCTTTATTAAAACCCTTTTAAGGGGGTGCGAAGTAGATAAATAATAGTTTATTAGATGGATTTTTAGGAATGCACATGCTCCAATTCAACAAGGCATTACAGAATGGAACAATTATTCAAGTAACAAATCCTTGCTTTCAATTTTGAAGAACTTTGTGCATGGAAATATGCACCCACACATGCATACATAGCACTGTTAGAGAACATTAATTTCCCCCGTCTCAAGGTGCACGTCTCTCTCCACTTCTAAATTCGAAAGTACTAAGTGAGAATGAAAGAAGAAACATAGTGTACGAGACACGCTGAGTTTGATCAACTAACTTCTTCAGTTAGCTCTCCCCCTATCACTCCCTAACTCGTCAATCAACATCCTTCCCCATCTTACCCCACCCGAGCTCAAATATTTCAATGTTCTTTCCTACATGAACGAATCTATCTTCCTTTTTTTCACACATTTTATAGCTTTTTTTCTCCCCTCTAGTTCTCTTGCCACCGCTTTTGAAGAAGCTTCTTGTTGAAAGAGAATCAATATGAAATCTGTGCCCCATTATCTTACACCTTCTTTTGGAGGTACCTTGGACAGCATCTCACAAGGAGGAATGCCTCATCTCTTAAACTGTGGGGCAGTGATGGAGGATTTATAGAAATGCCGTCGCAGAAATGTTGAGTATCAGCCTGATGCTATGTGTTTAATGAGTCTGAATCAGTACCTTAACATGATTCATGTTGTCAATAGAAACAGAAACAGACACTCTCTCCTAAATAAATAAAAAAGAAAATTTTACTGAAAATCTCATCTTGTCATCCATCCAATGCTCAACGACACTACCATTCCTTACAAAGACGTATGAGCTCGCTCAAGAGAATTTTCATTCGAATGTACATGTTCTGGATACTAATTATTTAGGAATGTTTAGATGTAGCCCCTGAAAGAAATTCATTCAGGTATGTCATGCTAGGAACATTTTGGTACAAACTATGATTACTGAGTCTACTCTCTGAATTAATGGTGCAAAAACAGTTCTTGAGGCTTACGGAAGCAGTTTCACATTGAGCAGGTGGCAAGAATATGTTCCAAAGGTACTTAATTGTAGAAATAAAGACGCGCCACTGTTGTCGGCATTATCCATAATAATCTAAAACCTTCATTAACCTAGCTTGTTTTCAAAGATACATACTATATTCTGAATATTGCAGGCGTACACTACTACAGCTGGTTCACCCAACATTGCTTAATTCAATTGCCCTTGCCAGGAAAAAATAACGAAACCATAAAAAAAGCACTGGGTCACCTAATTTTACTTTCCGCTACCCGAAGGGAAGGGAAGTATAGTAATCGGCCCAAAAGAAAAATTTGGGTTTTCTTCAGATCTTTACGTTTTGAGGCCTACTGAGTCTAAAAAACATAATTTCGGCGCGTGGTTTGTGTGTGTGTGTCTGTAGTTCGATTTGCGGGAGAACGGCTCATCCAATTGAGCTGGTTCTTTTTTTGTTTTGTTTGTTATTTTTTGTAGACACCAAAATAAGGTTATGGACGATTTCGGCCGATGGAAAGAGGAATGGGGGGACGAAAATGTACGAAAAACTAGGGTTTTTCGCATTTTTCCCGAAAACGGCTCTAAAGATTTTGATTAAACTTTCAAATTATCTTCTACTAATCAATATCTAACTTTTCTTCCCTATACGTATCTCCATGAAAATACGGTGAACGGAGATATAGGCCTATGAACCAAAAATAGGTTTTTTACACTTTTGTGCAAAACGGCTTCAACGATTATCACCAAACTTTCAAGATGTTTTCAAATAGTTAATACCTACATATTGCTCTCAATAAATGTTCCTCTGACAGTCCATTGAACAGAGATAAAAATCAAAGTGTGTCGAAAATCACGTTTTTTCGAACATTTCCGTAAATTCCAGGGTAACTTTCTCACCAGATGTGATAAATCCTAATGTAGTGTCTTTTAGTCACCCATACCCACCTTTCGTTCTCCATAATTATTTCTGTATATATATGTTGAACGGAGATATAAGCCAAATTAACTCAGAAAAGGAGATTTGTCGAATATTAATTTATCGTCGGTATTCCAATTTTCTCAAAAACGGCTCTAACGATTTCGATCAAACTTACGGAGTACTCTCAGCCAACTAGTCCCTACAGTTTGTTCTCCATAGATGTTGCTGTAAAAATGCGTTAAACGAAGATATAGCGCCCGCCTATGTAGGTGGTGTTCGAAATTACGGGGGTGGCGGAAAGTTGTGTGTTGCGACGCACCAGATATTTTAATTTTGATTTTAGCCCTTTCATTTTGTCCAATGATTTAATTTAAACTCAAGCCATATTAATTCGCTTGTTTACTTTAAACCGCTTTATAATACGAACATACTAATGGCTAAATTTCTGTACGTTTTTCACTTCACTTTCTTCTTTCATGCTAGACATAGGAAATGAAAGAAATATTTTGGGGTGAAGTTTTCGAATACGGTTATTACCAAGTAGCAAAATAATTTAATATGAATAAAAAACAGAAATATAATTAGTTCAATATTTTACTCTTTGTTTCGTTTGTGAATGAATTTTCCTACTGAACTGTGCCGTTATTATCAAAAGCGTATTGAAAGCGTTACTAGAAACGTCGGTTGAAAGAAGAAAATAAATGAGGATAAAACTAATCCAATTCATTATTGAGTCATTTGTACGTGCTGAACCTCAAACAGAAACAATATGGAGAGAGGTTTCCACAATTAAAATTGTGCTCACATGAATGAAAGGAAATGCTGAAGTACTGTGCAGGGTAAGGATATCTTGCACTGATGCAGCATTATAATGCTTGATAAATGTAGAGAATAAATCATAATACAACTCAAGCAGGGGATAAGACATCTATCAGACAAACTCACCTTAATTGCTTTTCCTGGGAAGATTATGTGAAAGCATTAAGAAAAATTAAGTTATTTCAACATGCAGTAGACACCAAACATACACAAATACCATTCAAACACCTATTTAACGCTTTAACACGCTTGATGCAAGGTTACATCCTGCGTCACTGGAGTACAATTAGACTCTTAATTTTCTCCAGGGAAAACCCGTCACAGGTTCATAAGCTTTCTCTAAACGATACAATCCTCAAATGAGCAATGTTTGCATTGAACGTGTTAGTAATTAAGGTAAGATGAAAGTGGAAGAGGTAATGTTAGATCAAGGTACAAAACAAAGAAAAAGAACATAAATCAACATCAAAGTATGCAAGCACAGCAAGAACATCGAGAAACTGTGATATCCAAACTCCCTGATAACTCTCTAATTGATAATTATCAGACTTTGTAAAGTCGCATTCAAGAGCCCGGTGGTCTACACATTCACAGGAGTACAAGATTTGTGCCAAAGGATCTTATTACCACGACCTTCCAGTCACCAAAAACTGACCTGAGAGGTGCCTGCAATTGTTAGTCAGTTTCATTTTGATTGATTTGTTCGAAATGGACAGACAGACAAGTCAAGAAGAGGTTATGTTGTGAGTGTCAAATCATGGAACAGGACTACCTACAGAAATCAGGTAGGATTGAGGAGAATGAGGACGATAGACAGCCAAGCTGATTGAATATGTAGAGCACTGCTTATGGGTGTCAAGGGGAGGGGGAGGATGAAAAGGTAAACTTCTATCTCACTATATCGACCGTTAATATATACTTCTGACTTTGTGTCTACGAAATAACTGAGAGGAGGAGGATTTGTGCAGATATGGGGAATACAGAGTTGGGGACAGCAAAACACAGTTTATCTGCTGTAGGTGGCGCCAGATATTGACCAAAGTGTGTGCGTATGAGACTAGCTGAAGAGAAATCAACGCTTTTGTGCAATCCTAGCTGAATGAATAATTGAGAGAGAAGTAACGATTGAACTTTCAGAAACTTGAATTTGCTGATGGCCTTGTGGCTTTCTGAGTGAAAAAGGAAGATGAATATCAGTGTATATCAGTGTGGCCTTTAGAGATCCTGTCTGGTCTGGCAGATGATTTATAGGATATAATATAACCAGCCGACAATGAGAAGGAGGCTTATGAGTCTCGATAGAATGGTTTTTTCACCTTTGTATACTTGACTATGCTTCCTACAAACTATCCCTCAAGTACATATTCTTTCCAGATTGTCGTGCTGTCGTCTAAGGTACAGGGATTGTAAACATTGTAAATGCTATCAGCTGTACTTGTGAAAACTTAAGAGTCATGCGATGAATGTCTCAAAACTAATAGGAGCAACCCCAAACTCCCACAGTGCAGTGCAGTGCAGTCTACGTACATGTCACTGATGTTTATATTAAAAAGGGCCGACGAAAAGAATTCATTTAGAGAGATTCTGCATGTCTTGTTATTTTCTAGAGCTCATAATTTGGCCAGTGAAAAGATAATCTTTCTATCCACCGATAAAAAATAATTGGGTTGAAAACCAGAAATGGAAAAGCTGATACTACAATTGTGATACATTACTGTATCACGTTTTGATTTCTGAGTTAAGGAAGGAACTGTACAGCTAGTTACTTGGTATAAGGTTCTTACCTGTGTAAATAGAAACATACTGTTTAATTTGTCTGACTATGTTCCATCACATTCTTCACTTCCCATATCTCAAAATTAATGAACTGTGAGATCATACTGTATTAAACCAAAGAAAAATATACACACATTTTAAATGTCTCAAAGACTCAGGCAAGTTGATTCCCAAAATAATGAACACCATCCCGGGACTACATGTCTGAATGATTGTTACAAATTTTACGAATGTACAATGCAACACCTGAACATGTTCCATTTAAGGCAGATGAGTTCTGAGTAGTTTCTCTCCAATCCGCAATTGAATCTTGTACAACGATGACGACATTTAATTATTTTTCAACTTATGGGAAGAGGAAAAAGTGAAAGGGTTCAATTCAAAGTTCCCACAACATCATGAAGGCTCGCTAAAGAATCTTAGGTAATGTCTGTCTCTATCTTTGACTTTAGTGTGTCCTAACGATTCCAACTATGGTTATGATACCAGGGGCTTGGGAATGTTTGGAGAGCCACTGACTCAGGCAAAAATTACAGTGATCCCGAGCTTCCTATCCAATGCCCGACTTTTGTCGGAATATGAATTTTCGTCTTTGACCACTAGACTATGATCCCTGGAGGCGCCTACAATGGAAGTCAGGCGAGTCAGTTAACTGGAAGCAATGATGTGATCAAGGGTATGTACCTAGGTTGGTAAGTTATTGATATGCATTGATTAACTGCTATGGGGCAGCAAACCCCGAGTAGACTAATAATTATTAATTTTCTAGATAGCTGGACTCTTTTCACACCATCAGCTTTGGTAATGCATTCGAAAATATAGTCAGCTGTAGCTTGACACTAAAGACAACATAAAGCATTATGTATCATCTACTGGTTTCACTGTAGAATAGTGTGGAAACGGTTATGAAAAGTTTATTCTAAATGGCGCCCAATCGTGAAACTCACCCCAGTTCAATTTAAAGAGAGTTTTAGATACTTGGAAAGATTCCACAGTCAGGTTTTGTTTATTATTTTTTCCGAATAATACACCTTGTATGCTTGCAGTCAGGAAAATTTTTACAACATCCCCTCAAAACTTGACACTGTGTTTCAAAGCATGGGGATGCTAAATCTCCAGTGTCCGTCCATTTGATATCTAGTTATGCCAGCCTACTCAGTAATCCGATCGAACGAAACTCACGGTTGTTATGGACAAACATGGGTTAAACAATTAGCTAAAACCGAAATTTTTACAGTTTTATTGCGTTTACGTAGTGTTTGGTACCAGTTTCTATATATTTTTTGATGCTGAGTCAAATAAAATGGTTCTCAGATATGCATCTAGATGGAAAACAGTGAAATCACAGTAAATATAGTGAGACAAATCTTACTAGTTGAGAGAACTCACGAGACAATATGGAGAAAGTTATTGTTTCTCCCCCACCTGCTCATCTCTCAATTCACTGTTCACTGTCCCAATGTAAATTTTCGTTGTACTGGTGTGGAAGTCATGTTTCGTATCGTTTACAAGTACTTTTCAATGTTGAATTGAATGGAATGGGTCTCAGAGGTGTGGAAATGCGGTCAACACGAATAACCGTTCTGTGTAAGAGAATAATAAACCGTCATGTAATAATTTACGGCGGTTTTTCTCGTCTGTTTCCTGATTGTTGTTCGATCTAACTTTGAAATACCGTCTTATTGATGGAAGGTTAGCAGCAATTATAGTACTTTCATCAAATAGTTTGAACATTCTCAACAAACCCTACCTCCGAGCTGATATCAGCCTTTCTTGACTGCTTAATAAAAGTTGAGAGTTTGGTCATACACACAATTATATTAAATAATTACTTTTAAGTATTTACACACAATGGTCAAGCATCTTATCCCAAAATGCTCTCTTCCTTCTGACAAAAACAAAAACCATCAACGATGCATTCAAATCTTGCAAAATTGTGTGATTTCAAACACAACATTTAGAAAGTAGGAGAGCTTAATTAAGTAGCCGTACTTTAGTTCAATGATCTACACTTAGCCTATCGTATGAGTAAACATAGATGAGGCATTAACAGCAAATACTGACTTGGGAAGAAGTGATCAACAATCATGACAGAGAAATATCATGCAGTGCCACGAAAAGCAGGGTAGACAGAGAAACAAACTACCCTACATTGATGAGATGCAACTACTGAGTCCATGTATAGAATCCCTCTCCTTCCTTGAACATTGATACGCATAGTGATTGAAAACCTAATTCCTAGAAAATGCTTATTAATAATAATTTTAATTGTTTACATTTTCTCATGAATGTTTCAATAAGAGTAGAGTCAAATAAAAAAGTGTATGATGAATCCCTTCTGATGTATTGATCATATTTCTATGCATGTCATGAATCTAATGCTTGTAATCCACTTCCTTCTCCGCTTGCCATCACAAGGACGCCTTATCACAAGTTTATACCTAAGAGGCTATTGCAATCAGGGCAGTCTTTGATGGAGAATGGTCGGAGTAAGTTTTGATAGGGTGCTATAGATCGCCAATCATAGTCAATAATTTGAAAACTACTTCAGTACAGTATTATTTATGGAAACGACCTCGCTCTGTGGAAGGCACTCGGAAGGTTTAGCAGCAATTATAGACCAATCCTGATATTTCAGACCCCATTTCAATTTAGTAAGTAAGACGTTTTGGGATGTCGCCAATATTCTTCGAGTCACCAGACAAAGTACAGCACAATATTTTTGTAGCGTTCATTTTTGACCTTACTGAAGAACATTGTGGATTGTTATCAACAGCTACTGGTTGCATCAATAGATACGGGTGTGTGGGCATTATTGATATGGTAGGATCCATCTTTTGTGTTTGTGAAATTATGGATGATGAATAGACTGTTTCCAAAACATGAGTTGTATCTTAATTTGAATAATGACGAGAAGAATATTCTACCTAAAGGGTTAGACACACGATTCTTCAGCTGACTAAAAACTGTATGTCCCAACAGACACTATTCAACAGCTATTAAATATTCGAAGGCACTCAGGAAGATTCGTTGAACAGAAGTTGAATTTGCTCAATGCAATGGAAACCTAGCATACCTCAAGACTGGCGTTATAACAGAAATGCTTATGAGTTTAATTAAAGTATGGGGATGTTACACCCCTAATAAGTTACCTACACAATTAGACCAGCACAAACATGCAATGAGTAGTAACAACAATCATCAGGATGTGCTTCAGAGGGCTACATTGTAAACACCAACACTAAGGAATGCAGCAGGGTGCCTCGCACCACATGTTTGCAACAACAACGAACATGAAATACGAAGCAAAGACTACTTACAATGGATCCGCACAACCTGTTGGCTTGAGAGTGAATTCCATCGTTGAGCTTTTGGACTGAATCTGTACAAAGCCTGTCGCTTTGACAAGGCCAGGCACCGCGTAGATAAACGCAAATAATAGTGAATAATGCGTCCTACTAAAATGTTAACAACAATCGAGATAAGGAGAGATTCTACCGAAGTTCGAAAACCGCTGGCATTCAAATACTTACCAAGTATATTCATTTCTCGAGGAAAGAATATCAAACAGTAATTCGTATTTTTGAGGAGGCAAAAGTAATTGTATTTGCTTTTTGACAGATAAAGTAAACATTTATTTTTCTTGCCCTATAGCACTAAGAAGGACGAATTCAACACTGAATTTCACCCTGTGTGTCGTTTCTTTGGTAAAAAACAAAAAATTTATGGGCATAGATTTGTGAGCGTAGTTGCATAAGTGCGAGTGAGTACAGTACTTTCTGATGTGAATACGACTCAATCAATTATCGGTAAATGTTAGTGAAAATAATACTTCGATATATAAAGTGAACAGCGATGTTGATCTGCTTGAGATAAACGAGTTAATACATTCGTTTCACACTTGAAGATAAGTCAAGAACCATGCAAAACCAAACTGACATTCAGAAAACAAAAACAAAAAAAGATATGATTTTACGTATTTTAACCCCTTGAAAGTATTCTACAAAGTGCTCACTTCAATGAGTGATGCAAACGGTCAGGTTAGTTGCAGTATGGTTTGTTCATTGTAACGCCCATGAAAACCTTGTGGAGCATTTGTATCACACAGATAAGTGTATCATTACTCAAAACGAAACAGCGACAAACTAGATTCATTTGCCACGTGGAGATACGAAATATGACCAGCCCCGCAGGGTAGCTTTGAGATAAGAATTAATGTCGATCATTACTTCAGTCCATGTAAAATTTGCAGAGATCTCAAATGCCTAGATTGTCTTTGGCCTATTGAATCGCGTTCAGATTTGGTAAATCAACATTCAGAATTGTAATAATACAAGTTCTTAGTGATTAATGATGGACTTCGGAAAGCGGTATTGCAGAAACGAGTCAGGGCATTTTTTATTTATTTATTTTTAGAACCATCACCTCAATCATCTCTCTCTCTCTCTCTCCCTCTTTCTGCTTTCAACTACTCCCATCAAAGGGCTCTGTCAGATAGACTTGATGATCTCAGTTCTTCCTTCCCTCAATTTATTCAGTCAGTTTGTAGTCTCCAAAGATCCATTCATTGAGCTTTGGATTAGGAATGAATACAAATAACTATCGTAGTACCTAATGTGGTTACTAGCTAAACGTGTTGTATTTTCGTCAGTACTTCTCTTGAATAGGAATAGAGCATACAACTACGTGTATGATGAAAAATAAAGCTGAACTGAATCATCGAGGAGACGACGTTAAAACCAAAGTTCACGTCCCAGTGAAGGTTTCACTGGGCACTTTAAAGCTATATTGTTAAATATGATTTTTTTTTAAATTTAACGAAATGAATCACTCAACTCATCTCCATTACTATGAGAAAAAGAGTGAGGGTTCTTCAGAATGAATTGTTCAATGAAACCCGATTGTTTCACCAACATTTAAGGTTTGTAGGTATTAAATGTAGAAATGGAGTATGTAATCATGCTTACGCATTATAACAATGATACAAGGACATTTTTATTCATTCATTTTGTATATACATACAACAAAATACAAAGGTTTGCAATAGAAATACGAAATCGTCTGGTGGGGCCATGTGAGGCCATGCCTAGGATGGAATAATTTGTCAGTAAGGTTTTTGCTAGTTTAGCCAAAGTATCGTCACAATAACCACAAAACACAAACACATTCCATTCATTAAAATTCAAATGGTGGTCACGACTTGTAGAAATTTTTCGTGAGGGTGGAATTTGGGTTCTGAGAAAAAACTCAGAAAGCATGCAATTGATATTTTAAAAGTTGAACTAAATGGTGTTGCTTGTCGTGTTCCCCCATCATTAGTAATCAGAATGAAAATTTGGATACATCAATGAAAATGACAGTTTCATTCGTGGTATTTCCTTAGCTCATGTTTTGTTCCTTAACGCGATTTTAGAGGGTTTACCAAGAAATGGGTGTTTTAGTATCGAACATGGATCCAATAATTGGTGCTTCAAGGATGCTGAAGAGGAGAGCCAAACTGGAAGTCTTACACTCGTACAGACTGTTGAAGTGTTAATTGTATGGCTATTTGCAGCAAACAATTTCAGGGCAGGGTATGTAGGTATAATAAGAGTTTGCAATCTTGTGGTAGATAGGTATGAAGCTTATGACTGATACCTCTACAAGCGTGGTCAAGATTGAAACCCAATAAACGTGCTTATCCCCCACAATAATTTGACCCCTAGCCACAACTCTATATGAGTACTATTTGTTCTCATTAGTTTTTTATGGGACTATTTCACTTTGATTTGAAGTAATGGGTTTTGTCCTCCCCCCTCCCTCACCCCCTACACATGGTCACCTTCTCTTTCATTATCCTCTCAGTTACAGCGTGCAATTTCAATTGATAAAACTAACAAGCTTAATATGCAAAGGGAATTCAATAAAGCAAAGCATTTGGTAGAATTAGTACCAGATATTGGAAACAAACTAGTCGCCTACAATTCTTGTCAAAGTTGAGTAGCCTTGTAAAACAACAGCACCATCTTATGCTAAGTGTTTACCCAAAACAAGATGTGGATGTGCTCTCTTTTGAGTTTACTGCAAAGTGGTGATGTATGACTATATGGGAACTGGTCTACCAAAGTCGATGAATTATATGATGAATGACAAGGTTTACTGATGAGAATAGATGTTCTTAAAAAATAGCATTACATGGTTGAACAGGATTTCGAATTGCCACGCATTCGTCAAGATAAACGGAAGTTTCTAATTTGAGTAGAGAGCCTGGGATAGACTTCTGACATTATGCTCACTATATCCGGTCAATTCTAGATCTTGAAACCTACAGTCACAAATTTGGTACAGGATTCGCACTGCTGATGTTGATTAGCATTTAACACTTTTTGAGTCCCTAGTTTGTGTCAGGACTAGGCTACTTTCCATAAAGTGAGCACGTAATTAATTTGTCATATCTCCAATATCTTAGTTAAGCTGTGTACTATTGTTTGTCCCTTTCAAGAGGCAATGTGGATTTATCCTTCATGCTATATCGTTTGAATGCCAGATTTATAATTAACAAAACTGTATCGTACTCAAAACATAAAAGTGATCAACTTCTTTTGATGTTACATTCAATGACCGTAAGAGATACCTGTATATTGCACATTTAGTGCTCTAATATACAACATTTTGTCTGAATTAGCTTTAGAAGACAAATGAAAGCCATCCAGATTGGCCATGTCAGTTTCATCATAGTAGGTTTGTTACGTTGTTGCAGGAAATCATAGAAGTAACATCATCTCAAGAGGGAAACTATCTGGGGGAAAATAAAATGCTTCGCATTGTGCATTGTTGAAGTAACATTGTGGATCACATTTCTTACAACCAGGGAATTACGCTGTTAGTTGGTCGTATGTGACCCACTTTCAGTTATGCCATACTTAGGAGCATTGGAAAGATCACAGCTCACAACTGTCATCTTCATTTGGGGAAATACGTAAATGTTTGACGGCTGAATTTGTGAGGAAGTTACGCAAATTAAACTAAGCAACTTTGGTGCTAGAAGTGAAATGTCTGCGGAGCTGTAAAATGTTGATTGGATCTATGTGACCTAAACTTGTATTTGATTCTTTCACTGTGAACATATTACTTGCACTCAAAGTTATAATTTCCCATTGATGATTCCATTGTTACACATTTCTACAACTATATATGATGATTGTTATAACAAATAATGCAGTATTATTGTGCTTGGCAGTTGAACTTTGGTTGATTAGTGGATCCCACATTCAACACAACTAAACATTAATTGGCAAGCTCGTCTGATAAGAGGCTTCATTTTTTAGTCAAGCATTGGATACCGTGACCCAATGAACTGTTTGAAGAATCTCTTTGAAAAAAGGAGACAATGGGGACGATTCATTTGTTTTCATAGTTCAAATAATAAAATCACGTAAAAACGTGATTTAGAAAGTACACAAGTCCAAGTATTGAGAATCTAGAGAAAATCGGAAGTTAACTAACTCATTTGGAACTATTACATTGAATCGTATGCACATTCACATACCTAATGTATTTGAAACACTAAAACACAACAGCGAATTCTGTCAAAAAGAATTATGAAGCTTAACTATGACATGGAACATGAACAACGCAATTTTCTACTTTTTTGGGGCAATGTCGGCAAGACTGATGGAATTGGATCTTCCCTCGCTAGCACGATTTCTGGCTCAGCAGGTGACACCATGGCCATTTCATGATTCCTGTTTCTAGAATAGCAAATAACCCACTCATAAAAATCCTTCCAAGGACTGTATCCTTTATAAAAGGAGCTCAAGATAAATTAATGATACAATAACTAGATTAGCGAAAGTGCATCCACTTAGAAACAAAAGTCAGCAGAACAAATTATTCAAAGGCACAATTGTTAATCGAAAGTGTACAGTTGTTAACTAAAGTGTTGAAAAGACGTGCAGTTAAAAATTGGAAGGAGAATATTAAATCACAATGGCCAGTTGAGTAGTAGCTTAAAATGTTTTGAAGGAAAGGTTCAACCAGTATTTCATGCTCTTATAATGCATAGTAGGTTGGATGTTTAGTTAGGATTTATTTCTAATCACCTGAACTCAACCTGTTTGCATTGTTCAGGAATGTATGTAACACAAGTAAGAAAACAGCCCACGTGAATTATATTAGGGAACGGTGACACCTGAAATACTAGATGTAACTCGACGTGAAACCATTCTTCATCGTTCGATAGATGTTTTTTGTTTTTATACTTCTATACCCCCTGGAGAGAAGTGCAAGCCATAGGTTATCAATTAGAGTTTGTGTTTTACTTCCCTAAATTCAGAATAACCAGGAAATATGTGTTCTTCATTAGTTTCGTGCATTTGCCACCTCTTGGGCGAACAGCTGAGTTGATTGAGTTCTTTTTCAGTGTTATTCCTTATTACTATCAGTCAACGAAATAAGGCAATTTTTAGTATGCGATGGGGGGGAGGGGGAGGGGAGGGGGGTTGAATCGAACTGAAGAGTGCTCACTAACACTTTTCCAGAAACATAATCATTTTTCCGGTAGTTGCAGTAAAGTTTTTCATTTGTTGTCCACTATCATCACTCTGGACGAGAATAGAATATGATAAGAACCCAATTCACATAGGGATAGTTTTTTGTTTTTATTTTAGAGTGATATATGTTGATGAGTTTTTAGCTCATCAGAGGGGGAATTGGTGTTATTGCTTACGGGATTGTAGTATCTGTGAAAATTTAAAATGAGAAAATAACGGTTGGACTTTTAAAATGTTTGTAATTTTACTCAGACAGTGATCCTCCAAACTGCCATGAAGCGTTTTGTAAAATCTTGTTCTAGGCCAAGCTGACTTCATTAGTTCTTGCATTAAGAACAACAGCTAAAGCCCCATCCACTTCAGCTCATCAGAGGAAATAAATAGCTTAAGCATCCTCCAGTTGTGCGAGAACCATAAATTTCACAGCTCTGTCGACTCCAGTAATAGGTATGTTGCGTTCTTGTTACTGACGATAACCTAACCATCGAAAACGATATAACGCCGTAACTCAAATTTAGTGGAAATAGATAGTCGACTTGACTCCGTTTTATTATTCAAATGGGTTTCCACAACTTTGTCGCGAGTTATTTAGTTCGTAATCTTCTTTCGTTTTATTCCCATCAAATTAATTTGCATCATGTTGAACAAATTTCTATGTATATATTTGAACATTCGACACACGTGCATTTTATGCCAATCAAAGTGCTTTTGCTTTAGTTATTTCAAAGACAGCTTCATGTTCCTCTATAACGCCTTCAGGCACTGTCAACTCTATTACTAGATGAATCTCTTATGACAATATTGTGCTCAAGCAAAACTAATGTTATTTGCCAAGCTAAATAAAAAGTGCACTCCATCTACGTTTCTTAGGATTTATTGATAAACTCGTAAGGAGGCATAAGGTTTATATGTAATTGGTTTGAATCATGTGATTAGTCCATAAATTACACAGTCAAAAACGTGGCTTAGTAAAAAAAACTCGCAGCTTGCAAAGCATTTCAAAACGTATGACAGAATGTTGTCCAAAAAAAGGGACAGTAATATAAAAATAATTTTGCTCAGAAAATCTAAAAGCTTCATCAGCCTAACAGCCTATATCACCATGGAACAGACAGTAAAGCAGCAACACACGGTGAACAATGGTTGTTATGAAGACACACACAAAATGCCCATGCTCATTTGAAAATAGTATAAATATAACAAGATATCAGTTGCTCGAGTGATGATATCGATTGTATGTCACTACCAAGAATCTGTTCCTGACTTGTGCATGCTCAGCAACGCATTGTAAAAAATGTGAAGTATTTGAGGAATTTTGTTCAAACTACAAGTACCTTCAATATTGAACAGGTCAGAGTTGTCAACAGTGTCTATCAAGCAGAGTCAAGTTCTAATTACTGGATTACTGACAGTACCGAGAGCATTCTGTTCATACTGTTAGAAAGAAGGAATACTTTTATTTCAGATTTACAAGGTGGAATCCCATACTTACTGATTACTGGCGATCGAGAATACACTCGTTTTTAGCGATTATGAGGTTTTTTAGTCTGCAACCGTTTTGGGGTCAAATATTCATTTATATAGTTGCAACATTTGACACTCTGCAGTGTTTTGTGAAAACGCGAATCACAGTTTCACAAAACACCCCGTCAATCTGTAATACTGTAAGTACAGGGTGAGCCATAACAAATGGTGCAGTTTCAAAGGGCGATTTAAAAAAAACGGTGCAACTTAGAAGATTACGGTTTGTTTTATTGAACGCCATACATCACCCCATTTCAGTAGAATAAGTCCTGAAAATTACATCAGGAAGGTGGGCGCTCTCAGCAGCGACGCACTGATGTAGGCGATTCCTGAAATTTTCAGCCACCCTCTGGCACATTTCGATGGGAATCGCGGCGATTTCTTCCCTGATTCGAATCGTGAGGTCTTCCAGAGTGTGAGGTCGATGTTTGAACACCTTTTCCTTCAAGTAGCCCCACAGGGAAAAATCACACGCAGTCAAATCTGGCGATCTTACCGGCCACCCTAAGTCACCCCTGAGAGAGACGAGGCGTGCGGGGAACATCTGCTGCAGTTTCACAATTGAGATTTGCGCTGTGTGGGCCGTAGCCCCATCTTGCTGAAACCAAATATCCCCCAGATCCTCTTCTTCAGCTAACTGGTTCAATTCGGGTTCAAAAAATCTTTCCAGCATGAAAAGATAACGCTGAGCATTGACGGTAACAGTCCTTCCATCCTCTTCGAAAAAATAAGGCCCAAATTTTGAAATGGCACACCAGACAGTGACTTTCTGGGAGTGGAGAGGTCTCTCGTGAATTTGTCTTGGGTTGCGGTCACACCAATAGCGGAAATTTTGTTTATTTACCGCCCCAGAGAGATGGAAGTAGGCTTCGTCCGAACTGAAAAAGTGGACGTTGGTGGGATGCGGTTTATCATCTCTTGGCATCGATTCAAGCGGTTTTGGTAGTCTAGAGGTGACAATTCCTGAAAAATCATAATCTTGTACGGATGGAATGACAAGTCCATGTGCAAAATCCTCCTTAGTGAGATGTTAGAGATGTTCAGTGCTACTGCGTGCCTCCGAGCAGTGCGCCGAGGCGACTGTTCCACTGCTGCTCTCCCTCGAGCCAAATTTTCAGGTGTTCTTGCGTTTCTTGGTCTTCCCGCACCTCTACGCCTTACTGTGGAACCAGTTTCTTCCAATGCTTGAACCCAAGGTGCGATAACATTGCGGTGAGGGACGGGATCACGACGTGGGATGTTGTAACGCAGTCGGAAGGCCCGCTGGGTGGCGATGAACGAACGGCCACTTTCAAAAAACGTGCGAATGACGAAACCTCGTTGCTCTCTGCTCCAAACCATTGTAACGACTGAAAACGGGACCACTGCCCAGGCACAATGAGACCCCTCCCAGGTCGTTAACCCCACTACAAGGCATGCAGCACCCCTTCGAAACTGCACCATTTGTTATGGCTTACCCTGTATTAAAAAAACGTTGAAGCACTTTCATCAATGCCAAGAAAAGAGTTATTTGTGTAAAAAGTGCTTGCATCAGTGTGAGGCATCGTGATCATATAGTGATCACGAAAAATAGAGCTAGCCACTGTCCATGAATTTTTGAAGTGTGACAGGGTGAAAATGATCTTCTTCTTTTCTTCAACATTAATTGGTTGATAGGGACAAGTTGGAGAAGTACTCAGAGAATGCTCAAAGTGAGTGATGTTATTGGAGAAGGACTGTGGAATGTCAGTATTACCGCTTGACAAATCAAAAAAGGAAGTATTCATGATCATACTTGACGCAATTTGACGGCTAATTCTAAACTACGAACATCATATAGGGACCAGGATCTACTTGTAACTAGTGAGCTGATAGTCCAAGTGCCCAGAATATTGGGTGCCCTCATGTCTCTTATCTCGAAGATGATCCTTTAAAGCTCATATCATTGCCTATTCCCTTTTAATTATATCTTTTTCATTTGTACACATAAGATTACCTATTGGATATAAATTAAATAATGACAATGCTCAAGCTTTCAGAGCATCCTGAAACTCTGAATGGCTGCATTTAGGGGTTTTCTTCGCCCTATTTCTTATTTTCCCTTCAGTAAACGTTTATAATTTCTCGAGATTGCCAACACATATGTAAATAGGGATAGATAAGTATCGTAATAATAATAATAATAATAATAATAATAATAATAATTCTATAGGCACATGAGAAACTGCGGGAGGTAGATCCATACATTTTGGAACACCATGAAGTTGGAATGATATCAATTGGTTTTGAATGTACTGATTAGCACAGCTGAAGAAGCATGACTGAAATGAGAAGTAAGTCTCCTTTTTTTGTTGTTAAATTACATTTTGATCCACCTTTCCCTTTGTTTTCAAGTATATGCACATAAACATATATCTTATAGGGTGTTTGAGAACCTAGGTTTGACAATCTCTGAAAGCTCCTTTGCCACTTAGAAAGTGATTTATCGTGAAAATATTCAAAATTTCAGTGATTACCAAGTTGCTCTTGTGGCTACTCAACCTTCCAGGGTTCACATCATCTTAGTAGATGAGGCGGTTACAATTAGCGCTCTGGACGTTAATCCCCGTTATGGAGGGGGGGGGGGGTTCTACGTGGTAAAATATGCTCCAATCAGACTTTCACATATTGGGCCTAATCAGGTAGTTCTGGGGAAGATGGTGGAGGGGGAGTGAGGAGCGATAAACCCAACACGAGGTGATAAAGGCAGCTACATTAGCCAGCTCAATGTAACGTGGAACCAGGCTATTATCCAAAGATGCATAGGAGGGGCTGGTGTTTTCAAAGCTAAGTGGTCCATTTGGTGGAACATGGACCACTAACACTAACAATAGCAAAAAATTATTTTTGATTATTTTTTAAATAGATTTGTCTGTAAAAACAGAAATTCGAAAACTTTCTACCACAGTGCGTGACCAGAAAGTTGGCGTGCTAGAAATATTAGAAGTAACCTACAAATGTTTCAATACAAACCTGACATCCAGATCATGTACTGTAAACTTAATGGTACAAATGGGTCTTATTTCTGATCTATACTACTCGAGTATACGTAATGGTTGGTTGCCCAAGACTGTCTTGTTTCCATATCTCGTGTTGCTAATCCTGAGCAGTAACTTACTCCTATTACTAAACTGAGTGCTTTCATAACATATTCGTAATTTCGCATGTGATAGTAATGTCTATAAATGGTTGTTGCTCATAATTATTCATTAAACATCACCTAGTTTGTTCAAACCATTAAGGGAACTACTCTCAATTTACAAATGGCGCAGTGTTCTTTTAATTGGAATATAAAGCTAATTTATAGTTGTTGAGGTGTGCCAACACAAGTTTACACAGTGTAGGAATCTCAAGCTTAGTGATAAATTAATGAGTTAATATTCTTACCTTGTTTTGTACCGTCCTAATTTTAATGCCACTCGCCCTGTGGTGGTTTTAAGGATTGCAGCAGCTTCTTCTTGGGTCATTCCAGTTAAATCGATTCCATTGGCAGAGAGAATAAAGTCTCCTTTCATAAAACGACCATCTGTGCTGGCTACACTACCAGCCACCTTTGACAGTGGAGAAGGCACAATGAAAGCAAAGCAGTTGAAAAGTAATGGTATTTGGTACCCCAAAAGCATTTGAGAGATGCAGAATGATGCAGAATGATTCAGAAGGCTTCAGAAAACATGTACATTCCCAAATCTTCTGGTGCCTCGAAATGGTGTACCCTCCCAAAGTTGCTGGAGGAAGAGGGCTGCAGTGATAGGACACACAGTTGACCTGGTGATTGTGATAATGGGGAAACTCGTGTGATTGGTAAGCGTGTGCATTTTGCCATGAGCACCGTAAGAAGGTGGTATAATAAGCAAGAGGTGTATGACAATTCGGACGAAACCAGTCTAGCTCCATTCATCAAGAATCACAGTCTTGTAATATATAACTCAAGCTTGGAGGGAAGATGGTGACAGTACGAAGAAGGTGGAATGCATTGGGAGTTTCCTGGATAGAAAGCTCGTATGGGCCATATGTGTGAAGAAGGCAACAAAGAGCTAAGTCCGTGATGTGGGCAGTTCAGAAGATAGTAAGGAAGAAGTGGGGGCTGCAGCCTAGAATTGTAGTGCTTTGGATTGAGGGTGAACTACGGTAGGTAAAAAGACAGTGCAGCTGAGCAAACTGCAGGGCAGGGCATCCTTAGCTACAACATATTGCATGCAGACAACCCCTTAATGCTGTGCCACATACATGTAGAGTAAGGTGTATTACCTACTCACAGCACATATGGTGAAATTGGGTTTAATCAGGTGGGGCGAGAGGACACCTTTCTACACAATCCTTGACAGGGGGTCTGTATGTTAGAGACTGAATATGGATGAAGTATTACTTTGAATTAACCTTTAGGATACTCTTTCACACAATATCGAGGTAGAAAGGGGTCGTCTCTTGCTTGAAGCTGGGACCATGGTATACTTCACAGACATATCAGTGAAGCAGGTCCAAGGAGAGCAGGTATTTATGGGGCAGATATCTGGGCTGCAATGCCATTAGGTGTGCTGGTGAACAGAGGTCCTTGCAGTGATGGTCTGCATACAGCTCCTTCTGTGAAGAAGGCTGAACCAAAAACCCATTTATATTATGTCTTCTTACACCATTTGGTAAGAGCGGCTTCAGGAACAATGCCTGGGTTGAAGAACACTCTGATTTCGTGTTTGGAGTCGAGTCATCAGGAAACCCGAGGGGATATGGCCCCTTTATCAGGACCACCAAGACCCGCTTGCTCAAAAATATTGGCAAGTGGGATGAGTGGCGAAAACTAGTAATAAGGTTGAAACATTTTCACTTATTTGTGACATGCTGAATTGCAATTAGGCATGTTTCTCAACTTCCATATTTTTATCTTAAAAATATTGTTAAGGGCAATAAGCATTTAAAGATAGCTGCTTCAAGATAAAATAAGGACACCACACATTTCAATTTCGAGACATTAAGTTATAATAGTAGTCATGCCGCTTACTACTTCAGAGATGAATACACCACAACACTTTGTTTTCCCCACAATGCTTAGACCCAAGCCTTTTCCAGCCTTTTTGGTGATGTCAACTTCAATAATGTCAAGACTAGGTTCATCTGAACTAGTTTCCCTGTAGACTGTGATTCTAACCTGTAATCCAAGTCAAATAATCAATAAAGGCATTTGAAGGTCGTTCAATCTTCCCAACAGGGGGGAGACATGGAATTTTGCACGTCATGAATTTAACACTATTTTCGTGTAGCAATAAGTGAAATGTTATCAACTCTCACTTTAGCAGCTGGCTGATGGAGGCTGACAAGAGCTTGTGGATTGCTGATGTTACGAAAGTCGTCTCCGTTGAATTCCATAATTTGGTCACCTGGTTTTAATCTTCCATCTTTCATTGCAGCTCCATCAGGAAATAGTTCGTGCACTACAACGCCACCCTATACCAACAAAAGTAAAGTTCTTCAATATATGTGCATTTTAATGAGTTAAAAACAGCCAAAGGGACGACTGACAAATATTATTGAAAGGCCAAAAGAATTTGGAACAAATTTTTACGTATTTCTTCCAGTGTCCCAACTGCTTCGCACATAGAAATTGATTTAGTCCCCTGAGTTATGACCTTGAGATAAAATCAGAGTTAGCTACCTTGAGAATACATTGTAGTGTACAAACTTTGGTAAGAAGCAAAATTTGAATAGGTTCTGTTCCTGGAGTTTGTACCATCTCATGTATTTCTTGGCGAGCCATGATCTCATGTATGCTCACTTCTATTAAGTATTCGCTATTCCTAATTCCACCTTCGATTATTTATACCTTCTTTGAGACTAACCAAAGCAACATATTGGTGACTCGAGAAAACATGTAGGAAATGACAGGTAGCAAGCAGAAGCTCATACACGAAACATGAAATCAGAACTTCATTCATAAAGTAAACTTGAACTCATGGCATTTCAGCACTCCTATTACATTTCTGAGCTATTTACCATAATATTTGAATATTAGTTGAAATAACATTAAACAGTTAGCAATGAAACATATAGTATTGTAGTAGAGGCTGCTGAAAGTGTAGCCTCGAACATATAGCAGTATTTTATATGAGAGAAAGAACAGTTTATATAAGCTTTTATTGAAAGACCTAATAGAAGTAGGTCTTAAAGAAGGTTTAATAGTCCATGAAGTGGCAGTCAACAGGGGCAAGCATTTTTGGGAATTCTGAACATTCATCATAAAGATATAAGTACAATCCAAAAAACAATGCCGCAGAGCTCATGCAGCAGCATATATATTTCATAGAACAATAATCAATTGTTCAACAGGAATTTAAAAAGTCTCCACACAGCGTGTACAGTATGCCTAATATTGTTGTAACACCAATGGGTAGAAATAAATTATGATCAACAAGTCATTGGCATCATAGTTCAACCTAACCATCCAGTAAACATTAGCACAATCAACCCATATACCATTTGTGACTGGCGTTTGGGGCAGTTTGTGTGTAGGCTCAAATCAGGTGAAATTATACGACTTTATGTGAGAAAAACTAACCATAGGAGTGTCAGTGCCACCAACAATGCTGAGGCCCAACCCAAGCTTCTCTTTACTGATTTCAATGGTGGATTCTGTCCGAGGAATTATTTCTGCCGTTATTGCCAGATTTTCATCCTCCATTTTCATTTTCCCTGATGGGGATGGTGAAAGTGATCCCGGAGGAGGCGCCAACTCTGAAAAAACCGAAGCAATTTAAATTTTCCATGAAAAAAAGTCCTAGTTCTTCTGATCTGCTTGAACTCGTGGTACATGTGAGAAAATATGTCTGAAATGAAACCATTTTTTAGCGAGCTCATTTGAAAACAACGAACGTTCAACATTGGAAACTTAGTCGGAAGAAAGCTATAGGACGATTCTTCAAGATATATATCAAGGGTGGACCTAGCAAACGTTTAAACTTTAGTAACCCGAAGGGAGCTATTAAACTCTCGAAGTAAGGGTGAGGAAGTAGTGGAACATAGCCTAACAGTACTTGGTACAATCGTAATTTGCCTACATTTCGGTTCCTATTTTTCAGTGAGTCAACGTAGAATAATAGCCCAAAAGCGGTGCTGGCGGCTAGGAAGAGGGATAGAAATACAACGGCAACTCAGAGGTGACAGCTTGAGCTAGTCTCATTTGGCCTACACGCACGTTGGCAATTTTTCAGGCCCTCAAATTCGTAGTCTCGCTCTTCAAGCACTATTTCTCCGTTTGACAGTAATCAATAGCAAATTTTCTGAAGAATCACACTTTTAAGTGTTATGGCTTACATTTTATTCTATGGGTAGTTGTGAGGCACAAATCGTAGATGCAGATTAGTAAAATAAAATCTATGACTTTCACAAAATTCAGTTTGGCACTAAACGAAACAAATTGAAAACGTTTGAAAAAAATATCGACGATATATTGAGAGTTTTACATAAACATTGAGGCCGCTTATTCAAAAAGGCAACAAATCCAGTTTTTTGTTCTAAACCGGCGTCTCCATGACTTTGAAGTATGAGACTTGCCTCGTAGGGTGCTGTGGAGCTTGGATATGTAGGACTGGGATATGTAGGGGGGGTATATATACTTCCCTTTCGTGTATCTACTGATGTCCTTGGTATTAATCTTTCTCCACAAGCCAGGACAAAGGAAGAGCTGCAACACTTTTAACTCTATAATCTACACCTCTGTGCCTCCCAGTCGTTTTGTATAGAGTTGACTATATAAGCTCTAATGAAACCGGTTTTTGTGACAGGTACACGGATTTAGTTCAAGAAAGATTTTCTGAAGATTAATGTTGAGATATGGCAGTGATACCCAAGAGAAATTTCAACAAAATGTGGATTGTGCACAGAGCGGAGAAGAGCCCACGGTCAAGAAGACATAATTCGAATTTTCCACCGACGCCCAAGTTTCTGTTACACTTTCACTAGTGTCAACAAATAAGTGATGATTTCTTACTCGGGGTACCAGCGTGCGACATTTTAGCAGGCGTTTGAGCAGCAGGTGTTGAGCTTCCACCAGCAACCGGTCCAGGCTCGGTCTTTTTCTCCTCTTCTTTCGCTCTATTTGGATTACAGACAACCAACGTAACTACACCTTCAGTTTTTTTGAGAAGGGCCGCGGCCTGAAATTTTTTCAATTTGGGTGTTAGTGACTCACAAGAAACGAAAGGAAAATAAAAGCAACCAGTCATCAAAATCGTAAGAGTTGCATTTACGTTCAGTTGCACGAAGCACATAGTGCACCAAGGTAAGATGTTTTCTATAAACATGTTTTTGGGTGCAAAATAAACTAGTTGTTTTAAAAATTCTACATCTACAGGACAAGCTGATTTCGCAGTTACACTTACTGACTCGTAGGTTGAACCAAGAAGCGTGTCTTTGTTAACAGCTAGTATCATATCACCAACGCTTAAGCCAGCCTGAAAACAGTTTTTTTTTTTTTAATTCCAGAATAGCTGAGCACAACATTTGTTCACCTGTCCAAAAGAAAACTGAAAAAATTCGATTACTGACAGAGAGAAACGAATAAGAATACGAAGTGAATCAACAACAGTTGGTTAACTGGTGTAGCACAGGTGTAGTTCCCATAATTACATTCAGAACTTTTACATAGTTTGAAAAATCCATAGAACCTTCTCTCCTTACCACTCCCAATCCATCTTTCCAAGAGCTGGCTGGTAGAGTAGTCTGGGCGCCCTCTTCATTCCTATTTCACAATGAGCTTCGTTAAAAACAGCATCGAGTGTGGCGCATCACACAAATTTCTTTAGCTCTACGTAAATTTAATGGTTTCCATGGCTTTTGCTACTAATTCAATGCACATTTCACACATCTCATTTGAACTTGGTCAAACAACGCTTCACGGTCGTAGAAAGTTACAAAGCTTACAGCTCCGGAATTTATTGGGGTGCGCCATTAAATACTCATCGTACAGGAACTTGATTTCAATTTGTTTTGAAGATCCTAGTAACATTTGAGCGAAGTTAATAAGGAAAAAACGGCGCTAACTTCGCTTTTCGTAATTCATTGTGCTTCTCTCGTCCTTTCCCCACGGATGAGAATTTTATGGTGTTGTATTATTTAGAACTATCCATTAAAATAATTCAATCAAAATCGTTAGAGGCGTTTTTGGGGGGAAAAAAATATTTAGAGTTTTGATACCGATACGATCAGTCTGATAACGCTCATAAGATGTACGGGAGATACCCCAAAAAGTCCAGAATTTCAACCCACGCCGTTTTACTCACACTGTTTCTCACAGTTTTGCTCGATAATTCTGGAACGAACACGATTTGGGACATTCTGGATGGTTCTAAAAAAAAATCGTGTTTACAGTCTCATTGATTCTTTGTGTACTGATTGCTTAATAATGATCGTGGCACATGTAGGAACGTAAGCTTTACGTGAACTGTAAGCTTTATAACTTTCTACGGCCGTCAAGCGTTATGTTTTACCATGTTCAAACGAACAGAGTGAAAACTAAGTGAATTAGTAGTCAAACTTCGTAAACGAGTCAATTGACGCAGGGCTAAGGAAAGTTGTTTGACCTGATATTTTTTGAAAAGGTTAGTACCATTTAAGCGGAATTTATCAGATATCGCGTAAGATATTTTAGCCGACTGATCAACCCTCTCTTCAACCCCGAATGTTTTAATCTACACCAACGTGGTCCTGTTGTTGTCAGTCAAATCTCGGAGGGAGTCAATACTCATACACTTGAAAGGACGTAAATTTTGGCCCACTGCACCTCTTTTATAATACACCACACAGAACAATGTTGAAATATCTTGCCGCCGAAATGAGAAAAAGAAAAATGCGCCTCAAAAATCACCTCCCCGTATTTTTCAAGCTAAGCCATAGTTTTGGCGGAGTTTTGAATACCAACGTAAGTGTAGTTCTGTAATTAGGACGGGAGAAAACCAAACGCATACGGATTCTACGTGTTTATTGGGTTTCTGTTTAGCTCGAAAATAATTGACTGAGCAGTAACTTTTTTTTCGGTAACTAGCCTTCACGATGACCAAGTAGTGAAAGAGCTGGACGCGGTATTATTGGATAAGCCTGGGTGGCGAATTGCCCGTCTGCAGCCCATTGTATCCCGTTGCCCTTTTTATATTAAAAACAGCCTTTATTTTGTTCTTCAAAATTTTTCTATAAGGATTCATTAAGCTGGGATATAGGTACCAACCAATTAGACTTCACTGTTTGGCGACTTGAAAAGAAACCATCAGGCCCTCAGGGCGCCTTTAACTAGTCAATGTTTGTTGGAAATATTTTCATGAGGAGCACTCAAACGAAGAGACAAGACAAAATGTTGAAAAAGAAGACGTATTCGGGAACATTAGTCTGGTCATGTGAAGTTAGAGCATTGGAATCAGGAACAGCCTACATCAGGCGTGCAATTACAGGTATTGATTACCACCGGCACACAGAGGCTTCAGAATTCGATTTTGTCGTTAAGGGATAAGGAAATGACGTGGCAATCGATTATAATGACAAAAGGCAATACGTAATGGTCAACATTTTCTTACAACCATATAAATTCGATGATACGCTGCATATACAAGCACTGTACATTCGTTCGACAGGTTTGAAACGGTTTATGGGGGAGCAAAACGTCGTTGCGCAATTCATAAAAGAAAACTACCTTGTATGTTACAACAAAACTGTTGCACCCAGATTTGGGAAAATTACTGTTAAATAATTTTTAGTGTTGGAGGAGTAGGTCCATTTTATTATATGTTTTGGCTTATGTTTATATCAATCGAGCGATTACAGCTAACCATAAATATCTAGTGTGTAGCAACACACAATTTCCGCAACCTCCGTAAATTCGACGACCAGCCACATATATCGGCCCTGTATCTTCGCTCAATGCATTTCTACGGAAACATTTATGGAGAAAAAAATGTAAGTACTAGTTGGTTGCGAGTATTCTGCAAGCTTGATCGAAACCTTTTCAGCCATTTTTGAGAAAATTGTGAAAACAATAATTCAATATTCGAAAAATCTCATTTTCCGGGCTATCACGGCTTATATATCCGTTCAACATATAAATACAGAAATAATTACGGAGGACAAAATGTGGGGCTGGGTTGGTTGGATTGATGGAATTCAACGACGTAGTTACTCGGGAAACTAGAAAAATGTTCAAAAACACCTTCTTTTCGAAATATTTTCATTTTTATCTCTCATAAATGAACTGTCAGATGAACAATATATTTACGTATTGCCTATTTATAAACGTTCTGTGAGTTTGATGGGGGAAAATACCCAAAAAAGTAATAATACCAATAAGTAAAAAAAGTACCGACAAAAAAAAAGATCCAGTTCAAATTGTCCAGCCGTTCTCCCGCAATTCGAACTAGACACACACACACACACACACACACACACACACACACACACACACACACACACACACACACACTCACACACACATACACACACACACACACACACACAGGTTTTTGGACTCAGTAGGCCTCAAAACGTAAAGATCTGCAGAAAACCCAACTTTTTATTTGGCACGATCACTATACTTTCCTTACTCTTTGGGTCACGGAAAGTAAATACACGTCTTGGTGGGGATTGGTGAAAGGCTCTCCGCCAGTTTTGTGATAAATACGAAAAGTTCGACCAAACACGTTGTTTCGTTGGGATTCGCGTGAGAATCCTTTCATGAGCTGCCAGAGAATCAATGATGACGCGCATATATTGATATTTAGGGAATGATTATTTGAACAGCGTTTCACAACATTCTTGCCTGGGGTGAGAAAGTAGAGTCGTGCAGGCGAGTTCGCCGACACAAATTTGAAGCTTCGTCTCGTTGGCGTTCAATAACTGGGCTGAGATACTCGCCAGTAACGACGCTGAGGTCCCAGAAGGACTAAAAATACCGAAGTACTATCAAAATCCTTCCTAATAAAGCGCAAGATGTTTCCAAAGTAATTGGGGTCTGAGAACGAAAACGTATTATTGCCACCTGGCGTTTGTTGACAATCCGGCTTAGTTTGGTACGAAACATCTAAGAGCTCTTCTTCAACCCTTCTCCTGCTACTTCAATGATCTGAGATTTTCTCGCCGGATTGTCGCATGTTGTTATCTTTTTCGATGTTAACTTGAAAGCTGCCGCTATTGAAACTCGTTCCTCTCCAAAACTTTCTTGGCTAGAGCATTATAAAATAGAAATATATTCATTCAGTGTTCACTCAACAAACCATACGGCGTTACAGAAAATTATTGTTTGCCCGATTGTACTTACTGAATTTTTGCCGCCTTGAGAGGAGTTTTCATATTACACTGGTTGCAAGTTAAATTAAAACGTTAACGTAAGGTACGACGCATCTCACAACATTTTTCAGGCTCACGTACCTGTTCTTCACTCAGCTGGTGCCAAGGGTGTAACGCCCAGAGTTGGTTACATGGGCTCGGAGAAAGTAACTAGAGGATGAAAGACACCTCGGTGTAGATATGCTAATTATTTTGCACTAAAGATAGTTGCGGGACCGAAAAAAGTTTATGAGGTGTCTAGCGCGAAGGAGAAGAGGGGCATTTCTAAAGATTAAATCGGTATGCGGATAATCGGGTTTTAAGAGACCGTTTTCGAATCTGAACTAAAATTGACAAGAAACTTCTTCGTCCCTTTCTAATAAATGTGAAACGTTCTTGTCAATTTCTGTCAATAGAGCTCGAACGACTGACGGTGTATCGAGTTAAGATTCTAAACTGGTTTCAAATAAACAGTTTGCCTGTAGGCGATCTTTTTTGAGGAACTTAACTAAAAGGTTGACCACGAAACCGATAGGAGTTAGCGTTGCGGTGCTTAAATCTATCTCGGTAAAATGATCAGCGCGCAGGTACCTAATAGGCTGCTTATGTGATTCTTACTTTCCCTAGCTGCACCAAGTGAAAGGGAAAGTTGCTGTTTGTGTCCCGTTCGTGTTTCTTTACATAAATGGGTGCAGCTGTCTCGGCTGAGCCCATTGGCACCCAGGACTTGTGCGTAGTGTGGCCCAGGGCATTCCTTCTTATTTGTTTCCTCTTTCTTCCTCTTTTCCCCCTGCAGTGGGACGAACGTGAAAGAAAAGGTGAACTATAGAATCCAGGTAATAGGGATAGGTCAGTTACAGACTTGCTTCTGAGGAAATACACCTTTTTACCGCTGCGAGGGAGGGCGTACAGCATTAGCGAATAAGGCATTCCAGAGTGCTGGTCCAAGGACCGAGCCGTGTGGACCCCTTCTCAATCTTCCTGTGCCAAGGATACATCCTCTAGTCTCCGCTAGCCCTCCTTCCTTTGGGCGCTCACGTTGACCAGATTTGGTGGGCCTGCGGCGCCTGATGGACATTTTGATTCTCCCGACTCCCAGGGTCACAACTCAGTCGAGCTTTCCCCGTTTCTTGTCGCCTTATCGTCTTTAATCACGATCCGAGCTATAAGGTTAACTTGATTTAATATTGAAAAGGAGTTTGATTCATTTCATTTCTATCTTTTTCTATTGAATTCAAAACGGGCCTTGTTACGTTCTTAATTTCGTTTTCCCGTTTTCTTCCCAAAAAATGTTATTTTGTTTGTATACAATTTAATGTGAGTTTTCGGTTTTTGTCAACGAAGTGCCCTTGTACAGAAAGTACAAGCACGTTTTTTGAAAGTGGCCGTTCGTTCATCGCCACCCAGCGGGCCTTCCGACTGCGTTACAACATCCCACGTCCCACGTCCTTGTCCCTATCAACCAATTAATGTTGAAGAAAAGAAGAAGATCATTTTCACCCTGTCACACTTCAAAAATTCATGGACAGTGGCCAGCTCTATTTTTCGTGATCACTATATGATCACGATGCCTCACACTGATGCAAGCACTTTTTACACAAATAACTTTTTTCTTGGCATTGATGAAAGTGCTTCAACGTTTTTTTAATACAGGGTGAGCCATAACAAATGGTGCAGTTTCGAAGGGGTGCTGCATGCCTTGTAGTGGGGTTAACGACCTGGGAGGGGTCTCATTGTGCCTGGGCAGTGGTCCCGTTTTCAGTCGTTACAATGGTTTGGAGCGGAGAGCAACGAGGTTTCGTCATTCGCACGTTTTTTGAAAGTGGTCGTTCGTTCATCGCCACCCAGCGGGCCTTCCGACTGCGTTACAACATCCCACGTCGTGATCCCGTCCCTCACCGCAATGTTATCGCACCTTGGGTTCAAGCATTGGAAGAAACTGGTTCCACAGTAAGGCGTAGAGGTGCGGGAAGACCAAAAAACGCAAGAACACCTGAAAATTTGGCTCGAGGGAGAGCAGCAGTGGAACAGTCGCCTCGGCGCACTGCTCGGAGGCACGCAGTAGCACTGAACATCTCTAACATCTCACTAAGGAGGATTTTGCACATGGACTTGTCATTCCATCCGTACAAGATTATGATTTTTCAGGAATTGTCACCTCTAGACTACCAAAACCGCTTGAATCGATGCCAAGAGATGATAAACCGCATCCCACCAACGTCCACTTTTTTCAGTTCGGACGAAGCCCACTTCCATCTCTCTGGGGCGGTAAATAAACAAAATTTCCGCTATTGGTGTGACCGCAACCCACGACAAATTCACGAGAGACCTCTCCACTCCCCGAAAGTCACTGTCTGGTGTGCCATTTCAAAATTTGGGCCTTATTTTTTCGAAGAGGATGGAAGGACTGTTACCGTCAATGCTCAGCGTTATCTTTTCATGCTGGAAAGATTTTTCGAACCCGAATTGAACCAGTTAGCTGAAGAAGAGGATCTTAATCTACCGAAATGGGGTGATGTATGGCGTTCAATAAAACAAACCGTAATCTTCTAAGTTGCACCGGTTTTTTTAAATCGCCCTTTGAAACTGCACCATTTGTTATGGCTCTCCCTGTATCTAGCGGACACCTCGTCATCTGAATTTTGGGGTAAAGAGAGGGAGAGGAAGAACTGAGTTGTCTCTGGAGAAGGGCCCTGGTGAACGCTCAAGTCGTTTATATCGAAGAATGATTGGGCTCATTATTTTTTTGAGACGCGCGAATAAAATCATAAATCGAATAAGATGTAATAGACTAGCGCGAGATGTTATTGCGTTATTGCCACCTGATATTTAGTTTATGTAACGTCGCTCAAAGGTAACCTGAATGTTACCTTGCGTACCATACTCTGAAAATACTGCTAACTCTCAATATAAAAAAGAGTAAATTTATAGCAATTTTAAGCACCACGCAACCAGCATTGCACATGTCGGGCTGTTTAATAATCCACTCGCACCACGCCACCCACGTGGGCCCTGTGCTTACCCCGCTTTGGGGAGGGTAAGTGAATATGAATATCTGGGGGTGACTATTGACGACAAGCTCTCCCGAGGAAGGCATGCGGATTCTATGGTTCGGAATCTTAGCAAATTCACCCGCATTTTCTATAATATTAGGCAAGTGCTGAGCGGAAATATCTTAAAAACCATATATTACTCCCTTGTACAGTCCGTGCTGCAATATAGCATTATTGTGCGAGGAGGGGCACTCAGTTATCACTTGAATAAAATCTGTATGGTACAGAAAGCCATCTTGAAAATTATAGCCCATACGCCACGCAGGCATCCGCTTTCTGATCCCTTAAGAAAAAACTTTGGTTTCTCTGTCAAGCAGCTCTTCGCGAGGAACCTCCTGCTTTTTTTTCATAATCATGCTACTCTGCTTGAGACTAGCGCAAGGTCAGCTCAAGGTCATTAAGGGCCTACGAGATTTGCACTTCAGGGTCACATAGTCAATCCCAAACCTCGACTGGTTCTGGATATGATGACAGATAAGCTATTCATTCATCGGTTATACTGAAAGGGTAAAAGTACTCCAATTAAGTTTCACACGTTTTTTCCTCTTTTTTCTAAATTCGGCTATTAGTAAGATTGTCTTTTTCACTTGGTAATTATATCCTTCCTGCTTTTATTTATTTTTAGCCCGTGAACTGTAGATACCTTTTTATTTTCTCGTAAATGTTTCAGTATCGTGTGCGTAACGATTCGCTCCCGAAACTGCAGGCTTGGCCTGCAGTTGGGATCTATTATTCAATAACGCCTAAGAAGTTTTCTTTTTCTTTCAATGTCTATTATTATGGATAAATCGCTCTCTCTCTCTCTCTCTCTCTCTCCCTTTCTTTGAATTTTAGCGTTGTCTCTTTCGATGTCTTCAAAGCTTCTATATGGACAAACTGAGAACAAACTTTATCAGCGACTGCTTCACCAAAGAAAGCGAGAACCGCGAATAAGCGCGAACCGCGTGTCGTGTCTACCCTGAAAATGCGGCATTTGCACCACCCTCTTGAGCGAATACCTCCCGAGAAGGAAGAAAATGACCGGACTTTGAGATCGCGTTTCAATAAACTTTTCTCAATTCGCTGAACAGACGGAGTGTGAAGTGGGTAATACGATCCTCCGAATGGAACAAATATGAAGAGAAAAGACGAGACTAATCGCAGAAGTAGTGTCTTATGAACTGGACGTCGTTTGAAAACTGCGAGTCAAGAAATTTTCTCTTGAAACGGGATCGATAGCATCGAATGGTTTGTAATTTTCTTGTGACTACTCAGGCCGATGTTTTCAACCATTTCGATTTAGTTTAACTACTTATTCCACAAATCACAACGAAGTCTTTAAGAACTTAGTTTTTCCCTAGGCAAGAAGTTTCTGATATTCTTTACGCCCTACCATCCCTTTTGGATACAATACGTGCTAATACATGATTAGAAACTTGTGTTCATCATCCCTCTCCACGACGCATTTCTAAACCATTCCGTAGATGCAGGTGATGTATCCCATCCCTCCCGTTCTTCTCCTTTATGGCCCACTCGCCCAGACATGGGAAAATACAGTATATTCGGCTTTTATTGTTATTATTAACGGTTTCAAATAGTTATGGCGAGTGCATTGTCCTCTTAAGTCTAACGTCCATAACGAATAATTCCTAAGTTATGATGAGGAAGAACGGTTTAATAAGTGGTTTATTTACCCGGGCAGAGGAGACGGTTGATTGTTTATTGTTTATTTGATCCTCCTGCGTCCCGCTTCACGTACTATAGGAACGCGATACAGACTTCAAACTATTACTGGCTCACCCAACATCTGTATGTATCCACTTCCTCCTGACGCGTCAACAACGAATAGCTGCCATTTCTTCACCTACTGCTACTCGTTGACAAACCTTATGCCGAACTACTGAACCGAACCGTCGCAAAGAAAAGTGGGGTTGAGCCAGAGTGGCTGTTGTCTGTGTTCTTTCGACATTTAAAGAAAACAACAGCGTAGTCAATACCGTCACTACCGTTTTGGCACATTTCGGCCATCATTCGAATGTCAGGTATATTTCTTCAACTTCCTACGTATTTTATTATTCCTCCAAATTACCGAATTTCATTAGTTTCGAGGAAGCTCACCGATTTCATGTGCAACGCAGTTCGAGATATTTACTCGTTTTCAGTAGTCGAGGCGGAGCCAATAATTTCCTATTGTTAGGTCAACCCATTTTCTCTCTATTCAATGGGAAACGGAACGAGGAATCGCAAACTGGGAAGTTTCCTCTGGATCAAACTGCCGGTCTGAGCATAACAAGACAAGAGTCAACATTTTTCATCTGATTAGTGATGGATATCTGTCAATGTTGTTTATTTTCCAATGAGATAATGCGGGTTTCACAGCACGAGCGACCGTCACGGCCTCAAACTTCGTTGGAAGTGTAGCTTCTTCCGGGAGGTGTGGTTCGAGCTGATATACTCCATGACATAAAGTCTCCCAACGGAGAAGTGGAAGAGAATTGCATCGGTTCTGAAGGCATTGTCATCGTAGTATAGCAAGGTATGGGGGTCTGGCGGAGGGCCTCTCAATCCATGCCCCAGTTAGCTCGCCATCCTCTCTGTTTTCTATCAATTTCACTCTTCCCGCTTTTCTTCTTATACCCCTGGCAGCGAATGAGCTCTGAAGTTCCTACTCTTCAATACCTAGAAAGCTTGACATAAATTTTATTTTGAGTGAAGCCACGAATCACAACTCAACAATGCAATATTTTCACTTTGTGATTTTTAGCGCATGAAATCGAAGTTACAGAGCAGAGGATTTGGGCTGCAAAATACTATAACACGTCTGTCAGTCGTTTAACTGTATTTCATATAATGACAAGGGAGACATGGTCACTGGTATCGCGACCAAGTGGGCGGGAGAGAGGGACAAGTATATATGTTGAGGTCACGTTCCAGTAATCGCCAATAAAAAGTAAAGGAATATTTTTTTATACCTCAAGGTACTCTATTTCTGGAAATTTGGAAAACAGAAGCTTCCAATTTCCAGTTTGTTCGCTTCTGTGGGCACACGGCGAGGCGTTCCCATGTGGAATCACTTGTGGCTACATCAGAAGCCTCTATGATAGCCTTGGTGTATCTTCACATGCTACCGCTACTGTCTTTTTGCTCCGTCAGCTGTTGCTGGTATTGGGTTTCCCCCTGAAGAGCCGTAGGGGCGCGTTGTGGCAGCAGCAGCTGCCCAAAATAAAAGTAAGACTTTTGAGTAGGTCGTTATTTCGATTGACGGAAAAGGAAGCCAAGCAGTTTTTGGCGTTCGTGCGCTATTTTTACGCTGTGATTCTGTAGCTTCTACGAGACAGTGGCTTGTTACGGTCGTGCCTGTGAACGCTGCACTAGTCTGCAATTGGCATTGAGTGTTTGGAAAAAGTCACAATTGGTATTTGAATAAGCTACGACTACGGTGCGAGTTTATTTTAGTAGTTATAAAGTTATTGGAAGCCACCCCTCAATACACAGTACGTTTCAGGGTTTTCTCTACGATTCCAAAACAGTACAAACGAACTTTATAGAAGTTATCAGTTTTGTGCTCATCTGTTTAAGGTTCCCGAGCTATGTTTTTTTACCGAAAGCATTTTTAAACGCGTGCTGTGGATATTAGGAAAGGCTCCAAGTGTCGACTCGTAGGCGTCTCAAGGAATACTGCTGATCAAACTCAAACGATTAATATTTTGCGGTTTGAAGTCGATCGACTGATTATACGACGGCAGGTTCAACCTCCTCATCGACATTACCGTAGAACTTCTCGTCCTTGACTCCATTATGCACTTTCTTTGTTTCTTTCTTCCGTTGTGTAGGTACATTTCCTCAATTAAACTGGCGCAGAAAGTTGAAGGAGTAGTTAGGTAAACATGCCGGCTTACTTTCGTAAGCACCTGCATCAACCGGATCGAACGTTACGTAATTGGTTATAAATTCGATTCTCCATAAAATCTTCACGTTTCTCAGTTCCTTGAAGTGACCCCCCACCCCCCACCGACACACAATTTGCTCTCATTTCATCACGCTCTATTTACCTCGTTTTGCGAGTTGCATGTACCGCTCTTGAGAGCCCAGGGTACTTCAGCCAGTAGTTTTCAATTCATCAGCAAAAACCTAATGATCAAAAACGGAAAGAGGGGCTCATGGATGCGCGGAACTTATAAGCTTCGGAGTCGTGGACGATTTGATACTTCTAGGACCGAACAGCCGACCAATGTAAAATCACCAAAACTAAAGAAGAGAACTACTTCGGCCTCATTTAACTTGATCACAGCGTTGTGTGACGAGTTACAACATGATAGGGTGGAGACGTTTGAGGGGCCGCATGCACTGAGAAGGGGCACAGCCCCCACCCCCCTCTCTAAAAGGGGCTCGGTTTGTCTCCTCCCCTGCAAACCGACAGTTTTTACCGCAAGGGCCGTATGTTAGGAATTTAATTTTTCCATTACCTTCTGTCCGAACAGTCGTTTAATTTCTTTTCTTATCCATATAATTTTTATTTATTTGGATGAAGTTTTTTTAAAAATTTCCTGACACACGTAGAGTCACGTAGAATCAGCAGGTTTTCATTATCCTTAGCCTCGCGTGACAACAGTGATAGCAGAGCGTGGTTGTAGCAGCTGTCTTCTGTTGTTAATTTTTTCCCCTTGCCTTTTTTGTTGATCCCCGAGTTCGTCAGTCTTAAGAATTTCCTGTCCCACTGGTTGTTGACGAATTTGGTAGGGAAGTAGGTATGAAGGGTATGGGTAGGTATTGATTGGTGGGGAGGGTGAGTAGTCCAGCTGTGCGAAGTGTAATGATTCCTCCCTAAATGGTTTGTTCCAATTTGTATTATTTTCCTTAAAAGCTGTTTGCCTTGAAACGTAATCCCTTTGCTGTTACTGTTAAAGAGACGCGAAGACTGGCGTGAGTGCCTTGAATGGTCGTTATTCTGGGGTGATTTGCTGCTGAACGCTCTCCGATCTCGCTCCTCATAACGCCGGCGTTGGCTATGTTGTGCGTTTACCTATATGTTGGAAGTTTCCTTTTCCACAATAATTGGTTTTTTCCCCCAATTGTTGTTATCTTGACGACCGTAACATTTGGATTTGTCGCGAGTCTCCTATGCGAAAGTGGCTAGATAATTTAGTCTTCGCGCGACTGAGCCCATGACGTGTCGTGGACATGCTTCACGAGCTTTTCAACGTGATCAATGAGCGCATTGAGCTCCTTCAGATTTGTGGGAGTAGTCTGAAATCGAAATCGGCTACGTGTGCGACCATTAACCCCCGCAAGAATTATTACAATCTTCTCCGCAGGTTGATGTGACTGTAAGATGTTACTGAACTTGGTGGTACCTTCAAGGAACACCCGAAAACACGGCCTTGATGTTCCCCTGCCACTGACTTCAAGGATCCATAGTACCTTGAGCAGTTCTGAGGGAAAATTCAAGGCACAATCGTGAAGTAAAGATTGAAAAAAGAAGCGCACCAAACTATCCAACGTAAAATTTGTTTAAAATAATCGATCTGCTACCACTGTAGTAACGCAGCGCTATGTGACGAGGAAGGAGCCCTGCGTCGCAGTTGTCAGAAAATACCAATCTTACACAGTAATGAGGATCTTGATGAATTGATCTCTTTTCGACCGAATGACCTCTGAGCTAGAAATCTGTGTCCAGTTACTTGACTCAAAAGTTCAGTTTTTGTGCGGAACACCAGCGATAACTCTCACATTCAGATTGTCGAGCTCGACTTACGAGTACAATACTGCAGCGGGTAGTGCAATGGAACTATCAACACGAGAAGGTGGTAATCGCTTTTTGCTCGCTTCAACAAGCTCAGTGGGTTGGGTTAAAATAGTAGGTCTGAGCACTGTAAGAGAAAATCAGGTCTACGGTACAGCGAAAATCACGGTGTTTTAGTACGGAGCTTGCTGATCCGGGACCACATACGAAGTGAAGACACGGAGTTAGGACCTCTCTTGAACCTCTCAAATACTGATATTATACGAATATTATCACTTCATGAAATACAGACAGAGAAGCGTTTTGTGGCTGCCCAGGCCGAAAGTGGGCAAGCGATTCCCCTTGCCAGGGCCAACACCGGTCGAAATGAGTTATATTTTGGTCATCAAGACGATACCGAGGATTGAATTCATGAAACGCATTCCCAAAGGATTTAAGGAGCATCTACAACTGCCCAAGAACTGGATGATCTTCCGGTTCCGGTCCTTTTCTTCCGACGCGTCTTGGAATTTCAAGCGGTTGTATGAGAAAGCCATCAACAATTGCATTGGGGACGGATATCACTGCTCATCAGTTCCGTGATGTATGAACGTGAGTGAGCATTAGTTGGGCCAATAAAAGGCAACCGTCCATGTCAGCGGTTTCTTGAAGTCTGAGCACAAAGGGATAAACGAAACTGAGGATTTCATGCTCACGAACCAGAAATATAAAATGCTCCAGTCGCTCATCGAGAATTTTCTCCGAAGAATGAGTTCTGGCTTGTACGAGGCAGTCAAACCAAACTAAAACCTGACCTTCTTTTCTAAGGCTTAGTGCATAGTTTCACCGGTATTTCTAGGTATCGGGAATTTTTTTGGTAGCTACGAGCTCTCTGAATTCTACGAAAAGAAAAATCTGGTGCGTAGCAACACACATCTTTCCACAACCCCCGTAAACTAATCCGGGCGCGATATCTTCGTTCAACGCATTTCTACAGAAACATTTATTGAGAACTAAATGTAAGTACTAGTTAATTGAGAGTACTCCGTGAGTTTGATCGACATTGTAAGTGCCGTTTTTGAGAAAGTTGGAAACACTATGAATTAATGTTACACGAAGCACGTCTTCCGAGCTATCACGGCTTATATTTCGTTCAACAGATAGATACAGGAATAATCTCGGAGGAACAAAATAAGGGTGTAGGTTGCTACAAAACACTCGGCAAGATTGATGAAACAGAGCACTTACTCGGGAAATTAGAAAAGTTTTCAAAAAAACATTATTTTAAATACAATTTTAATTTTTATCTCTGTTCAATGGACCGCCACAGTAACATTTATTGAGAACAATTTATAGGTATTAACTATTTAAAAACATTCTATGAGTTTGGTGACAATCGTTTGGCCATGAAGCGTAAAAAAACTTATTTTAGCTTATTAGCCCAATATCTCCGTTCACCAAATTTTCATGGAGATCTTCACGCGGAAGAAAAGTTAGGTTAAGTGAAAGATACTCTGAATGTTTCATCACAATCATCGGAGCCGTTTTCAAGAAAAATGCGATAAATAAATTTTTAAAAAAATAGTTTTGGCACATTTTCGTCCACATCACCCGTTCCCATCGACCAAAATCGTCCATAACCTCATTTTCGCGTCTACAAAAAAAAGAGCCAGCTCAATCGGTCAAGCTGTTCTCCTGAAAATCGAACTACAGACACACACACACGAACTACGCGCCGAAAATAGGTTTTTTGGACTCACTACCCTTTGGGCCGCGGAAAGTAAGTGGAAGTGTTCAAAATCTCTTGCAAAGCTTTAAGCAATTAATCGTGTCGATCGATTTGGAATTAAAAAAACACAAAGAACTCCCCCCCCCTCTAGTGCCTACTATCCATGCTCTAGGTTAACTCGATCTGCTGGAGAGTATGTGAGAATGAAAAGTACAAAACGCATTGTGTTTACGCACGGCAGCTAAACTCAATGGCCTTTGTATCTGGCTTCCCAACATTGTAACATGAATTATTGAAGATATTATGAATCGTATAGACGGGTTTTCCATTTTTTAAATTGTAATGGAACAATTGTACTTTCATCCATTCGTCAACACACTCGCACAGCAGCCAGTATTACTCTGGCGTTCTACACAGTTGAGCAAATGAAAGTTCGTTGGAGGTTTTGACGTAATTCGTTAGTCAACCACTTTAATGGGTTTTCTTTGATCTTGACAAGAAACGTCACTCGACACCCTTTTACCAGAAACAATTCACAAACGCTTCCAGAACTTTTCACCCTCAATTTAAAATATGGTGCGCTGACAGAAGTGGTGTATAAGTAGAACGAGTAATTGAAACCGCGTAGACATCAAGAGACAACTTGAAACGTCCGAGATTTGAACTCCCAGAATAAGTAATTACACAGGCAACAACATTGCCAACAAAGCTGGACGATTAAATTTTACTCGGTAGATAGTTCAAAGGTATGGAAATAATAGGCCCAAGTCATTTCATCCAAGGGAATGAAGCGGCGCAAAACCCTACTCCAACATCGAGGAACAACAATTACAGCGTTTCATTATCTCTTTACCAGCTAATGGAAATGCGGTTTTTGTATGGAATCCGCTTTTAGTCGTAATACGTTTGATGCGACAGCTAAACAGCTCCAATTCCCGTTGGACTCTGGTAATGTCGGCGCGAGTGATTCGGGCCCCCAGCAATAGCCTTAGTTGAGGAAAGTGGATTGCATAACAAGCCGCGACATCCAGTCTCGCTCTAACGGAAAAAGCGTTCAGTCTCTCAGTTATTTCGCCTAAAAACACTTCCATTTTGTTGGAATTAATAGAAGGGTTCCTCTCGCAGCAGAGCTCCTGCCCAGAGCCGTTTCCATAATTTGTCAAGTTGTATCTTGGTAGTTTTTCAATAGTCCCCTAAGAACGGTTCGATATTTCCCTCATTCATTTCTCCAATTACCTTTGGCGGAGGAATATCACCATATAAGATCTTCTTTTTGCGTATCCTCTTTTCGGTGGGGAACTACGTTTGTAAACACAGCACAAACGTGAATGACGGTGTTGTCGTTTATAACGAAGATGAAAATTTGTGTCTGCCTGACGTCCCACACAATTTCCTCCAAACCCGCTGTGGGATGTCACTGATGCAGCAACATATTCTGTACTCATAATTTTGTGGAGTGTAAGGGACTGGATTGATGATTTTATGCTATGTACGAAACTCTCGACGAACAGCCATCTTGTAAATTGATAAAATTCCCCTGTCAAATCTAGGCGGGGGCTTGCATCATTAGTCATTCTACTTTACGCATGACGCAGAGCATGTAGAAGGGGAACGCATCGTAAACAGGCGATAGCCCTCGAAGTGTGTCTAAGCAATAAGTACTGGCTATCGAACAGCTTTTGTCTTCATGCTGGATCCTAACGTACAACATACACGTTTTACGTCTGTTTTGAAACAAAAGGCACCTCGTCGTGCATGGCGAGGTGGCAAGCCAAAAAGAACGAAATTATATGTGAATGAAGATGAGGTGGTGGTGACCAGGACCCTGAGCTAGGTGAGCTAAACATAGGAAATGAAAGTTCCATTTCACAAGTTAAAACTCGAATCGAACGACAACAACAGACCAGTACGTGGCACGTGTTGCGACCCCGACTTTCTATTATTCCTATGTCACACTATCGCAATTGATACGTTCAACTGCACTACCAGCCAATGTAGTAGCAGTACAAGTGGTAAAAGTAGTACAAATAGTAATAATAGGGTGGAGAGAGCGGAAGAGAGAGATGCTGTGATTTCAGTGTGGAGCCAAGGCAACTTTTCTAGACAACCATCAATGTCTAGGCGAGGTGGCTGCCTTGACAAAAGTTGCACAGTGAGGTTTCTCAAGCTGGAGCACCCCACTTTGAACTCACAGCCTTCATCCTGTAAACTTGATAGCGCTTCACTAACTGGAAAGACGTGTGTTTGTTATCAGGACATCCTTTTTCAAAATGTCATCGCGATTTTCCGCATGTACGAGATATTTCGTGGAATCGGTTAATTGAGGAGATGTAGAGAGACACACTATTACTGAACAACATGCTAAACTGCCACATTCACAGAAACCTTTGCTCTTACTTGAACAGCTGTACCGCATTCGCATTAAAGATATCGGGAAAAACAAATGTGGTGCCCCTCAAACACGTCATAATCAATTTAATAATAAACGCGTACTTACTGTACGCTCAAGGAAACATGAAGAAACTCTCCCTCACCCCTGGAGCTCCCTGAAACCTTGGACTAGGGGAGGGGGTTCACAAGACCCCTTAAAAACGGAGAGATGACTTTCACTTAACCTTTTCACTGAAAACAAGAAGGAGCTCTCTACCTCTGTGCACAGATGATGTTCAAAGTTAAATTTGACTCGTCCTAAAAATTCCATCATCATATTACAACATCTATTGCACCGTAGAAGCCAAGTTGAAACCAAATCAAGAGTTTTGCGTACACCTTTTCCGAGTGATTGCGGTAGCCCTTCTGTGTTCGGTCTACATTAAATAATAGAATAGCGCACTGTGAATGGTTGCCTTTCCGAAGGCCGGCTTCGCAAGAGCTCAAAGAGAACGAGGAGCGACGTAAAAGATGCTAGTGCCTAAGACATCATGCTTTATCATGGGGTGAGGGTCGTATCTGTGTGCTCACAGAACTGGTGAGCAGTTGAGGAGGCGAAAACTGAATCATCTGTGTGAAATCAGAACAATAAATATAACATATCTATGCCTGGAGGGTGGCTGTGAGTAGACGTTGCATCTAGCACACCCTTGCGCAACTGCTTATCATCGAGGCAAACACTGTTAGGCAGATGATTTCCCCAAGAGCTGAAGAACCCATTCAATCAACTTGGCGAACCTGTCTGCTCACGTGTGTTGACGCGGCATCTATGTGTTCAACCTTAGTTGACCAGTGAACAAACCACGCCCAGACACACGGACAAACTCCTATTCTAACTCGTTTTAAAAATTCTAAAGAGCAAACCGCTTTCATTCTTTTTTTTTCAAAACGGAATACGACAGTTTTCCATATCTCCAAAGCGAAAACAATATTTCAATATCCTCTCCGAAGCAGAGTGTTCTATTTCCATCACATTTGATCGTTGAGCAAAACCCCTCTTTCTCAAAACCCGGTCGGCTCGTACTTGAAAGTAGCGACTATTTCACGAACTAAATAAATAATTGACACGATTCATCGCTGCCGTTTTTTTCTCCGCGAAATTCAGGCCAACGTCCCAAAATCCATTTCGTCAGCTCACAGGCTCGCGCCCGAGTTAATGGATATTCGATGTAGAAGTATATCACAGCTACCAGTTTCGTTCTGGCTGAGAGTACAGGAAAGAAATAAGGTTGAACTGATAAAATCAAGCTAATTTTCTAAGCCACTTCACTGTAAGCATCGCGATGGTATCAACTCGATTCTTTTGGAACAATTTTTTGTTTTTTGAGCTCGGATTTTGTTATCGGGGAGAAGTAATCGAATATGCTATTACTTATGGCCCGTTGGGAGGCTCAATCTGTTTGTTTGGTTGGTTTTTTGTTTTTAACGTTTCGCAGGCGATGAATTGTTTGATACAGTGGACCAAAATGTACAAAAAGTGAATAATTTTCGCTGTGAAGATGTGGTGAACCAAGGAATGCACCTTTTTTTTTCTTCAAATAACAGCTCTAAAAGTTCAGATCAAACTCACAGGGTGCGTCAAATAGTCATTACTCGTATATCGTTGAGCAGTCTGTTGAACGGTGTTTAAATCCGTGATACGTCAAAAAACAGTTTTCCTTAATCGTTTTCCAAAATAAACGCACTGACTTGGTTATTCCTTTTAAAACAGTTCAACTTGAGCCACTAAATAGAATTCGGTTTCCCCGAAGTGACACTATTTACTTTTCACAGGTTTTTTACCTTACTGGTCGTTTCTGAGGTTCTCAATCACTCAACCGTACTTATCACCTTTTCTTCAGTCTGCGTATTAACCTCGGTCGTGAAAATCGGCTCATTTTCTTTCGTTCATTTTACCTGACATTTCTAGGTCAGAGGACAAGGCCATCGGTTAAAGTGTTGGAAGTGATACGAAAGCTCTATCCACTGTTCTATTTTTCTTGTGCTTACATCACGTTAACTATGATAGTAGTGTAGTCCATTTGCTCTCTTCTACATTCAAGAGTTCTCCTTCGGTCGTCAATCAACTTCTTTGCTCAACAAATACTGTAACACTTACTCCTCGTAAATAATATTCCACATCATTTGTCGTAATAAAGTACTAAGTTGTTTTAACTACATACTATTACAATAATACCAAAAAAGAATTGAAAAAATTATACTATATGGTTACAACCTCCAGTTTTATTTACCTGATGTGCAGCGCTTCCATCTTGAATGTCCGAGATGAAAATCCCTTGACCAACCTCAGCGTGTTTTCCTTCGATTATCATAATCCCCAAGCCTTGGCCTTGCATCTAAATCAGAAACGCAATAAAGGTTTCAACAACTTATTATGATAAATGATGATGGTTAGAGGCAAAAGGGGCAACAACTTATTATGATAAATGATGATGGTTAGAGGCAAAAGGGGCAAACATTCATGTTTCTTTTTTTCTCTTTGTACTGTAGTTGGTTGATTTGGATAGTATGTTAATATGAGGTTACTATGTGTAGGTAGTTCATGAACTAAGCGATCAATATTCAGATGTTTACTTCCTATACTATACCGTAAAACGAAAGAAATGTTGAAAAGTTAAAATTTTGTCTTCTCACCCGTATTACACTTCGACGCCCGGAGCCTCACAATCCAGACCTGACGAGAATACTCGCGTAAGCAAAACTGAACTGAGCCGAAAAGAAAGTACATTGATTTTTCGCAAGCGTAACTTTTATAGCCGGATTATTTCCACACATCGTTTTAGATATCAACAATTTAGCACTATTTAAATGAACGACTTTTCGCAGTAAAGTAAGCGTAACTGCCTTCAAACGCAGATACGATGAAAGAAATCCAATATCAGCCTTTCAACTTACGAACATACATACTTTCTTACGAAAAGATACTGTGAAGAAAGCCCTAACTAATAATTTCCTAATAGCCAAGCGCACAGGTTTCCTTCCAGGCCAGCTATGCGACATAAAGTGTTTTATGTGTGGCCGCGAGTAGAAAAAATGTCTCATTCAACTGACAATAAATTAATACACGCCGCTTGATATTATAATAAATCTTATGTATTTTTGATGTCGAGCATGTGGAGATTGGATTTTGCCGAAAAATCTATCTCTTTCTCTTGTAAAATGCAATTCATATCTAGCGTTCCTTCCTTTTTTAAGAAATTAAGGTTGCTTTTAATAAAGCCGGTATGTTTACCAAACTTTCGATGCTACCAAACGTCTAATCTTACGGTTCAGACCCTCTTTGAACTTGTGTTCTAAGCTTTGGTTCAATATTCATTTTTAGTAGGGATACTGAATAGCTCAGAACTCGTAAAGCATGTGATTTAAATTTCTTCACACAATTGACATTTAGAGTGATATTATTTCGCGTTGAAAAGCAGAGCAGATTAGTGAAAATTCTTCGGGATGGGCAGGGGTTGATACGGAATATTTCGAATGTAGAACGCGGTGCCAAAGTTTGTAACACGTTAAGTAGGGCAGAGGAAGTAGAACAACTTGAGCCAGCTTTCACTGATCTTTTTAATCGTTGATAACTTCTTGGTCAACTCATTAACTCGGGCCTATTGGAAGGTCGACAATCCACAGTTTATCGTTTCTATAATACGCTTCACGCGGTTAGTTTACATCCGTGAATAGTGATCACTTAGGTCAAGAAAGAGTTATGTAAATTTGTGTTCAATAATTTCGTGAGGATATTGACAGTAATTAGTATTTGGAACAGGGCTGAAGTTTCAGCAGGTTGCATGTGTCACTTTTTCTAATTCGATTAGTTTGGTGTGCGTATAGCTTCGCGAATTCAAACGTATTTGAGTTTTGTTGCTTAGGATCGCGTCGCTTCTTTACTGTGATATAAAAGTGTGCTGTTTCGTTCAAGTTTTATGAAGTCAAACCCTAATTGTTGGTAAATGTTTGATGGAATCTAATTAGAGCATGCTGTGAGACAAGTATTGCAGGATATTGTTGAAAGCAGAACTGAATTTCAGTAAAGCAGCGACGAAAAGTGAGTGAAGAACACAAAGCAGCATTTGTTTTAAACAGTTGAGAAATCGAAACGTATGTACTACTTTTTTTTCCAACATTCGATAATAGAAGTAACACCGAGAAAATATGTAGGCTAGTCTCCCATTGCATGCTAATATAGATTTGAAAGAGCTAATGGTAGCTCGAAACGATGAACACGGTGCTCCAAACACAGCAACACTATCAACCACAAAAAGCCTAGAAATAAAAGTAAAAAGTCAACGTTTAACTTGCTAGTCATAAAGAACAACGAAAAAATTTAAATTTAACGAGTCAAATATTTTCTTTGCCCTTGATGGATCTGCCTGCAATATAGAGCAGTATAGTCTGCCTGTAGAGGGTGGGGTGTATGAATGAAGTTTTACTCATAGCTCTGT